>KQ435700.1:1354135-1365677 GCA_001276565.1 Melipona quadrifasciata | reverse complement strand
AATGCATGTTTTTTGCCGCTTTAGTAAAATCAGGGGTGCAGGAATTACGTCCCTCTGATGCTCAGCGCGCGAGTTTTATTATGCATTTACACACTTATACAGCCAGTGTAACTACGCATCGCTCTCTCTGGCAAGCCAACCCGCGACAGGGGCTGGCTGCCAGAGGGATGTTGAATCTCTCCCACCATCGGTGGTCCAGGTACATCCCCACCAGCCCCGACCGCCGATGAGGGAGTTTCGCGTCTAGTACTAAAAACGAGAGGATCGATACTAAAATGCTTTAAACTCCTGAATTTTATATCCGACCGAGAGTTGCCAGGGCCTAACGCGCGCTCCACCCTTGCGCTCCGCTTTTGCCGGTTCTCTCGCTTTTTCTCGCTCGGTTCAAGGACAGGGCGAAACTCACCGCGTCTCTTGCCATCGAGCATCCGGCGTGATCCACGATCTTCTTTGTCAAATCGTTCGATTCCGGATCCCGAGTGGGCCTGTTCCTTTCGTTCTTTCGGCCCGTTCGTTCTCGTCCTTCTCTGACAGACTTTGCTTCTTCTGCTTTCTTTCGCGCGGGTGTCGGTTCGTTTCAACTTTCGAACTGTTGTGTTTATCCCGTTCGTTTCGACGCGTCGAAGGATGACTTGGCGCTCGAGGGAAAAAAACAGAGAGAAGAACGACAGAGTTTGCGTCGTTAATCGCCGGCCTATTTTCTTAGCTCTATGACGAACGCGATAACAAAGGGGGAAAGGAAAAATTTTTCAGCAACGAGTAGGTCCACAAAACGACGATTCTCGACTCGTGGGTGGGCACTCGAGAGAGGACCAAAGGGCTCTGCCGAATGTCTGCCGCCCACTCGCTACGCAATTTTCCTCCCTTGGTTGGTAAGCCGACCCTGTATAGCATCGAGCGTGGAGAACGCAAGAAGGAAAGTAGAAGGAAGAAACTGAAAGGCGTGCCGTGCAAGAGTAACAGAGAGAGAGAGAGAGAGAGAGAGAGAAAGAGAGAGAAAGAGAGAAAGAGAGAGAGAGAGAGAGAGAGAGAGAGAGAGAGAGAGAGTAGAAACAGCGAGGGTTGCAGAGACGGCGGGGGACGAAGCGCCCCTTGTTTCATTCCGCTTTTTAATAAGGACCTCGTTTGGAACTCTAGGCTTTAAATAGATCAATACCTACGTACTTCATCCCTGGCAACGAACCCATCCCGTTCCCGCTCGTTCCAACCCCCCTAGCCACCCTTTTTACCCCGCGTACAACTTCTCTCTTTCTCTCTTTTCCACCCTCTTTCTCTGCCCGCCCTCCGCTTCTCTTTCTCTTTCTCTTTCCACCCGCTCTCTTTCCTCTCCTCTTCCCTCTCTGGTTCCCCTTCACTTCTCTCTCTCTCTCACTCTCTCTCTCGCCGCTTGTTACACGCTCTCTCTTTTCTTCCCTCCCTCTCTCTCTCTCTCTCCTTTCTTCCACCGGGTTCGTCGCGTGTTCTCCACCCCCGCCGCCATCCCCCGTCCCTTGCCCTACAACCCGTCCGCGACGAACCTACACCCTTTTTCGCGATTCCCCTCCTCGACCACCCTCGAGCGGACGCCGCGCGTATCCGTTTGCAAACGTAGCCTACGCACGACGAGCTCGTCCCGCGTGTATCCGTACGCGCGCCTGCCTATTAGTGTGCACGGTTCACCGTACGCTCGGTGTCTCTCCGCAAAACACCCTTTTTCGCCCGCGTCGCTGCCGATAGTGTGGCACCGCGCGCGCTGCCTGCCTGCCAGGCGTCCTGCTTTTTCCCTTTTTCTACGCTTTTTTACCTTCCTCCTTCTCGTCGTTTTATTTCTCCTTCCTTCTTTTTTTTCCTCTCCGCCGTCTCTCTCTCTCTCTCTCTCTCTTTTTTTTTCTTCTCTCCCCCGTTTTTTTCCTTCCTCTCTCTCTCTCTCTCTCTCTGTCTCTCTTTTTTTCGCCGCTACCCCTCGCCAGCAGCTATCCGTTGCCAGCCTTTCGTCGCGCCCCTCTCGGCCACCCTCTCTCTCTCTGCCAGCAGCCTCGTTCTCGGGGCTCTCTCTGCGTGAATGGGCGAAATGTAGGTAGAAGCCCGTTTTCGCTTTCTATACGGCACCCGGCGAAAACGAGAGTCACGTACGCTCTCGGAGTACCGACGCCGGGTAGCATCACGCACCGACACACGTGGTCGACCAACCTCTCACCTTTCAACCCCTCCCCGCACGCTATCCTCTACCCTATATCGTCCACCACCCCGCTGTCCCCGTTTATCTAACTGTTTCTCTATTAATCCCATTGCGTGACGCAACTTTTGTCAATTGGAATTCCCCCGGCGATTTTTATTTATCGCGATTCCAGTCGATTTTCTCTCTCTCTCTCTCTCTCTCTCTGCCCACGTCTTCTCTTCCACGTTGGATATTGTACATTTGCAATAGGCAATATCTGCTTTGCCTTCTTTTACCTTTGTTTCTCTAGCGAAGCGAACGCGAGCACGCGAGTGAAAGCGGAAGACGGCGCCGACGACGACGACGACGACGACGACGGAGAGACGAGTTGATTTTCGAACGATTTTCGGTGTAGGACAGGAGGCAGCGAACGCACGGTAAATAGCCGGAATGATTGATCGGCCAGCTCTAAACGCGAGGGTCAGCTATGATCGCGGCGTTTGTGCGCCGTTATCAGGCAATTAGTAGTCGAGCCGGCTCTTAATCTACCCAATTCGCTGCGCCGCCGCCCGAGTACGTTATCCTCGTTGTGTACAGTTTCACATCGGAGGTGTACGTGTTTTTTTTTGTTTTTTTTTTGTTTTGTTTTGTTTTCTCTCTCTCTCTCTCTTTCTCTCTCGTAACACACAACAGAGTTTCGGCTGTGACCGTATAAAACTGTATTTTTTTTCTTTTTCCCTTTTTTTTTCTCCGTTCGTTTTTTATTTCGCCGACAATATGGAACGCGCGAGCCCCGTTTCACCAGACGCATTTTATTAATTTTAACGGGGCGGTCGTTGATTCGAGAGGCACACGCGGGGACACGGACCGAAAATCATTAATTGTTGCTGCCGCCAATTCGTGTAAGTGATCGGTTCAATAAATATGTTTCAATTAATTAAAGCGAAATCAAGTTTGGTCCGTCGAACTTTTCGCGAATTCGGCAAAACGCGTTCCGTCGTCGCGACAGGATCAAATGGCAGGTTGAAGGGGGGCTTTCCGCGGCGACACACCGCCGATCGTTTTCAGCATATGTTCCGGCCGTTTACCCGGAGCGTTGAAGGCGAGTCACGTAATTCCGTGGCCGATCCGGGGCGTACGTTCCGGGATGGTGACCGGGATTGGTCGCGCGATTTGTATTTTTTTAGGGTCAAAAGGGGAACCAGTCGATGAACGAGCGAGCGAGCGAGTAAAAAGAGAGAGAAGGAGGGAAAGGGAGAGAGAGAGAGAGAGAGACGAAGGGCGTTGAATTCTCTGTTCGCTCTGTTCGCTCCCTATTTTTCTCTCTCTTTTTTCACGGGACGTTCGGCCCGGAAAGGGTGATTTGTCGACCTGACCTCGAGAACCGTGAGAGAGCGTCCTTGACCTATCGACGTCGACGCGCCACGTCGCCCACCACCGAAAGGTATTCCGTTTCTCCTTCGTTCGAGATTGACTCGATTGACGACTCGTTTCTTTCTCCGTCATTTGACTCAACAAAGAATACAGTCAGATCGAATCGGAGAGTTGGCGAATTTCTACGTTCGGTGATTTTTGTTCCGATGATTCCCGCGAATCAGATTAATCTCAGTTTAGACGTTTCAGGCATCTACGAGAATCAAACTACGCACACGTCGAGTCCATATTTTATTTATATGTTCAATGGGTGGAACAAAGGAGAGAGGAGAAATTGCTAGCGAGTTGTAGCAATTTTCACCGAGGCACGCGAAGGATCGTGAAAGAGGTGTCGTTCAAAAAGCGATATTTGGGAACGATTCCAACTACGAACAGGTTGAACGAAGAGGAGGCAATCCTCGGAAACCTTCCAACCATTCGATTAGAAGAGGTATCGATGTTCGGTGGTGAACCAACGAATACCGCAAACCAGATTGAACCAAGAAGAAATAAAAAAAAAAAAAGAAACAACCCATCTCCTCGCAATTCCGATAGAGCTTCTTGGCGCGAGTTCTTGAAACGGAATCGCGAAAGAGAAAAGAATCATTGAAAAAGCCCGAGCGGAGAAATTCAACGACTCGCGTGGAACGTGGGAGAAGATAATGACTCCAAGTACCGTCACAGACAGCTGAAACCAAGAGGGACGTGAAAATCTGACGATCGATCGAGACTCATCGCGCGGATCCTCGAGACAGAAACAACGATCGAACAGAGAAGAAAAGTTTGGAAATTCGAACCTGCGGAAAGCGGGAGAGGCGAGCAGAGGGCGAAACCTTCTCACCAGCGCGTCGAGAAGGTTTGTCGTTATCGTTGTCAGGAGCGTACATGGCGTACAGTTGCCGAAGCCGACAGTCAGTCAACGGGGCCACCCGGTGCCGCGAACCCAGTCGAACCGAAACCGAGACGGGAGGAGACGAGAGAGACGAGACGAGACGAGACGAGACGAGACGAGACGAGGCGAGGCGCGGCGCGGCGAGGCGAGGCGAGACGAGGCGAGGCGAGGCGAGGCGAGGCGAGCCAGGGCGTGCATACATCCATGGGCCGTATAATTTCCGCGGGTCGCCGCAAAATCAATAAAAGAAACATTACATCGGCGGCTGGCAGTACTGAGCTTGGCAGCGGCCATGGGATTGGATGGGGAAAACGAGATGGGAATGGGTCGCGCAAGCGTTGCTAGAAACTCTGACAGCGGCACGGGGCTCCGTTCGCTGGCTCGACCGTTCGACCATCGAAAGAGGAAAAAGGAAAGGGAAAGAAGAACCGGAGGAGTTGGAACAGCAGCAGCAGCAGCAGCAGCAGCAGCAGCGGCAGCAGCGGCGGCGGCGGCGGCGGCGGCGGCAGCAGCGGCTTCACCAGGAGGAGGAGGCGGCGGCGCAGAAGGAGGAGGAAAGGAAAGCAGCCGGAGGAAAGCAGCGAGTCTTATGAAATATGGCCTCCTTACGAAGGAGTCTGTACTCGCGCTCCTGGGCTAGGGAGCGGCCGCGAAGGGGGATACAGGAGAACAGAGTACACGTCGAGAGAAGAAGACGAATATCTCAGGCTCGATGGGCACACGGAAGAAAGAGAGAAAAAGAGAGAGAGAGAGAGAGAGTGACGAGCGGAGGGAGAGGGAGAAAGGAAACGAAGTTTAAACGAATATCTTGGTTACACTCCGAGGACGATCTTCCCTCTACAAGCTGATTCGCGACCAGGGGTTTCTGCCATTTCGGAAGTTTTCAACTCGGTAGAATTTTCTTTTTCGGAATTATCCCTTTGAAAAAGCAGGCGTTTGTTTTGTTGCTTGGATGAAATTGAAATTTTGCTCGTCGAAAGGGGAAGGGAAGGTACGGAGGCCAGGGAGAGGAAACGATCGCGCTTTGTTTCGTGTTTTAAAACTAGTATCGTTCGGAGAGTAATGCCTAGAAGAATTGTTTCTGGAAATTGTTTCTTTAAAAGGGCGTTTTGTCTTCTTCTGCCGGATATATCGGAATTTCGTTCGATCTCGGGCGGGCGAGGAGAAGAAAGGAGAACACGAGAAAAAGGCTGATTAATCACGGTTTGTCGTTCCAGAAATATCTAAGCGAGCGTTGCTTGATGTTGACGCCCGCCGTTGTTTCTGGCGTCCTGTTGGAAGGATTTTTTCCAAAAACTGTTAAAAAATTTGGACTAAACTCGAGCACTAAATATCCAGAAGAATCTTCTCCAAATATTCAATCTCGTTAAGAGAGAGAGAGAAAAAAAATACTAAGTGCGTTTTGTTATTTCGGAAACGTCTAGAATACCAATTTCTTTTTAACTCGCATGCTGGGATTTCTTTCGCTGTCTCTTCCCGACTAATTTTTCTGAAAGTTATTTCCTTAAAAAAAAAAAAGAAAGAAAGAAAGAAAGAAAGAAAGAAAGAAAAACGCAGGGGTCATATTATTTCCCCATCGTTGGATACATTGGAATTTCGTTCGATCTCGTTGAAGCGCGAGAACGCGAGGGAAAAGACACAGCGGCCGGGTAGTTAAGTCACGGTTTATTATTCCAGAAATATCTAGGCTAGTATTGTTCCGAGGGTAGACAACGGTCTCTGGCGTCCCGTTGGCAGCCGGGCAAAGGCAAGCCGCTATTATTCCGATTGCGAGCAACAAGGTGCACCACTTGTGGCTCGAGCGGCAAACGAAACACCTACGTCAGTATCGGTTGCCCGAGCAAAGTCGAGGCGAGCCCCGGGGTTGGTCTGAGGCTCGGGGGTAGGTTACTCGACGATACAACGAGAACTCGAGTAGCGAGCGTGGTACAATCGAACGAGTTGGTCGATAGAAGAGAGGAGACGAGCGTAAGAGCAGCGGCGAATGCCGGGGATACCGGACAGAGGAAATGAGAAACCCGCCCTTTCGAAAGCCCAGACAAAAGGAAAAAGCAACAGGGGGAGAGAGAGAAAGAGAGAGAGAGAGAGTTTGTCCGTCACTCAGCCTCGGATATTTATCGAACAACTCGATTCCTTGCCTCCGCTGGGATCGATCGTTCCACCGAGCGTCGTCGTCAATCGAAACTCGAAGGGATTTTTGCGAAAGTTAAGGGCGCGCTTTACCAACCCTCGAAAAGAGTACTTTTTCCTATACACTTGCCCGAGTGTAAGGATCTTGCCGAGTGGCAAGTGTAATTGCACAGACGATCGAACAGAACGGAGACTCTGGCTGCTTGTGTGAAAGCTACACGACCGCTGGTATGGATATTTTCTTGGATCGTGAAAGTATTTGGACACTCGGGAGAATAATATTGTGCGCATTGTTGCAAGCATTTTGACGTTTCACCGACATTGTAACGAGGTAATGCAATCGTATCGCGATTGTGTTGGATAAGTTTGAAACAAATCTAACAATGTGTGTAGAAATTACGAGATATTTCTCCAATGGTATCGTAACTCACTATTTTGTTAATTCCTTGAAACAATTGTTAAGTCTTTTTCTGCATTTTACGAAATGAAAATTATCAGTGACATTAAAAGTATAATACCAGTCATTCATTATAATATTCAATGGAATCGTCTTCAACACTTATCGCACGAACATTACAAATATCTTGCAACTTCTACACACATCTTCAGATTGATTCCAAATTTTACCGACATGATTACAATAACTGTCTCTCGTCACAGCGATCGTGAAACTTCAAAGGTGCACAGTTATTGTACTTGAAAATTATTTCAGATTGAATTTGACGAGTCTTTCGAACGAATCTAAATGTCTCATTCTTGTCAATCGGGAAAATAGCAAAGTACTCGTGAAAAAGCAAAATTACGTTCGACAGAAGCTACGAGTGTGTGACGAAAGATGCAAGATTTAGCGGATCGTCGACACTCGTGCTGTCCCCGCTGTGGATTTCCTTTTGTCAGCCGCTGTATATTCCAAGTTCGTGCGACAAGTTGGAGCAGCCCGAGCGACTCGTTTCCATAGGCTTACGGCCGCTTATCGGCCATTATATCCGCGGTCGAATCTCGGATAACGCGTGACTCGCGTGTAGAGGCTGGTTTCCAGCTCGTTCCACACGCGCGTTCTTCGCTGGCGTGTGTGCGGCAATTAGCGTAGCCAACTGGCCGACACACGCTAGGCATTTCGGATGCACGGCCGACGACGACGTGCGTTTTATCGGAAGGGGGAGAGGGAGCGTCCTTTTTGGCCCGCGCGCCGCCACCAACCAATAAATCCTTCGTCGGAAACGGAAATATTCGATGCGCATGACTTTCGATGCCCCCGTCGCTTTAGAATTTTCGCTTGATATTCACCGAGGTGTACCGAGGCGATTTTAAATTCACGTCGAAAGTCTCCGCTCGCGTCGAACTCGCGAATAGTTACATATTTTATGTAGAGTTCGCGGCGGCGAACCGATCGAAATTCGCCGTTTTTCCGTTCGAACGACATGACACCCGGGAGGTGTGTGGGGGGGGGGGTGGCTCTCTCGGGAAGTTTGGGCGTAACAGTGGTAACTTGGTTCGGCTCTTGGTTTCCGATGCTCCTTCGAGATTGTCGAAATTGTTCGAATCGCTTCGAACGGGATACGGTACCCGATTGTCTCTGGAACTCTCTCTTTTTTTTTTTTTTGGAGAAAAAGCGTTCGCGAGATTTGTCAAGACGATCTTGGAGAGTTCTAACGTTTCCAAGACTCGATTTGCAAACACTTTCAAGACTTTGTTAAGATAATCGAGACTTCCAAGATTAGCGAGAGCTTTCAGGCACATCGAATCTTACTCGAAGCGAGTCAAATTCTTTTATAATGGTTCGCGAAAGTGTTCGAATACCACCACAGAAGAACTTTTTTAAGTATTTACGTTATGAGCGTTGTACGACACACTTTGAAATTTTATTGAACACTGTAACGACACACGACTTCCGTGACTGTGTTGGATAAAATTTGAGAGTGGTCAGAAATGAAGATTACAAAATATACGTTAATACTTGTTACATACTTTAAGTTGTCTTAAAGTGTGTAACAAGTATTAACAACGCTCTATTGATACGATCAATTTTGGTTTAAACTTTATCTTATAACCTCTGTTACATTACAGAATTCGCAAGAAACTCCAAACAATTCAAAATGCTCGATAGCCCACAGCTAATCGAGACGATCGAAAACGAGCATGTTCATTTGTTCGTTACGTAAAATCGTGCGCCTATGACGTGGTATCTCTTCGTGCTTTCTCTTCTTTTTCTTCCTCCTCCTCCTCCTTCGTCTTTCTTTTTCTTTTTTCCCTCCTTCCTGCGAGACGCGTTCTCAAAGCGTGACGCGACAGCTGCGCCAACAGCTTCACGAAAATCGCGTAACCGTCGCCGGTTTATCGCGTACTACCTACGAGGCGCAGGGGTTGTGGATATCGAGTGTCACGAACATTGGAACACCTTGTCCGACAGCCAACTCCTCGTACACTTTGCCGAGGGTATATTTCACATTTTGTTTCGTCGTGTTATTTAGCTCGTGGAGATGGACAATATCGATGACATTTCTGGCAGACGTTGATCTTTGCGACCCTCTGTGTAACCCAGAATTTCTTTTTACTCGTTGGAGAAGAAGATTGTCAACTCAACCAAGTTGTGCAGAAATTGTCCATGTCTGTTAAATAAGCCATTAAAGAATAGTTTTATCGGAGAACGAAAACAAGAAACGAGATGACCCAATAGAGACGAAGCTCCTTCCTTCAAATGAAAATTTTCAGAGTAGACTTATCTACTAAATTTCAAATCATTGAGAACTTTAGGTAGCTTTCTGATTAACTCGATCCAATTGATTGTCGCATTAGGAGTCGGGATTTCGCGAAAAAAAATATTGGAAATTGTTACACGATTTAAAGATGAATTATTTCATCTCGCAATTTCATCGAATTTCATTTGCAAACTGTACTCTATGAAGAACGTAAACCAAAATTTTCCAAGTTTTAATAATTTAACTTATAAATTATTAAATTGCTATAGCCTGTAACTCGATGATAGCATTTGAGGATTAAATATTTTCATCAGACATCGATACGAAGCTCGTATAATTCAACGTGATCGATGTCTCGTCGATTGTTTTACTATAAAAAGATTAAGCCAAGTGTCGAAACGAACCACGAATCATATTTTTCTCTTTTTTTTTTTTTATAAAACTTGGAACTTTTCAAGCAAAGAAAGCTACTTTCCCGTGAAAAATTTGGATTAGAAATTTCGTCGTGAACGACAGATCGCAGTTGCAATCGTTTTTTACATTGGACGAAATCACCTTCGAAGGTAGTCGAAATTTGAGGAGTAGAAATTTGATTAATATCGTTTTCATAGAGAGATTTAGACGTCGAAGCGTACGTGTCGCGAAACTTGGCGTGACGCGAATCGCGAGAATGCAAGTGCCAGTCCAAGGAATACAACGGCTATATTGAACGAAACGGTCGTCTTTAAACGGTAAAGGAGAGATTGCTTTTCGCGTGGAATTCGCAAAGTCGTGAATCTTCGTGTTGCGTCGCACGCCGCTAAACGGACGTCGTTAAGAGGATATCGTAAATCAGCTTGAAAACGCGCGAAACAATCGCCGGCTGAACGACACGAGAGAAAGAGGGGAAGAACAGTGCCGAGACGAGTCTTTGGAAAACTGCCATAATTTCAGTATAATTGCTTCGAGTTTCATCTTGATAAGCGCGCAATACGATAAAGCGTGACCTCGAATTCTACAATTTTTCTACGACTTTGTCCTTTGGAGAATTGTGCTCCGATCTCAGTGTCCAATCTGCTTGGCAGAAATTGGAAACTGGAGATTTTCGAGGGGAAAGCGTAAAAGAGTAAAGAAAATATGGCGAATTTCGGATGTTTTGAAAGACGTTGCGAAAAGGCAGCTGCGAAGGTGAGAAAGAGGAGGAATAGAGTTTAAAGTACCCGTGGACGAAAGACGAAAATTTGCGAACCACTGTAAAAACTAGTTGGCGTTCTTGCGGCCAAAGAAGTCGAAAACCTCCCGTGAACCCTACGTACCCCCCACCATCTCGGTGCAGGCTCCTTTCTTTCGTTTCGTTGGGGCCCACTCTCCTCTCTCCCGATGGCTGGGGCCCCCGAACGTGCACCTAAAATGCATGCTAGGCTTTCCCCTCGGGCTCGCGCCCCCGCCCACCAAAAACTCTCCCCACCAAAAGCGTTGCTAGGCATCTTCTCCTGGTTGCCACGGACCCGTGTACTCGAACCACCTTTCCCTTTGACGATCCTTGGCTTCCCTACCTAGCCATCGGCCCCAACGCGTCGCGCCGATGAGAGACTTTCCTCGTTGTTGCGTTCGAAAAAAATTACCGCAGAAGAATTTTCTCACCTTTTTTCTCTCTCGAGAGAGATTTTGATGCGGGGGTAAATATCTCGACGCTACTCTTACGCTCAGCGTGCTAAAGTTCCGTAGCAAGAGCTCCGTCGTCGTTAAAATTGAAACACGCGCTGCAATTTGATCTGACGATTGACGACGAGGATTGCAAAGATCGATAGAATCGCGTGTAGTGTAGAAAAGTAGGAACGAGTTTGTACAAATGTGTACTTGGACGTGACAGTTTGTTCTTACTTATCTCATCTGACGACGTTCGTTGGAACCAACTATTTGTCTGTGGTCGTCTCCGTTCTTGACACTGGTTGTTCATCGCATTGTGTCCTCCCGACGCAGAGCTTATATCGTTAACTTGAAGCAGAGCCTATGCTACTCAGAAGTGTTATAGATGCTATGCGTTCGACACGGAGCGCAACTGAGATCGGGAGGCTGTTAACCCAGACCAGCGCCTCAAGATTTCCACGTGTCTCCGTCATTTTAAAATTCATCCAACATTCGAAACGACACGAGTCTTCTCACGAGCGACTTGCTTGAAAACTTGCACGCGAGAGCAAGAGAGAGAAAGAGAGAAGACTACGGAGAGAGAATTGAACGGCCATCGCTATCCCTACCCAAGTAACCCTTGTCCTCCCATGCTGTAAAGCG
>KQ435700.1:1320989-1342018 GCA_001276565.1 Melipona quadrifasciata | reverse complement strand
GGAAAGCGCGCGCGCGCGCGCGCGCGGAAGAGAGAAAGAGCGAACGAGGGAGGAGGAAAAAAAGCTGAAAAGCGAGAAGGGTGGGTGAAAAAAAAAAAAAAAAGGAGGAGGAGGATGATCTCGCGTGGCGTGAAAATAAAAACACGACCGCGAAAAACTCGATTGGATTAAAAAGCGTCTGGCGTGAAACAAATTTAAAACGTTTAACCGTGAACATCGATTTTTATACGCGATATAGAAGGCAGATTTTCATCGTCCGTGAATTTAACAAGCTGTGTACACGATTTGGCGGGCTAACTTATGCCGTCACGCGGTGCTTGTTTTTTCCCATCTTTTTTCGCTCTTTTTTCTTCTCTCTCTCTCTCTCTCTCTCTCTCTCTCTCCTTCCTATTTTTCATTCTTGCTGTTTCGCTTCTTTTTCCATCTTCTTTTTTCCCCACCTGTTCCTCTCGTTCGTGCCAAAGAGGGGGCAGGGGGGGGAGGGAGGAAAAAGGACGAAGGGACACGGAATTTCACGGGGAAAACTGGTTCGTCTGACGGCGTCGATCGTCGCAAAGCGACTCGATATAACGCGAGCCGCACGACGCGCGAAGAAAGCACACGGGGGGAGAGCGATATCAATTTTCGTAAATATTCGCGGTTGCGTCGCGAACGATGCAACGTTCCGCGTAACCTTATTTATAGGAAACTGGTTGGCGTTTCCCGCGACAGGCGGTAAATTCGTCGACCTGCCGCAGCCATTGAGAAAGACAGGGGGGGGGGGGGAAAAATGAAGAGAAAAGGACAGAGGGGAGAGGCCGAGATGCGCAGCTTTTCGGTGAAAGTCGAAATATCAATGAATCTTCCGATAAATTCGCGAACCTGTTCCACGCGCGTAAGCGTGTCCGGTTATCGAAAGGCTTCTCCCGTGGAGACGGGAGGTTAGGCACGCAGTTACGCGCAACGTAATTTACGCAACACCGTCGAGATCGCGAGATCTGCAAACAAGTTGGAAAGGGATTTTTCAGATAGAAAAGCAGCATCGATACGATGGGCTGTGCAACGTTGTTCATATTTTTAAGTCAGAGCCGATCGTCGTTTGTGTTCTCCCTTTAATTTAAAAAAAAGAAAAAAACAACGTCTACGACGAAAGACATTCCCGAGACGCAGAATGTACGTGCAATTTCAACAACACCGTTACAAAAATACGAAATTATAACGATTATTATATAGTTGAGAGATCGCATTTGAAACAAACGGAATAATTCTACAACTAGAATTCCGTTTATTTATCGGAGGAGAAGATCGGTATCGAGATTTGACAGAGAAACTTCAACATTTGCAAAAGACGGGAGTCAACAATCGTCCGTACTGAACTGCAAACAATATTATCGATTACTTTTTAACATTGTCGAGCCGTCTTTGTTAATCGAGTCGAGTCAAGTAGCAGGAAAAATAGTTGGCTCGCTTAAAATCGTCTCTCTCGGTCCGGAAACGGCCCACGTCGATGAGAACGGGGATTTATGCAACGGTGCCGCGAAATCTGCAAACAAGTCTAAAAATCGGGCTTCGCCTCTATCCGCGGGCCTCCGGTTCCAGCGATTTCATAACCAGTCTTGCGTCACCCGGCTTCGAGTCGAACGTTCGTGTTTATCCGATGAATGTTCGCCTGATTGTGTGTTGCTCCACTACCCGCTTTGTAGTGCACGAGGTCGTGCTTAATGTCGCGGGCCGGCTGCATTTGGCCAATCACGCGCGATACGCGTGATACCTACTCGCCAGAAACGCGCACCGTTGCCTTCAAGGTGCACGCGGTTGCCAGGATCGTTTTGCACCTTGGCGCGCATCACCTGGCCAACGTCAGTCGTTAAATCGACGAGAACAGCGTCCGCGAGGTCGCGGACGCTGAAGATTTTTCTTCCTTTCGCGTTCACACGCCTCGTTCAATTCCTCTTCGTGCGAAGAAAGTTCGCAGCAGCTGAAGCTTGATCCTCGACAGAGCGCCGGTCCTCGTCGCGATCGTTCAATTACAAAAACGAGGTCCACGACACTGTGTCTGAACATGGACGCTCCGCGCAACTTCTCTCGTCCCGAAATTTCGCTTTTTGCGCAAAGTCGAGGTTAGACATGGTCGAGGCAAACGAAACGCAAACAAAAAGGGAGATCGGTGAAAAGCATTGAGACGCATACCGAGGAAGGTATTCCTTCAAAGTTGGATCGCCGTAATTTTCTTTCAATTAGACAAAGCAGCATTCGCGATCGCTGAGACTTTTTGCAACTTTGTATCCTCGGGGATAAAGTCAGAACCAGTTGAACTTGAGCCTCGATCGATCCACGACGCGATCTCTCGATTACAAAAGCAGCATCCGCGACGGGCGCGCTAAACAAAAAGGCACGAAATTCTTTCTCGATGATTTTCTTCGGTAAATTTTGCGAGAGAGTGCCCGCAAAGAGGAAATAGGTTAACTAAGTCGAAACTTACCCCCGTGTCGTCACAATTATCGCCATTGTAATGGACGCGCACGTTGATCGGACATCCGGCGCTCGTTACGCCCGTAACGTTTCATTTATTAACTCGAACGTATGCGGTTAAGCGACGGGGCTCGTCCACCGAGCGCACAAAAATTCGCTCGAATCAGAAACGAGAGGGGGCAGGAGAGGGAAGGCGCTTCCGGTTCTTCATTATGCGTTAGAATGCACACGCATGTAATCGGGAGCCGCATCGTGAATTAGGGTCCCGGTATTCTCGTTTCTCTTCTCTCTTTCTTCCTTCTTCCCTACCGTTATTTTCTTTTCTCTCTCTCTCTCTCTCTCTCTCTCTCTCTCTCTTTTCGCCGCATCGGGCGAAATTGCAAGAGCGCCAACAACACTTCCTGCTTTCTCGCGTCAAAACTTTGACTCGTTGATGCATATTTTCATGCACGCCCGTCGTGGTTTCTCTCCGCGATCCGTCTCTGCGGGCAAACGAAATTCGCCGACGAACAATGCACGTACGTGCACGCACACGTACACACATCGTTTGGAGAGTGCGTGCCGATTTCACACCCGCGCGCGGAGTCATTCGGAATTTAGCGAGTGAAACCGGTGCTTGGTAATATTTATTAGACGTCGATTTCAAGCTCGAAGCTTGCCGAACGGAACACCGTCGACGTTTCGTTAATTTTTTTGCCCGGCGAGTTTTGTTTCGGCGCTTGAAAATTGATGCGACGAGGCGCGAGTCGCAACAAGGTCGCCACGCCAACGTAGGTTTCCGAGGAACGGGCAGCTCATCATTCGCGTGAAATTAATTCTATCGAGAACAGAATAATTGACGCGTTTGTAATATTTTTTTAAATCTTAAGAAAACGTGCAAAAACATTGTACAAGAATCTGAGCGTTTGGTTTTAACTGCACTGAAAAGTGCAATATTCCCACTGTTAGAAATAACGTTTAAAGAAGTATTTTCGTTGTCGGCAGATTTGCGTGTCACAATATGTTACAACTCGATTGAGAAAAGCTTTTATCGAGGACGCGGTCGTCCGATGGACGATCCTAATAGGACAATCGAGCCAGAGTTTCGTACAGCTGCTTGAATTTTCAACCAATTTCCTCCGCGCGCGCAAGGACCGTTCGCGCTGGTCCCGAAATTTCGGGGGAAATCTACGCGTCACGTAGACGAAAATCCGGATGCGGGGCGCGTCAAGCGCAAGTAGAAAAGGTGCTCGAGAACAGCCGCGCGCGCGTCACAATCTACTGGAAAATGTCATAATCTACTGGAAATCCAACACCGGTTCTCGGCGTTACCTGCGTCCTCGCTCGGCGGATAGTTCAGTCGTTTAAGCGATATTCAAGGTGCAAGCGAAGCTAGAAGCCAAGTAGAGAAATAACTATATTATTGCTGGATCGGTGAAATCTACGAGTCGCTGGAACGAGAGGAAGAAGGAAAGAAAAACAGAAGGAGGAGGAGGGAGAAAAAGGGGAGCAAGATTTATTTTTAATACCGAAATAGCATCGTCGGCTTATAGTAGATGACTGTAGGAATTTATTTTTGATCCGTAGATATTTAATTTCTCCCTATTCCTCGCTTTATTTTGCATTACCCGCGCTATTTACGGGAAGCCTGAAGACGCGAGAATGCAAACGACGAACGAAATGATACAAAATATATCGAAAGTAGAATGTAAAACGAATATCTGCTTACGGCTGTGTTAACGTTCGTAAAAATTCCGTGTTGCGTAATTATCTAGAAACAAATAATTGCATAAAATCGGCGATATGTCGAAAGTAGAGTGTAAAACAAATGTTTGATTACGGCTGCGTTAACATTCACAAGAATTCGGTGTTGCGTAAATGTCTAGAGGCGAATAATTGCGTCGAATCGGAAATTTTCAAAGTCGAACGATTCGAACTTTGAATTGTCACGGTCGCCGATGGTTCGACGATGACGAACCCGGGGATTCGCGTGGATCACGTTCGATGGGAAGAGCGAAACCTTCGAAACCAAGTGAGATGTTACACAGCTGGATCGGTGAAATCTACCGGCGAAAGATACGAAGAAAATGAAAGAAACCGAAGGAGTAGAAATCAGATGGGAATTTACTTTTAACGTGAACATGGACGACAAGATATTGGATCAGAAGGGCGAATCTTGAAACAACGACATCGCTGAGGTGAAACAATCCACGTTCTCTCGAACAAGAAAAGGGGGAAAGAACAAGGACGAAAATGAAGAAAGAAAAGGGGGAAAAAAATTTATTTTCAGTACGAACATATCGCGACGGGATATCGGGACCGATTCCACGGCGAATCTGGAAACCAACTAGAGAAACAACGAAGTTGTCGCTGGTGAAGTAATCGGTGAGATCTGCGTCCTCTCGAACAAGAACGGTAAAAAGAAAGAAAGAAGGAAAAGGACCAGGGGAAGAAAGAAAAGAAGAGAGAGAGAGAGAGAGAGAGAGAGAAAGGAGGACAAGGATTTATTTTTAATATGGATATACACCGGCGTTGGATGTTGGGTGAGAAGGGCTCGTCCCAAATACGTGGCCGAAGTTCAACGACCCGGCGTCATCGCTGAATGGCCAAGGGTCAGGAAGCAAGAAGTTGCACGGGACGAAGCGAGCCGGAGCGAGAGCTCGCCTCGATGGATGGTTAACGAGTGCGCGGCGCGCAAGGAAACGGGCGAGGATTGAGGCGAAGTGACAGTGACAGTGACAGTGATGCATCGTTCGGCCGAACTCGATTGCCAAATCTGATGAGCTGGTAATAAACCTTTTAAAACGGCGACAACAGAGGTCCAGTTTCAGTTCCTCGAACGCCTATTTCTTCATTGAGCGTTTCCCATTCTCTCCCGCGGCCCGCGGTTGACGACGACGGCCACGATGACGGGCCGCGATCGTAACGGCGACGATGACTCGTGTGCAACGGCTGCAAACACGCGCCGGCTCGCTAACCGATGCACGGCTCACCGTCACGTATGCACACAGAAATCACTTACGTCGCGTGACGACGTGCGCGGTACGTGGCATTCATTTGTAACGCCTTGCTCAAGAAGCTAGAACGAAATCGCCAACGGTCAGCGTAATTGAAGCTCTAGGAAAGCCGCGCACGATTGCCTAACAGTTCTCTATGTGCATATTTAGACGAGTCGCTGCATTCTAGCGCAGCGGTTCCCAAACCGAACCTCTGTCGCTTTTTTTTTTTTTTTTCTTCCTTTACATCGGCGACGATATTGAGAACGTCGGGTTTGGAGACGATTACGGAGACTCGAGGCTCTTTTTTTCCAGTTTGCGTCGCGTTTCGAGTCTTGATCGACGCTGAGCAAGTGGGCCTGGACTGGATTCTGTTTATTTTATATTTTTCTACCGTTTCTAAAAATTCGCCGCGCAGCCTCGAGACCTGATCACATCTTTTTATTGGATTAGATGGAAATAGATTTGGTTGTGAAATAACGAGGCATCGTTGCGAGAAGTCGAAAGAACAAAGTAGAAATTTTGTAGCATATCGACTCGAATATCGATCGATCATTCGACGCTCAACTTGTAGATCAATCGCGTCCGAGTTCACTAACGAACCGTCGCGATCTAGTGTTACTACGATCGATCGCGGTAATACTAGACAGGCGAGTAACCGCGCGGCATAAAACCCGAGACAATGAATTGCTCGTAATCCAAGAGTGCCCGTACGAGGAATTAGATCGCGCTGCCTTTTGGCAAATCGGCCGGTATTCGCCGAACAGACAACAGTTCCTATTCTTGTTTGCAGTTTGCCAACGCATACCGCGCGAATGCGTTAGCAATTTTTCGCCAGCGAGCCGGGTTACAGAGTGTCGCCATCGCGGCGCGTTGCGAAAATCCTATCGGAGCGCGCGGGGCCACGCGTTCAAAGAATTTCGAAAATATTTCGGATGGCGCGACGATTTGTGAGCGTCGCGCGAAAAAAAATACACACGCACACGGACGCGAGAGAAAAACGTTCAGCGCAATTCGTTCGCCAATTCTCGCAATCCGCGCGATTTCGATTTCACCCGCGGGGGAAATATCTGTAACGTTTGAATTGTCATTGTCGCGCGTTGTCCCGATGATCGTAAAGTCGTCTTATCGCCATCCGATACCGAACTTGCATTTTTGAGAGTGGAATTAGAAGAATTCGTTGATGGCCAATCGTTGCAGAGAGCATTCCGATCTTTTTCTGTGATTGTTGCACCCTGCAATACCGTGTAATTTTGCAGTCTGTTAACGATGTGTAATTTTTACGCGAAGTGGAACTTTGACAGAGAATCGTTCTACGTATTAAGTACCACTGACGTCCAAGTGTACATTTCTTCGTGTACGCCGTGCAATTTTAGCAGGTTCTCACGCGTTTACAGAAAATTGAATGAAATCTTGATCCGCAGGATCCATAATGCTCGCGTGAATTTCTCCGTGGTGCGCGTTTCTTTGAATCGCACTGAATATAAAAAGAAAAAAAACAAAAAGGTACACGGTTGCTTGTAACTGTACTCTGTTTCGTTTCTCCATGATTCCACGTTCAGTCGAGGAACTCTAGGTTGCACACGCTTGCATCCAGCTACATACGCCCTTGAACCGCATCTTGGATCTAGCTTGACGAGCGCATCCACGAGTTTAGAAATTGCTCGCGGCGCCTTCGGCCAACACACACACACACACACACACACACACACACACACACACACACACACACACATACCATGGTCCTTCGCACGGGCCTCCGCTAGCAGATTGGGCAGGATGGCTTCTTGCGAGTTTGCTAGTCGAGAGGGCCATGAACCCCGAACAGGTTGCCCCCTTGGACGTTCACCTCCTGTGCCCTCCTCGACCACCGTGTCCCCCTGGCCCTTGTTCTTGCTCTATCTTGCTCCGGAGAGGGTCCGTTCGCCTCGAATCTCCCCCTCCCCGGCCCCCTTCCCACTCTCCCCTTCTTCCCTCTTCTACTCGTCGTTCTACCACCATTTTTCTGCCCAGCTTCAAAAGCTAGCCACCCTGGCCCCGGAGGGACCTGCGTTTCCCCTCTCCTTTTGCCTTCTCGTTTCCTCGTCCTGCTGCCGTAACACTTGGCCCCTCGCCTCCTTTCCTCCGTCGACCATCCACAACAGCCCAACCTCGCCTCTCGCCCGGTACACCGATCTACACGCTGTATTCGACAGCCACTTCTCCTCCGGTGTTAGATAATCTTTCGCGTTAAAAATCTCGCCGAGCCGCGGACCGCCGCTTTGCAGAAAGAATTCCTCGCCGCGCCTCGAGATCGACCGAGCTATCGGATCGGCGTCGCTCTCGCACGCGCGGGAATTCTTCTCTGTGCTTGTATGAAAAAGGAATGCGGTGAAACAGTATGAAACAGTCTCGTTTGAATTGCGTTTGTAAGCGGAACTGTTTCGCGACGAGCGGCGAAAGAGGGGATCGTGTTTTGCTCAAGGCGCTGTGTCGGTGTGCGTCTGACGTGTATTTAGGTATCTCTGATTGCGGGGGGAATAACGATAACGATAAAGACATTTCGTTCCGTGCAAGCTTAATTGAAGAAGGACTACGATCGGTTGATAAGTCGGAAACGTGAATCGCGGCACTGAAGCTTGTTACGAAGAATTGTTCAAAGAGAAAGCAAAACGCCGGACGGCGCGTTGTAACTGACGCGAGAGATACCTCGATTATGTTGTTTTAATAGTAGGAAAAGTAGGAAATATAGCGGAGTAAAGTGTTGATATCTCAGAGACGTAAGAAGAAAGCTAACTGCAATTCGTCCAAAGTGACTTCTCCTTCGTTCTTTTGTAGTTTCGAGTTATCCACACTTTCGACGTACTTCCAACTTTGCTTTTTGTCATTTTCTCAGTTTCGTTTAAGCGCGGTGGTAATTAATTCCGTGGATTCGTCTGGATTCGCCTCGTGACAGGACAACGACACGAACGACAGCAGATTCCAAGGTGAATTTAAATTGCCGTCAAATTCAGTCGGTGCCTTTTTTCCCGCTTTTCAATTCATGCAATTGATCGGCCTCCTGAATGACTCGTTTGATACTTGCATCGCGTCGCGCCACATAAATTATTCGTTTCTGCGCAAACTTTAGTAAACCAACGTGCAAATAAACGCATCTTGGAAAATGAATTCGAGAAATAGTCGAAGAGTACAATTTTGTCCGACTGTTGGCACGCAATGAACGTCCGATTATAATTAGCAATTGGAGGGTTGAGAAATTAAATTTCCAGGCTCAATTTCCTTCGCAAAATGAACACATTTCTTCGTAAAAACGAACAGCATCCTCCGAATGAGTACCTTGCGTGGACCATTTGCAAGGCGTCCGTAGTAACAGACGCATTGGTTTCTTCTCCTTCCGACCGATTCTAGGAGAAACAGAACAGAAGTAGCACTCGTCTCTTCTTTTTTCCAGAGCTCGATTAACTCGTTTCGTTTGCTGATCTTCTTTTTTCCCCTCCGAGAAAAGACGAGAAAGTAAGGAAGATCCGCGGCTCGGCGCGGATAGATCGCCAAAGAGGGAACCAGTTTTCGGAGACTACGCGTTCACGGGCCCGATTCCGTAGCCACGTGTGAACTGAATTTCTCTCTCTCTCTCTCTCTCTCTCTCTCTCTCTCTCTCTGTCTATCTATCCTCGTCCCTCGTTGCAATCGCGAGCATCGTATCCTATTCCGTCGTACATCCGTACTACTACGTACGAGCGTGGTGATTCATTTGGCCGAGAGGAGCCGATCGCCGGAGCAGCCGCGTTATACATAATTTATAATTCATTCGCGTGGCGGACAACGGTAGCTTATGCGCGAGGAAACGCTACCGAGAAGAGGTTCGTTTCGGGCCGAGCGGGTGAGTCAGGTCAAGGATCCCTGCCGTGATCGACGATTCGCGGAATGATCTCGAGACCGGCCGATATTTCGTGTCACTGTGACGTCCAGTAGCTTTTATCTACTTTACGGATCAACTCTGTGCCGCGATGGGATTGGTCGGACGCGCGGGACGAAAATTGCAGAGGGCACGGGCCGACGCGAGTATGTAAAATAGAGGTTGGCAGATGTAGAATATCGGTAAAGTGAATGAAATATGAGGAACCGGGAGTGAGGAATTAGCGTAAGCTAAAGTAATGTTAGGTGCAACAAGTTTATATAATAGTCGAAAAGCGAGCAAGAACGCGAGCATGAAGTAAAAACTGGCGGGTGTACGGAATTATTGAGCCAAATGCGAGAAATGTATCGAGAGAGAGAGAGAGAGAGAGAGAGAGACAGTAAGAGAGTAAAATCTTGAAACTAGGTACAATGTGTTATTCAATTTGACCAATTTAAAGTTAACGGATGTAGAATATCAGCAAACTGAATCAAATGTAAGGAACAAAGATCGTAAAACGAGGATCGAGAATTGAGGAACAAGAAAATTAAGACCGAGTTAACCTGGTTGCGACAGATAATCAAATTTAATGAACTTTATTTAGCTCAATAGCAGTTCGAACAAGATATTTTTCGACATCTGTGGATCATTCAACTAAATTTGCTTGTCTACAAATTCTCAAAATCGGAAAAAATGAATTCCGCTCGACGAGATTAGATTCAGATCAGATTTTTCGTAAAGAGGACGATCAGAAAACTGTTTCTGATCGATCGTGTTCTACGAAGAACGTTGACGGGCGAATAATAAAATGAAAAATACAAGGAAAAATGAAATTGACGTTACAAGAAACGCGACACATCGATGAGACACAAAATTCGCTTGTAGAAACGGGAGGAGAAGAGAAAAGAACGTAAGCAGTTTGAGAAGAGAATTGGAGAATTTTCGAAACAAATGGGCGACACATGCTGGTCGGTTCTAGCTGCAAGACGACATTAGGCAACCTCGATGAGATCTCGATGCGCGTGAAATTATAATCTTATCTCGCGTACGCGTTAGTCATACAACAAACACACGTCGATACACGGAAAAGCTGTGGATTTAATCCCGCATCGTCGCTCGCGACGACAGACGACCCATGCGAGAAAATAATTCGTAAGTAATTCCAATAACGAGAGTTATTACTTATAGTTTTCTAATCGATTGTAGGAAAGAAGAGACGACGAAAAGCCGTTCGTAGCTGCACACCTGCTCGGATGGAAAACGTAGAAATTGAATTGCGCGGAATTCTTGCCCTCCGGTTTGTCGTCGTCTTTTTAACCAGCGAATTTCGGTCACAGGTAACACGAGACTCGGCAGCAGCCGCCCGAGAACTCGTCGTCGGCCAGGGATCCGGCTCGATTTACCTTTCGAGACCGCAAGAAAGTCGACGAGGCTGGCGAAGATTCGCGAGGGAAGTCGATAAGCCGGAACGTGGAGGAGACACGCAGATTAGAAGTCGTCGCACGCGAGTTTCGAGATTGTCTCGCTGCTTCAGCTACGTCTCGCTGTACTCGAGGCGAATGAAGATTGTAACGAACGCGTGCGACAAACAGATTCGATCCGAATCTGGGAAATTTCATCTTCCAGAGCGATCGATGTGTCTGCAGTTTCAATTTCAAAAATTCGGCTCTTCGAGCCCTCGGACTTCAGCGCAGCTTACTTTTCGAGCAAGACGTCTCTGTTTTCTCGTTCCGATGGTTCGTTAAGGGAATTTTATTCAACAAAATTCCCCGCCAAGAATATCTACTTTGCATTATGCGTCAGAGAAACGTAAACTAGTCAGCCTGTTGTTATAGTTCCATTTAATACATTTGCTTCGTAATAACGAAGGGGAATTACGGACGAACTACGTTGTATTATAATACACCGTAATAATCCATCCAACTTGACAGCTTACGCCACAAAGAAAACGTGTATCGTGCAATTAACATGACAGCGTATATGTACAATTTCGTTCACAACCTACGTCAAACATCAACAAGGTTTTATTAAATCAATCAACGTAATATAGTCACGCCAGAGAAATTCTATCGAAAAGTCTGCACCTCACGGTCAAACCTCACAGTCTGCGACGTAGGTCCAAGTTTTTTCATTAGAAAACGGGAAACGTCCCGCGTTTCAAGTGCAAGCGTACGCAGGCAACAAGGTGATTCGTCCGAATATGCACATCGAGCGTAACGATATTCCGATCGATAGAGAGCCAGCAGATTATCTCTGAGGCCTCGCCCGCTGCGTATTTTCTCCGCTTTCCTTTCGCCCTTCCTTTTTACGAGCATCAAGCGATTGTTCCGCAACTCGATGCGGCTACGTGCTGCACGGCCGATGCTACAGCGCGGGGAGCAACGATGCACGAGCAATTTCTGCGAACGTGTACGTGCACGCGCGGCCGAAAACGCTATTTCAGAAATGGTATTTTTAGAAATGGCATACATATCTACCCGATGCAGAGGTAACTTTTTATCGACGACGAGCCGTTTCTTTTCCAGGTCGCAGCCACATGCGCAAACACCGACGAACGCCGCATTCCTTCGTTTCTTTTTTTCTCGCGTTTGTTCTTTCTTTTTCGTTTACGCGAGACGTGGAAAAGCACACGCGCGTTAACCCGGACAAAACGGCGGGAGGGCGGGGCGACAGGAAGAGAAAGCTTTCGTTGCAAATGTTTTAGAACGGCGAGGTGTCGTAATCGTGCGACGATTGCACAAATTTTGTTAGATTCCGCGTGTCAACCCTCCTACGCGGCCAATAACTGACGCGTCAGCTCCGCGATCCTTTCACGCGTGTATTTCGGTCGAAACGAATCGGGCCCCGCTTTCGCGAAAGTTCTTGCAGATTCGTCTCTTTCCGCGAGATCTCTGCTTAGCTATGAGATGATGCAGGTGAATTGTAAATCATAAATTACTACATTGCGGATTTTCATGCACTCGTAGTTGGATAGACGGATCACGATCGACAGACGGTAGATTTTCCTGCAACTTTCGATTTTCTACAGATGCACAGAGACGAAACTCTGAGTGAAAAGATTGAGAGACCATTGACCATCGCAGAAAAATCGACACGTTGATCTTTCGCTAATTTGCAGCGACACCACCCCTTTGGGAGAAAGAATATTCTCCTAAAGTATCTGCGTACGTACGAAGTGAGACGAAGTGTCTTCAAAAAGGGGCGAAGAAACGAGCCATTGATAATTTTAAACTCCTCGGGAATAGAATGGGTTACGACCGAATCCAAGAGACTAGTTCCAACTAGACGGGACGCACGGGAGAGAGGCTTAACGAGGAGTGCAACGGTGAATGCAACAACAACGACAACGTCGAGAGGCAAGTTTTTCACGACCGGGTGTGCGAGCAACGTTCAACCTCGAAGCTGCCGCGAAGCCTTAACCCGCCAATTAGATTCGCGAGAGCGAGTGCGTGTTTCTCGCTCGTGGTGTATACACACAGCCCGGTCATCGAAGAAGACGGTCAATTAAGGGCGGACGAACGGGAGTCCGCTAATGACCCGCAAGATATTAATTGGCCTTTAGGACGCAACTGGACGCGCGGCTTCGAAGGCGGATCGACCCATAAACGAAATTCGAGATAGTCGGTGGGTCTCTCTCTCTCTCTCTCTCTCTCTCTCTCTCTCGGGCGTGGAGCACCTGCCAGCGATTCTGTCGACGAGCCGAGTGGACAAAGAGCTGCCACGACGGCTCAGGGGGAACGTCTTCATCGGAATTTTTGCCTAGGAGCCACGCTAGAACGCAAACGAAGGAAACCGCAAGATCGTCGGCTCGACAGCTGCGCGTGTTCTAGGGGAATGAGAGATAGAGAGGCGATGGTTGCATCGGGGCGTTTCAACGGCGTGTAGGTATCACGCCGCATCCGCAAAGGAGCTTCTAATCGAGAGGTCGGCGTTGATCGGGTTTAGCACGAGCTTTCTGGGAAACGTTCGGCCCTTAACGTCCGTGCGCGTAAAGCCACTGGCCCGCCCAAATTCGAGTTTCCCCGCGCGATAAAGCCTCTCGATCGCGATCCCGGCGAAAAAAAACCCGAACGCTCTTGGCCACCACGGCAACAGTCACGTCCGGCGGGAATTACGTAAATTTATGTTACCTCTGTCGAAGCCTCTCTCCGAGATCTTTAATCTCGAATGTTTTTTAAAATCCGCGCGAACGATTTAATCTCGATTTAATCCTCGCCTTCAAACGATCCGAATTACGAATTGAGCTGTTTCCGTTCGTTTCCCCTTTATTCCTCTACCTCGTGCAACTTGTTCCTTTTCTTCCTTTTCCCCTTCTTCCTCCCGACTTGCGGAGCGAGGTTAATGCTCCAGGTTGTTACACCCATCGTTTTAATTTGTCGGCTGAAAAATTGCCAAATAAAATTCAACGATAAATCGCCGCGGAGTGGCGGAGCGATTCAACTCCAAAACGGTTGACAGTCGATCGTTTCGTCGAAGGCCGCGAATCTGCATTCGCGCGTTATCGCCGCGACACCGACGTAAGAGTGTCAATAACGAGGGTAAACAGCTCGCAGCCTATTGATACAGTTGCGTCGTAGTTACTAGGTGAACCGATCGAGCCTGAGGTTGTTCAGGTCGAACAGTCGCCACCGTCGGCGTGAAAACGGTCCCAACGTCGACCACTTCGTCGGTTCGACGAGCGACGCGCGATGATCGAAATCGTTGGGCCGACTCGACTCGACTCGGAGAGAATTCGAACGCATTCTCCAACGGGAGCAGAGGGATCCTGCGTCCTCCGCAGGGACATTGACTGGACGAGCGAAACGATCGCGATCGTGTCGCGTCGTGTCGTGCCAGCGGATGGAAAAATCGCCACGACTGTACGACGTGCAGCAGCTAACCGTACGTGAATTCGGCTATGCACGGCTAAATGCCGCGATAGGGTTCGAGATAGAGAGCGAAGGGAGGGAAAGAAGGAAGGGTGTGAGCTTGGAGAGTGAGAGGGGGCGAGAGAGAGAGAGAGAGAGAGAGAGAGAGAGAGAGAGAGAGAGCGTGCGGCTTAAGGGAAAGTGAGAGATATCGTGGCGCGAGCAGCAGGGATAAAAGAAGACCAACGACTGAAGAGAGAGAGAGAGAGAGAGAGAGAGAGAGAGAGAGTGAGAGAGTGGGACGAAGAGAGCAAGAAGGGTGTGCAGAGAATAGTAGGGAGAGAAAGGGGAAAGGGAGGATGAGGAAGAAACGGAACAGAGAGAGGGTTAGAGAGAAGGGTGCGGGCAGCGTTGGCCGAGTAGAACGAGTGGAAAAGCGCGCGAAAAGCAAGCAAGGGAGAAAAAGACGGAGAAACGAACACGGATAGAGAGACGTGGGCCAGGGGTCGAGGCTCGGGGTGTGGGGTGACGAAGAGAGAAACGAAGCTGAGTGACGAAGAGGCAGAGGCGTGGAGGGCCAGGCGAACGGTCGAGACTCCGAGAGACGGGCGAGGGGAACGAACGAACGAACGAACGAACGAACGAACGAACGAACGAACGAACGAACGAACGAACGAACGAACGAACGAACGAACGAACGAACGAAGAGTTGCATGAAAGAGGAGTTGCGAGGAGGGCAAGAGGTACACACACAGAGAGAGAGAGAGAGAGAGAGAGAGAGGGACAAAAGCGAGGGTTGGGGGACCACTAGCGAGGAAGTGGTGGGGCCAAAGAATTGGCGAGGACCAGGCTGCTCGGAGCAGGAGGAGGAGGAGGAGGAGAAGGTGGTGGCGGGAGCGGAGGAAGAGATGGCTGTGGAGGAGGAGGGTAGTCGAGTATAGTCGGAGGGGTAGCGCGGGGCATGAGCCACGGGCATAGGTGGGGGTTGCCGCCCCTCTCACGCGTTAACCCCGCCAGCGTAGAGAAAATCGAGAGAAAGAAAGGGACGCACCGAGGGAGTGAGAGAGAACGCGGGCCACTGCCCCTCTCCTCGCATCCGCGAGGTTCCTATGAATTTTGCGACACTCAATAAAAAGTGGTTCCACGAGGTTAACATTTCGGTAACTATACCCTCGCCTACCCAGGGCGCGCACGCACGTAGCCAGGCAGCCAGGCAAGCAGGCAAGCAGGCAAGCAGGCAGGCACCGACAACGACGACGACGGCGACGACAACGACGACGACGACGACGACGACGACGACGACAACGACGGCGACGACAACGACGGCGACGACGACGACGACAACGACGACGACTGTGAGGAGAGCGAAAACTCGGAAGCGAGCGTGTTAGAGAGACGACGACACCGGCACGCAACGACAGCGACCACGACGTCGACGAGGACAACGACGACGACAACACCACGCGACGACAACAATAACAATAACAATAACAATAACAATAACAATAACAACGGCGACAGCGACGACGACGACGACGACGACGACGACAACCACGCGAGTACGCACGACACGCTCGCACGCGCGCTACGCAATTTTTATTTACGCGTCGTCGCAACCACGCACGATCCGATCGTCGTCACCGTCGTCATCAGCACGCAGCGTGTGTAGACAAACACGCGCGGAGAAGAGGACGCGCGTGAACGCGCACACGGACACGCGGCGAACGCGCGCGTGTAGAAGAGAAGAAGTAGAAGAAGAGGAAGAAGAAGAAGAAGAAAAAGAAGAAGAAGACGAGAGGAACCCGTGTGCACACCTACGGAAATTCAGACGTATGGACGAGGGAATACGAGAGCGCGCGAGCTAAGCCGGTACGCGCGCGTGCAGAGAAAGAGAGACACGCCGGCTGTGTAACAAGCGAGGAGAGCGAGAGAGGGACAGGAAGAACGAGGAGGCAGGAGAGAGAGAGAAAAAGTCGGAGGGACACACACAGGGAGCGCGCGGGCGCACGCATACATGCACGCGCATGCACGCATACCACGAGACCGCCGAAAAAACTGCACGGGAGAGGCGCAGCAACGGGCAAACCGAACCGCGCGCGAATCAAGTGCTTTGGCCAGTCGCGTTCCCAATCACTCTACGACTAGGTAGTCCCCCGGTGTGTCCCAAAGAAGCGGCAGGGAGCTGGTCCTTCGCTCGATGGTGTCGTCCCGCAAGATAATACCGGATACTTTGCCGCGGAATCCTTCATCGCTCGTCAACGAGGGAGATCTTCCAATGTTCCTCGATCGTCGAACGTCGCGCTAGATCATTTTCCACGAAATCTCACCGGCCCGATCCACCGCTCCGCGCCGATCGTTCGTCACGTTCCGCGCGTTTCGTGCCCGCTGCAAACCGTCGTCTCCGTTCTTTCTTCACCGAGATTCTCCTGCACGTACAGACACACACACACACACACACCGGGAGTGCGTTATACACGTCTCGTTTTCTTTTTTTTTTTTTTCCCCCCGTTCCTTTGCTTTCCTTTGCCTTTCCTGTTCGCGCGTTCTTCGTTCGTTCTCTCGAGCCGTCCAACGGGAACGACGACGACGACGACGACGACCACGACGACGACAACGGCGATCATCCAACACCGGAAGAAGGAAACAGAAGAAACTCGCGACCAGGACGCGAAATTTCGAAAAGTGAACAATCGAGTCCGTCGTGGATACCTATTTACGGTGATACAGAGTCGCGCACGTCGCACGTTGCCAACGACCGAGCGCCAAACGGAGAGAAAGGAAAAATCCTCCGAGGCGTCGAAGGATCGTCCTGCTGCCTCGTGGTGTGTTATACGCGCCGTACGCGCGATTAAGCCACGACCGATCGCTGCTGCTTCGCGCACCCGTCGTGTCTTTTTCGACCCCCTTTGATCCTTCGGAGCGCGAGTGACAGGCCGCGTGTACATCGACACATGCCAACCTACTTCGGCCGTCGACGAACGTCTTCTCGACGCGAGCAGGCTGGACCGGATAAGTGACACCAAGATCGTAAAACGACCAGTTAATAAAGTAAAAAGTGTGTAAAAAAAAAGAAAAAGAAAAGAATTTCCTTTTCCCTTTTTGTGGACAAACCAAGAACAAACGACGTGCTTTATTCCCGATAAAGGAAAAAAAAAAAAAAGAAAAAAGAAACAGAAAAGGAAAAATCGGTGAAAGCGAGAGCAACATTGTGTTCGTGAAAATCGGTTCGCCGTTGTCGTCGAAGACACAGACAACGACAGTCGTGTGGATTCGCGCGTAGATCATCTCCGCGTGCTCGCGTTGTCGGCGACGAACAACCACGAACTGCACGACGACGACGACGACGAGGAGACCCGTTGTCGCGGGTACACGTTGGTCGTGCGTGGTTTTCACGAGGATGGACCAGCGAGTGTCCTCGAGATCCTGCGGACAGCACGAGACCGCGAGCAACGATCGCGTGGCTTAGGGAATCTCGGGCGGAATTCGGCGGACTTCCCGATCTGTGGATCGTCTCTCTCGCGGAGACGGCGGCCAGAGAGGAGAGAAAGAGGCGGAAAGAGCACACGCATACGCACGGACGGACGGCCGGAGAGAGCGAGAGAGAGAGAGAGAGAGAGAGAAATCGACACACGCGCGCACGCACGCACACACGCGTCGAGGGAAGAGAGGACAGCGAACGGAGGACGGCGAAAGAAGGCTCCGCTCGTCGCGATCATCGCATCCGACAGTCAAACGGTGGGTTTAGCACCGACGACGACAAGGACACCAGGCAAAGGAGCCCCACACTTTACTTTGCGTTCAACGATCAAGGTACGTCCACAGCTGAGAGTGGTGGCCTTCGGCCGCCTGTCGGCTTCTAAAGCGAGAGACGACGCGTCCGATAGATGGTACGCGCGAGCGAGAGACTGTGCGTATTTGTGTACGTGTGTGACAGAGATACACCCACTGATTGACCGTGCGAGTGAAAGAGCGGGAAAGATGGATGGATGGATGGATGGATAGAGAGAATGGGTGTATGCGTGTGGCATAAAGGAAACGACAGATCGTGTGTCTGTGAGAGCGAGAGAAACCGAGAGAGAAAGAAACGTTTGTGTGTGTGTGTGCGTCTCGACTTGCACTCGCAGTGCACGCATGTACGCGTATTATATCGTTTAGTCGCGCGTGTCTACATACGTCCGTTACGTGTGCATTTGTTCCGACGTGTCTCTGTCTACGCTGCATGTATACACTTACACACAGTGAGAGGAGGCAGCGCACACATATACACACACACATATATATATATATATACACATATATATGCATGCATACGTCGTAAACATAATTTCGTCAATGCTCACGGACACCGTTTCGCGTGTCTACGCGCAGCTAGTTAACCGGTCGCGGTAGAGTACGTACGGATACGTGCTACTACGGGCCGGTGTGTATAGCACGTACTACCGCTGTGTGGGATACCGGCGTGTAAAGAGTAACGCGCGACCGTGAAAGGTAGACAGGCGTGTAGCAGCGCGTGTAGCGGCGCTAGTTAGCAGCAAGCGCGTGTGTTTGTCCGTGGCACGGTGGGATCGCCGTGTTGGCTAGACGATCGCTAGACGAATATAATGCCAGACGTTAGAGGTTGCCTGGGAAATGACGTAATCCGTCTGCGAGCGCCTCGATCCTTTTGTCGCGCGCGCCGCTCCGGGCCGCGTGTTACGAGAGTAGTACCGTGTGTACGTACGTTAAGCCCCCGACCCTGCTCCTCGTTCACTCTCGTTTTCTCCGGTGTTTTTTGCCCGGTTTTCCTAGTCGCTCCTGCGTACCGGCCGTTCTCCCTCTCGTTCTCTCTCTCTCTCTCTCTCTCTCTCTCTCTCTCTCTCTCTTTTTCCCTCTGGCACCCCGTCGCGCGCCTCCTCTCTTTTTCGCTTTGCTCCGCTCGTTTTCCTTTCCTCTCTTTTTCTCCGGCGTTCATTCACGAAAAATTCCACGTCTCGTAATACGAAACTCTCTCTCTCTCTCTCTCTCTCTCTCTCTCTCTCTCTCTCTCTCTCTCGCTCTCTCTACAGTGCGCGCGCGAGCAGAAAGCAATCGCCAACCCGTTGCGTTGGCGAGATTCAATTAAAGCCCGGAGTTCGTCGCGCGCCATCATTCGCTTTTATTGCACGCTCGTTGCACGATTGTTTCTACCGCGACGTATTAGGATAAACGGGTGAAAATGATCCGTAGCTAGGATATCTGGACCGTGCAAGGTCGCGCCGATTCAGAGAGTCCGGAACGGGACACGAGTCCCATCGAATCGATCAGAGATCCTCTTTTTCGCGATTCAATGTTTCAGGATTTTGTTACATTTCTCGCGGCAATCGAATCTTCCAAACCGAAGCTGAAACGAGGAACTCGAGTTGCTCGAGTTCCACCAACGACAGTTTCCAGTTGTTGGAATTTGCTAAAACTTTTAGAATAGAGTTAAAAACAGATATAATCTCGATCGATCCGAGATTCATACAACGTACGTAAGACCCTTCTGGGGATCTGTGATTGACGTATTTAGACGAAATATATATATCCACTCCTATTTATATACATGCACGCACATGATCGCCCGATGTAGGGCTGAAAACCAAAATTAGATAAAATAGATTGGAAACCAAAATTAGATGTGATCGTTTGAAACGTACACGTAGTTTCAATCCTCCGTAGCAAAACGTCGTTGCGAAAGCGCCGAACGAATGATCTATAACGATGACGAATTGTCAGATTCTCAATTGTACAGTAATTGGCTGCAACTAATCCAATTTAGAAGCAGAAGGTTCGTTGCAGCTTCGAATTAAAAATCACCGCCGGCCATCTCCGACATTTTCTAGATTGAAGGGTGTGAGTTGAAGACTATGTTAAAAGACGTGTATGATATATAGAAAAACGTATATTACACGATATGACGTGTAATACTTGTACACTGTATGCAACATAACACGTACGTTCAATTTCTTAAAATACACGTTTCGCCTGGATGTCTCGCTGAAGAAACACGTTCAAAAAACCGCGATTTCTAATCTCAGCTCTCCTCCTCCCGTTCTGCTCGATCTTTCGACGCAACATCGAAAGAGAGGAACGTTCGTTGGTCGGAGGTGCGCTCTCACGATGTCGTTTCGACCCTACGCACGGACTCTCTCCGGATGCTTCACGAATTCTCTCGCTCTTTCTCGCTCCTCCGCTCCCTTCATCCGTCTTCGTTGCTCTCTCTCTCTCTCTCTATCTCTCTTTGCCCCTTGCCGTTTCACTCTAGGACGTGCAACGTATCGTGCAGATCCCCTATTTTTACGAGCGACGCGCGTTTGTTACACGATGCCGCGTTGCAAGTTGAAAACACCGACCGACTATGTATAAATAGATCTCGCGAAACCGAGCCGCGGGGAAAGAAGAAGGCAAATGCGCGCGAGGATGACGAGAGCGGAGCGAAACTAAGAGGGGGATGAAGTATCTAGAAAAAGAAAGAGAAAGAGGGGAGGTAAAAACGTGATAAAAGAAAAAAGAGAGAATGAAAAAAGCATATCTCTCTCTTTCTCTCTCTCTCTCTGTCTTTGTCTTTCTCGTGTTTCTTGGCTTCTGAAGAAAAAGAAAGAGAGAGAGAGAGAGAGAGAGAGAAAAGGAAAAATTCACTCTGCCGCGCGAGTGTGTTACGCGCGCGTCAAACGAAACGCCATCGCTCGCGCCGAGCGTCGTTTGCCAATAAAAAAAATCTCCTCTGTACAAAGCCGATCCTTGAACGTGAGTTTGGAACTGCGATCCAGGAGCCTTGAAGGCTTCTCGCCGCGACGCTCGCCTACGAACTCATCGAATCTGTCCTTGCTAGAAGGATAGCCAGCCTTTTTTTTTTTTTTCTTTCCTTCTTTCTTTCGTGTTCCG
>KQ435700.1:1306827-1320923 GCA_001276565.1 Melipona quadrifasciata | reverse complement strand
TCCGTTCTTTCAGATCTCGACGGATAGCACGGATTTACACAAGCGTTTAACGCGTCTCTTCGACTCTCGGTTACTGTCGTTGGTCCATTCCGAGATCCGGACTTGGATCCGATTGCCGTTAGAACTTCTCGCGTCTCATCGTGGGTATACTTTTAATTTGGCAAATTGTTCAACGACCAAGAATTAAATCGCTTGGTTGCGAGATTTTCTTCAACTTGTGCCGCGAAAGAAATATCTGTCGTCCGTGACTCAACGGCAACTATTATTCGAGAGTTGGCTCGCCGACGCTCGATCTCCTGGATTTTCAAAATATTTTCGCGAAACAGAGAGAGAGAGAGAGAGAGAGAGAGAGAGAGAGAGAGAGATACGTCGATCGAATGTTTTCTCAGCGAGGGAGATCGGCGAAACACGGACCGAACAACGGAATCCCGAAAGAGCGCGGCACGGTGCGAGATTGCGCTATTGTGGCGCACGTAGAGAAGAGGGAAAAGACAAACCAGCTTTACTAGTCTCTTGCGTCTCGCTGTTTTGTCGACGTTCTCTCCTTGCGTTATGCCAGCCTTACGGCTTTTTTTATCGTCCACAATGACGCATAGATGCCCAGGTGCTCTCTCCTGGCTCTCCGTGCGTGCACGCACTCGCCAGCTTACGCGCTTCTACTCTCTTTCTCTCTTTACAGACACGCACGTTCGCATACACCCTTGCTCACAAAGTCTTGCGACACTTTTTTTTGATTCTTAATATTTGGCATTCGTCGCGGCGCACGTTTTATGGTCGAAGCGAGAGTCAAAGTTGGTGCATACTTGTTTGACGAAAATGGGGTTTATCACGTATTAACTAGCAATGTAATACAATACATTTCGTACAGTGTTTGTTACTAGGTTCGTACGATATTTATAAAGTAGAGAGCGTATTGTCTTTATTGTATTTCAAACGTGCGCAAACATTTCTAGCTCTCTCGGTGCGAGACAAACTTAGACAAATTTCCGACTTTAACTGTATTCGGTACAACCGTCGATCGATGCACACTTTACAAAATTCGTTTGATTCCTGTTCCGAAACTCTTGAACGAGGCTGTACGGAGAAGAAAGACGCGCGAAACGACGTACGAAATACGCAGGCAACGTCCCGCCATCATCCACGAAATCGTCCTTTCAACGAGTCCCGCAAACGAGCATCGGATTTTTTTCACGAACCTTCACGCGCGAACGACCCGACCAGCGCGTCCGATGCCATTTTTAAGCAACCCCCACGGCCCGATTCGAAACGAGACGTTCGATGAGTCGGCAAAATGCTTCGTTTACCGTGAACCACTTGCCGCGCCGTTTCGAAACGCGCCGTTTTCCCCGCCTCGGCGAGTTTACTTCCCACCGATCTAACGACACACTTCTCGCCCGCTCGAACGATCCACCGCGTCGACGCTTCGCTGGCGAAACAATAACGCGTCGAGGTACGATTAATCCGTCGTTGCTAAACGCGGTTTCCAATTGGCCTCGTTCTCGCTTCGCGCCAGGTGTTTTCGGACGCGAAAGCGAAAAGAAGTGTTGAAAGACGAGATGACTCATCCCACCGACGAGGGAAGACTCATAAGAAAAATTTGGGACTGTGCACGAATTTAGCTTGCGCGAATTGCTGAAAAATCTTGGTTATTGACTTTTTATGCAGAGTTCGGTAGAAAGTTCTATGAATTTCTATATATTTCTGGTATTATGCACGTGTCGTAAGTTCGTAAAAATAGTCTGCTCTCCGTAGCGTGGGCAATTTTCAAAGTAGATTAATTACAAACTAATTTCATCCTTTGTTACAAACATCGTCACGCGTGCATAATGCGTGTTTCTTTCTTCAAGTAACGAGAATCGCGGCGAGAGTCTGAGAGAGAAGCATTTTCCTTGCTAAGAAAAACTGGCTTCGAATCGAGATTTTACGAGAGCCGCAGTCAGAATCTGAAACGGTCGCAAATTGGCCACGTTGGCCACGCGTGCAGGCTCGAAACAGGCGCGAATTAATTGCCGATGAAATCATAATGGGCATCGAGGTTCCTCGCGATCCAGCGTGGCGTTAACGCATTCTTGATTTTCTTACTCGGAGCACCTGCGCCTGGAAAGGGGGTATATCCTCCGATAACGGTTTATTCTCCTTGAACGGCGCGCGGAGGGTACCGCTCGCTGCTGCTCGCACCCGTTATTCCTCCCTTCCTCCTCTCCGGTTCTCCCGTTTTCTCTCTGCTCGAGTTCCCTCTGCGAAACTATAGATCTCATCGAAAGAGAAAGATAGAGAGAGAGAGAGAGAGAGAGAGAGAGTTGCACATTGTTGCGTGCGTATTATCCTGCTCAAGTAATTCCGGGATAACTCAAACGTGCAAAGCGTAAACTACATCGATTTCGATCGGCAATTTCTGTTCTGTCACCGCACAAAGTAATTCCCGTTGCTTACCATACTACATCTCCGTCGACGTTCGTTTTCCGAAAACTCGTTCTAAAAAAAAAGGCAGAAAAAGTAACAAAAAGTAGGAAATTCTATGGTAGATACGAAATATATATGGCGTATAACATTGAAATATTGAGCAAAAGTTGAATTTTCAGATAGAGTTCGTATTTAATGTCAAAACACGTACGATTTTGACAATCTTCCCCCGGGAGGCTTCTCTCTCGATAAGGTTAGTTTCGTCTTTGCTCGATGAACTTCGCGCTGCCAAACACTCATTTCACGTAAAACGTCTGTGTGGTAAACTAGACCGTGACGCATTCTTTTGTGCATTTACGAGGGACCGTAAGGATTTTTTCCAAAAGTCCACGAAACACTTTATTTCATCTCTTTTATTTATTACGACATTTGCATTTACATTCGTTATTTGTTACGATGTGGATACAACAATTTGAAGACAATTTCTACTCGCGAAAATGCAAAGACGATTCTTTTTGAATTCGTTTGCGAAACACCAGAGATTTTTATCCAGGCTCTCTTCCGACAAAGGTTTGCAAAAAGATCGTGAAACGCACAAAAACCCGCTGTCTGGTCATAACCTGGTTACATCGGTCGATTTCAAGTGCAACACCAAAGCAGAAGCAGAAAGATAAATTGACGCGAGCGTTCGTCACTTTGTCTAAACAAAGTCCTGCAATTTTTTGAACAGAACTGCCGCGCACTGTCCTCGTGCGTTTGCTGCGACTGTCCCCGTCCGTCGTCGATACGCGGTCAGACGATGTGCAATCGATCGTTCGGCGATCTCCAGCCGGTTTACCGCGAGAACGGATAATCGTGGCGGAAAGGACGGGCCGGGATAGATAGGTAGGCGAAACAGGAAACGGAGGGGAACACGTCGATTTATATATTCGATCGAGGACGAATTACGAAGCTGCGCGGAGATAGCGATTATTACGCGTCGAGATTTCCCGCCGGTGATAACCGGACGCGAAACAATGCGCGACAAGATAAAGCGGCCGGGCTTTCGTACTCGCAAAAATAAACGCTTAATTGCTGCGACGTGCCGAGAGAGAGAGAGAGAGAGAGAAATCGACATCGTGTATTGGGGGCTAATCGTGGTTGACGAGGCATCAAGTTGAAGTTGTCGAAAACCCGCGATACGACGAGAATCGGATTGGTTGAGTCAAGCTAGGTTTTTTTTTTAAAGAAAAGGCTGAGTCTTTTGGAAATGAAACTGATTAATTTCAATCGATTCAGCTGTACAAATACTAAAGGTCGATGCTTAATTCTCCAGAAGCAAATTGTTCGTTCATTCGTCACGAACGTACAAACGAAAGATACAAAGATTCGGGAAACAGCATTCGCAACGTCACCATTTGCTTTTGCAAATTTATTCGTAAATCGCAAGTTTGAAAAACGACACTTCTAATCGGCTCGATTAAATTTTTGACGGTAGAATTACAGCAAAGAGCAGAGTATAACGGTGGAATATATGAATTAGATACGTAAAGTCAAAGAAGGAAATTTGTAACGAAATATAAAATGTGATCTAACGACCCGAGAGAACAACGCCAGTTTCGACAAAGTCACGAGTCGAAAAACTCCTTTCCTTTTTGCGTCTCGCGGTTGCTCGCACGCATGCCGCGCGTATGTACTTGCGCGCAGGTATGCCATGCACTATAATCCGAATCGACCGATTAGATTAGACGCCTAGTAACTAGATTACGCGACGGCCGTGTGTTATCTGCGAAATTAGACTCCGACTCGAATACGTTATTTAGGCGAACCGGATGCTAGAATAACCTCGGCGAGGATTTAACACGCGGCCTTTGCCTCGCGATTTACGATTCCCGTCCGGGAATTGTATTATAATTGCATTATTCAAATGCCACCGGGCGGATTTGTAGTTTATAATTTTCGCAGTTTTTTCCTTCTTTTTCTCTTTCGACTCGATTTCAATTCGATTACACGATTACGGGGATACCCTTCGCCGATCGCTGATATAATCGACCAGAAAGAGAGAGAGAGAGAGAGAGAGAGAGTGACTCTGCATCCTCAAAAGGCTTTGAGGCTTCGTGCCCGGGAAAATCGAGTTTGAAAATTTATCGAAAGGCATTAACGATGGTATATTATTTAAAAAGGTAGAATGTAAAAAGCGTTATTGGGAAGGGTCGTCGAGGAGCATGCTCGACGAGAGGTCATTCCGCGATTTTACGAAAATATGTAGAAAAAAAAAAAAAAAAAACAAAAAAAAAAAAACAAAATATGGAATAATATTCTTTTCATAAGACGCTTTGTTTCCGTGAAAATTAAATTTGAAACGCGCGTAGAATAACCTCCTCTCTGTAATTCATTACCCGCCCGGTCCTGAATCAATCAAGATTCGAGTGCACTCGATGAATTTTCAAACTCAATTTCCTCGGAAACAAAGCCTTAAATGAAAAAAAATGTTATCCTTTCTCCTCGACTTATTTTTAACGCGGAGAATCACGAGGACACTCCGCGTCTACCTTTATCCGTGGAAAAAAACAGATTATTTCGCGACCGTTCGAATTAAAAATTCACCATCGCTCACGATCGACCAAGTTACACGATTGTAAAAAAAGAAATGAAATGAAACGAAGTAAAAGCGAAGTAGAGAGAGAGAGCGTCTGCGTTTATATATCTTATCGCGGCCAGATTCTGCTGCTAGGCAAATATGCATTTCGCGTGGCCGCTCGTTGAAATTCATCGCGGGGCCTCCGAGAGTCCAGTCTCCTCCTAGCGGCTGGCATTACAGAGAGAAACACTGGCCATTATGAGAAGCACTGGCGAGGCAGCGTAACACATGCGTTTGAACGTACGCGTCGATCTGGCAAACCGGCGCGGAATGAACTTTATACCCGGTCGAAACGGGCGATTAGGCGTGGAAAAAAAGAACGCGCCGATTCTTCACGCGGACGCGCGCTGTCGTCTCCTGCGGCGGGAGGAGGGAGGAAAATTTGAATTTCAAGAAATCAATGCGCCGAAATCTCGCCGATTCCACCGACTTTTCGAGTGGCAACGTTTTTTCGATCTTAATCTTGGCAAGAGCCTCGGGCACAAGCTCGCCGTATTATTTTATTTCCGAGCGGAGAAATTTCAACGGAGTCGTTCTTACTCCATCGTGGATTTTACTTCATCGATGTGGATTCGCAACCGGTGCATTTTTTTCAATGGAACGAATATTCCAAATATATCAGACTTTTGGCGGATATTTCAAATATTGAAACAGATATTCTATTCCAGTAATTGAATATTTGAATTATATCGGAGTAGAATATCTGAAAAGAAACTGTAAAATTACCTATCGTTATTATTATTTTATTCGATACTCCGTTTAAACGAATAATTTTCACCGTAGTGCAATTATTTTAAAATTTTCGAAATATATTATTAAGCCCATCGGCACGTACTGTTCGTTGACATAAACGTGCCTCGGAGAATTAGCTTGTTAAATTAGATTCTCACGCGTCTTTCGTCTTGATAATTTAGAAAATTTCCATAAATTTCAGTTAGTTTCTGGTGCGAGGAGTTTTTCTTTCGAACAATTGCCATGTCATAAATTAAGATGATAGTATGTCTATGACTAGCATGTCGCCCCATGCGAGTCAGTCTTATAGGAAACGGATTGGGACTGACCCTCAAGCGCGGGTTGTCTGCACTCAAACTTAAGTTCGTTTTGAAATGGGACGTTTCCCGTGGTTAGCGATTGATTCTAATCTGTAACATCTTAGAAAGTGAGTCTGCAGTTTACCGCGTGTCTACTCTATCGTCTATCTCTCGCGTCTACCGTCCGCCCTCTCGGCTGATGGCGGGCCTGTTTTAGAGACACTTTGACTGGCGATTTGAAGTGCGGGTCGTTCGATTGCCCTGACCTGGATGAATTTATTGTAACGTTATTTGAATGTTACGGATGTCAACCACTAAACCACTCGTTAGGCTCCTCACCAACATGAAAAACTGAGCAAACTGTTCCTTCAGTTTTTCTAAAATATTCTGAATTCAGACGATAGATTCTTCGCGCTGGTACAAAGTCCTAACGTCTTCGATTTGAAGATTTCCGTACGTTTTCATTCCGCTTCAACATCTTCTATACTTCCTTGACGTCCCCGCTCTTGTTGTTTGAAAGAGCGAACGGAGATCTCACAGGAGGTGACACAGTGGTCAAATTTAGTACTTCGGTCAGAAATCATTCGAGTCAGTTGACTCATAGCCAAGGGAATCCATAGTCGAGTCAATCGCTCGTTGTCAGTCAATCAAAATAATTCTCAGTCAGTCGGTGTTCAGCTCGGCCGTCGTTAGCTTAATTATTCGGACAGAACCTGGAGTATGCCTGAATCGAGCAGAAGCAATCGAGCTTCTCGAGTAATAAATCCGTCATCGAGTCTCAAGCCAGAGACTCGCTCGTTCTCGCATCAGTGGGTGGTCCTTCGGCACCAAGTGACATTTCCAAAGAAAGGCACGCGATGGACACCAATCGTCCGCTTCCTTAACAGACACTTTCGTACATCAACCGATCCCTGAATATTACTGTCGTTCGATCGTTGATGATTACAATATATGGTAATCACATTCGCAAATTTAGACCATTTGACTGTGCTGTATTTTACACGCTCAACGAATCAATTAACTAGAAGTAGTTAATTTTAAAAATTGGCGAATCATTAATTTCATTCTTAAATTATTAAAGTTCCCGATAGTCAAATGACGCTCGCATTCTTATCCATTCAGGCACGATAAAAATAATTCTGTTAAATTTCTCAAAATGGTCTACGTACTTTCACTGACGCGACTTTAAAGCACCGCTTTTTTTCCCGACTATCTCAAAAATGAAAGAAGAAAAGGAAAAAGAATCACCGCCAACTAAGAACGTGTTCGGCAAGAATCGAAACGCGTGCGTCAAGGTTGACTCGCGGCTGGCCGGTAGAAATTCTCTCGGCGTAAAGGCGACCGGATGTCGCATGGAATCCTGATTAATTAGCGCTGCGCGCATATCATTATACGGTGTAACAGTATTCGCTGTTAGCGGGGCGGGCTGTAACTGACCGCCGGCGTATTAGAGGGAAAACAATAGGTCGGGCCTGGTTCGCGACACCTTAAAATTCCTCGCGGCGTGGCCACGCAGCTGAAGTGTGGTCTCGCGTCGAAGTTACACCGACGAGGGTATGGCCGAACGGACGAGAGAAAGAACGAAGCCGAGCAGCGGGTGTGTTTATGCGAACGCGGTTCTTTCGTTGCTTCTTTGTTTCGTCCTGTGCTTGCTACGTGCACACATGTGCAACCGCCGCTCTCTCTCTCGATGAGAACGAAAATTAGAGTCTACGCGTGTCTTTTTAATTTTTAACGCGTTTTTCAATCCGTGACGTTTCGGCACACCGTGTAACTACGAACTTATTCTCTGCGAATACACGGATGCACGGTGTGGATGTGTAACAAATGACAAACAAAATAGCAAATACAGATACATCCTTTCGGTCGTATCTTCGATCTGGCAATATTTGAACAAAACACGTATAAAAAAGAAGAAAAAGCTTCGTTGGTAACACGTGATCTCTCGTTTCAAATCTCTCTTCCGCTCGAAGCTTCCTCGAAAATGAGACCAAGACCGAAATATAAGAATTGAAGGATCCCTGAGTGGATCATTGGGCACATTCCGTCTAATTTTATATTAACAATCGCATTGTATTTCGAGACTTGAATTTATTTAAGCTGCTGGCCGTAAAGGAAAATTTACGATGAAACGCGAGCTCTACCTTTCGGACTTTTCAAAATCGAAAGTCCACTCGAGGGGCCAGGAACGGGGAAATGGGAAAAAAGTAAAAGGATCATGGTCGTCGGCGGGCGATCGTCGTCGGTCACCGTTTGCAACCAGTGCAATGCGTTTCTCGATCGTATGAATGCACGCGCTCGCGCGACGTTCACAGATCGGTCGGAAGAAAAAGTTGGCGTCTCCACTTTGGCCCTTTCTCTTCGCGGAGTGCTTCAATGGCCGCCGACGCCTGCGAGAATAACGGTGCCGGCCGAAGGTGTGCAAGAACTCTCCTTCGTCGGGTCGAAAACTCCCCCCCCCCCTCCCTCTCTCCCCGTGCCCCTTGTCGCCATTCTTCCACGAGATCCACACGCTTCCGGGATTCCACGGGAACCGATCTGCCCGTTTTTGCCTTTGCCCTTAAAAATCGAACGGTGAGAGCCGCGAGATTCGATCGGGCGTGAACCGCCGACGGAACGTGGCCGTGTGAACGTCTACGGTCTACGTAGCCGTCTGCGGTACAATTAAAAATACAGGCGGTGACCTATTTTCAGTATTTTTAAGCGGTCGACAGAAATATTTGGTGGATCATCGGTGTCTCGATTAATCGCAGCCACTGGGGCCATCCGCGATGGGGAAAGTGGGTCGGCAAATCGGAGCCAAGGGGACAAGCTCGGGAGGGAAAAACGGTGAGACGCGAGAGCGTCTTGAACGCAGATTTTCGTACCGGTTGACTAGCTAGCCTTGATTCGAAAAAAGAACGGTTTCGATCCGGCCGCGGTATTTTCGACGAGCCGTTTTTGAAGTGCCGCGTTCTCTAGGAAGCAGATAATGGCATCGCTGCGGGATCGAGACACTTGTGCCATAAAATGTTGAGAGATACTCTAATTCTAATTCTGTTGTTATTCCGATATCGCATTAACGCAACATTTCGTTTTCAATTTTTAATTTCGACTTGCAGTCCTTTCTCATTCGAGTTGGGAAAACGTTACTTTACTTTGCGTAAATGGTTGCGTCCTTATTTTGATGAATGATCTTTTCGATCTGCGTGATGTGTCTTGTAATTTATATAGATGCTTATCATCGCTCTATTTGACAAGGTGCTGCTACGTTTCTTTTATGAAAGTTCTGCACTTTTTTTTTTTTTACTAAAAAAGGAAAAAATGGAAAGTGTAAAATATCGTTCGTCAAAATGGAGGAACCATTGCCTAGTCGGTTCCTGACGAGTTAATTACAAAAATCTCCAAGAAACTCGAAGAAGCACGCGCTTCCAACGTTATAACGAGCCGGCGACTCGCAGTCGGTTCTAACAGAGTCGACGATGAAAACTCTATCGCGACGCGAGTTTTCACAAAAGCCTCGATGTGTCTCGGCGGCTCGTTACTATCTCGTTGCGTAGCCTCTTCTCCTTACGCTGGATCCCTTCCCGATTTATCGAAGTGGCACGAACACGGGAATCATCGGTCGGAGATAATGCAGTTTTAAACAAGTACACTCCAGTTAAATTGGAATCGTTAGAGTACGCGGTTTTAGACGCGCCGTACGAGAACGACGACGACGACGCAGTTATCGGCACCGAACCGGCTGCAGTAGCGCGAGTGCAGCGATAGTTAACCGTAGTAGGCTGCAGTGGAAGTGGAAGAGAACGGTATAGGAATAGACACGCACTAGACCGCCGAGTGCAAGTAGCGCGCGTCTATTACTAGGCAGACAGGGAAATGCGCCGCGCCTGGCCCTTCCCTCGCTCTTCCATTCTTCTCCACTTCACTCCGATTCTACTCGATTTTCCCCCATTTTTCACCTGCTCTTCGTCGATAGTTTTCTCTTTTCTCTTCTTTTTTTTTTTGTGTGTGTTTCTAATCGCTTTCAACACCTCGTACGAAGCCATACGCGTCGTACCGTTGACTTTGGAGAATGACTGAGGGCTCTTGGAGCTCGTCGAGTGGGAAGTGCGTTGTTTCTCTTGCCTCGAGGAATTGTTCATTCGATGCTTGTAGGTTAACTTTCTGTTTTACTTCCCCTTGATTTTCCGTTCGATCTTCTTAGTTATTGCGATTGTATATTACTATAGCCAAGCTTTAATTCAAAGAAGCTTCAATTCTGAAGTCTGGAACTAGCAACTTGCTTTTCCATTCGAATCGAAATCACGATACTTGTCACGAACGAAACTCGATATTATTCGTTGGGTCATTGAGAACCGCGATGAATTTGGAGTTGAAATTTTATTACTAATTCGTAGCGCATGGACCGTGTCATCGATCTGCTTTTAAAATATCCGCGTTTTAAAAATACAACGAATCTAAAATATTCGAAAATATATCGCGAATTCAGGTGAACTCCACGTGCCCTCTCTCTGAGTATTTACTCTCCGGAATTGGAGAACATCGCAACGACGTCGAACCTTCGGCGATCTAATCTCCTTTGTGCCACGCGTTCTGTGGTCGATCACTTAAATACTCTGTCCGTCCATATGTTCATACGCAAGTCGTCTGAGGTAGGTGGAATCGCCAGGAAATTGACCGAGCAATTCTCACCTGACGGCGGCGTGCGGCGACGGCGTCGTCGGGCTTCTAACACATTCCCACGTTTCGCCGTGTATCGGCCCGGTCACGACTATACCGATGAAAAGAAATAATTGGTTGTTTGGCTGCCGGCGGATTAGCCCGTTCGAGGTCAACGGCCACCAAATGTTTGCGAATGCAGCGAGGAGAGGGAGGGAAAGGGTACCGGTTCGAACGAAATACACGAAGTGAGGAGCGAGAGGGATGAGGAACGAGGGAGGCGAGCGAGAAGGAAGGGAGGGTGGGTGGAAGGGGGCAGAGAGAGAGAAAGAGAGAGACAGACGAGAGAAAGGAAATAGGTGGAGAGAGGGCATGTACGATGCAGTTATACACAGAGAAAGAGAAGCAGAGATAGAAGAAAGAGAGAGAAAGACTAGACCCCGCATATTCTTGCCCTGCTGCTGCTGCTGTTGCTGCTGCTGCTGCTGCTGCTGCTGCTGCTGCTGCTGCTGCCGCTGCCGCCGCCGCTGTTCTGCTACTGCTGCTTGCCTACCTACCTCTCTCTCACCCCCCACGAAAGCCCCTCGCGTGTGTAGAGTGCATTTAGGACGCATGTACGGTCGTGCCTAAAGAGGATGATATTCTTTATCGCTGCAGTTTCTGTCTATTGGGACGAATTCATGCGGTGGGTTGTTGGCAAGCGCGTTAACTGGCAGGTGCGCCGGGTTAATGAGTACACCGGGGTTCAAACCTGCCGAAAAGGGAGCTTTTGAGGCTTCCTTCTCGTGTACCAGGCACCACGAGCACCGAACAAACGACTTTCTTTCTCCTGTTTCTTCCTTTCGTTTTCCTTCCTTCCTTTCTTCTTTCTTTTTCTCTCTCTCTCTCTCTCTCTTTTCCTCCCTTCCCTACCTGGCCTTTGTTTTTCATTAATTGGTCTAACGGGGCGGCAGGGTTAATCGGGGAATATTGAAATCCCGTGAATCGCCGTGACAAAGCGATCCGTTTAAAAGGCGGATTCACGAAGCGAGTGGGAGGAGGAGGAGGAGGCGGAGGCGGAGGAGGTTGATCCCTCTTGCTATCAGTGGCAGTGGATATTGGAAAAAAAATTCTGAGCAACGCCGAATTGTAAATATTTAGCGGAGTAGAAGGTTCGTCGCGCACAAAGGATCCGCTTCTCCCGATTCTCCGATTCTCCGGGGTCTGAAATAAGTCTCTCCTGTGTAAAATACGTATCTGCTCGGCCATTTTTTTTTTTTTTTTTTTTTCATCGAACGGTATCTAGCTGGGCAAAGACGGCCGGCATCACGATCTCGTAGACCTCGTTACTTAAACGAACGAGGGTGGTGCGCGGATGGGCGGGAGGGCAAAGAGGGGTAGCCGATGGAGGAACACAGACGCGTGTGGCGTAGGCTCAGACTGGGGGTGGGGAGCCGTGGCAATGCGTGTACGAGTGAACAGGGTAGGAGGGAAGGAAAGGTAGGGGCGGTTACAGGGTAGGAATGTCTTGGTCCAGTGTTCCGCGATCGGTAGCCTTGAACTCGGAACAGCGGCACACATCACCAGGTGTGCGATGCACGTAGTACGTCGTACGTACCGGTTCACCGTACGTTCTCGGCTCGTTTCTCGAGAAAGAAGAAGAAGAAGAAAAAAAAGAAGTAAATCCACTAGGAGGAATCGAACTACCCTCCATTTCGACCCAATTATTGGGATCCGCGCGTCGAAAAGGCCAATCATGCTAAAAATATTGACCCCTGTATATTTCAGGACATCTAGTGCGAATTGAGGTCGGTATAAATAATTGTTGGGTTTCGATCGATACCGAAACGCGCGAAATGAAATTTTGCTTTCTTCCGATATATTTACCTGTTTCTTCGAACCTGTTCGTCTCGTAGCATCGATTCAAATCCGTGATGAATCGTTCAGTTTTTCGATATTTTGTTTAAATTGATAGATTTGGCGAGTAACTCTCAGGAACGAAATTATAGAACGAGTTAATAATCGAGCATCCAAGAAGCCAAGCCAAGCTGTTTCATTTTTCGCGAATGATTTACGTTTTAATCTCATAGTCGCGTAGATCGATGGAATTGGATCGATGTATAATTTCTAAACGACTCGACTAACATTTTGTATCAGCCTTGCGACTACAAAATGAAACGATGGAAAAGTAACTTTCTGACGATTCTTTAAAAATATTCCAGGTGAAGTCAGATCTCGCGATCAAAAAATAGATGAAACGATTTCTAAAATATTTGACCATGCTAATCTTTGCATCGATTATTCGCCAAGTGAATTCGAAAAAGACTGACACTTGAAAGATAAGTGTGTTTTCAAGATCCATCTGCTATCTCTGGCAAAAACCTGTCGATCAAGCAACTGATCAATTGTTCAAAAACGTCATAAACTTTGACGTGTAAAATACTATCATACCATTATATAAACACATTGAACACGAAAGATTTTTCCAAGTACATTCAAACACTTGTCTGGAAGAACATAGAAAAGGACCGTTCGATCCTTGGAGCAAAATCAAAATTTTTCTTTCTCCTTCTGGCGGATCGTCCTCAAATTTCGCGCGCACCTGCAGGAAGATCGTACGCACGAGGTTCTCGCTCCCTCAGACAGAGAGGATCGCCTATCGCGCGATCGAATCTTAACGCAGGTGGACGCTGCGAAATTGTGGATACGCGGCCGACGTTGGCGGATACGCTCGAAACATCTGCATTTTCCCTACTGGCGCGCGGTTTTCGGTCGAAGTGAACCAACCTCGTGACTGACCTCGCTCCACCGAAGAGGCTCGCTCGTTCGCTTGTCCGTTTGCGCTGCTCGTTATTATGCATTATCCACGACCCCGGCGTTTACTGCAATTCAGCGTTTAACGCGACGACGCTCCTCTTCCCGACCAAACGGCTAAACGCAGCGCGCGTTCGTTAGCGCGGCAAACGATCCCGCAACACGCGCCACCGTTATTTACCCGCGTTTCCTTGCCTTTTCCCCCTCGCGAGCGTCCATTAATTTTTCAACGATAACCTCGATTTTGCAAACGCGAACGCGCCTATTTCGCACGCACGCACGCACGCACGCATCTATGTGCATATGTACTTAGCCGCTGATGGAAGAACGACGACGCGACGGTGTCATGAATACATACACACTCACACACACACGCGCGCGCGCGTTCAAGGGCAACTGACTCATGGACTTCTGCGAGCTGTGTGCTCCATAGGAAACAACGATTCCACGTATCGTTCGCCGATAGATCGTTGGAGGGGATGAAAAAGGCGATGCACTCGTTTGTTTCAACGGCGCATCGGTTGAATGAGAATAGCGTCGACGTTGTTCAAAGCGATCTTTCTCCTCCTCCTCCTCTTCCTTCTCCCCCCCTCCCCCCCTCCCGCGCC
>KQ435700.1:1250111-1260726 GCA_001276565.1 Melipona quadrifasciata | reverse complement strand
ACGTCCGGGAAAGGAGTGTGTGGTGTTTTCTTTCGTTCGGTTGGAAGGAAATTGAGGAAAATGAGAAAAGGACGAAGCTTTAAATTACGCGAGTAACGAACATACGATTTTATAGTAGTCAGTTATAACTTGAGAAAAAGAACTGATTATCAATAATATTTAAACTAGTAGATTTATCTCGAGGAAAATATTGATTTGTGACTACTGTAAAGGAAAGGCAAAGAAAAAGAAAAAACGAAAAAAAAAAACAAAATGGCCAAATACTAATTGCGGAATATATATTTCGCCCTCCGATCCGCGGTCGGCGCTATATTATTGAGAATAATAAATTATTAATGAAATTAATATAAATTGAATGAATATTTAACTGCAAATTATATATTAGTAGAAAGTTTATTATTCGAGTATCTTTTTTTTTTTTCTTCTATCTTTTCTCTTATTTTCTTTCTTTTATTTTTTATTTTTTTTTTTCTTCTTCTTGTTCGTTTAATTTCGCTCTATGTTAATGCGTTGTTGAAATTGCGAGACCGTGTGGTTTGATATGTACATATGCACGCTCTCGTGCGCAAGTATCAGGACATCTCCGGGAATGATTGAATATTTATTTGTACGAATTACTGCCTGACTTGAAACTCGTGTAAAGAAAGACAGACGGTGGTTATTAAGTCTCGCGATAAACGGGGAATTCACGTTCGGAGTGTTGTAATAACGAATAAAATCAAATTTATGTGTGATAAAACTTTAATCAGTTTCGACAGTCGAAGGTATCGACATCGTGGTGGTAATTGACGATCGAGATCGAAATCAAAATGTAATTAGCGTTAATTGTAGCGTAATTGAAATTATAATATTCATATTTATCAAGAATCAAGAGAAAATCAGAGTCGTGTAATCCACAAAGTTCCTGAAAGAAACTTCTTGGTATCGAGATTGTCTTGGTATTTTTTGCTTTTTATTCTTTCTCTACTGCAATTTCACGAAATGCAAAGAAATTGGATCACCGTATAATACCGTGACAAACGACGACGTTGCTTTTTTGAAAATAATCATGACAAAACGAACTTCTTTTACCGTCGTAGCTACCAAAGGAAACAACTTAAATCTATCTAGATTGTATCATAATTTTACGAAATTTAAAGCAGTCGGCCAACTGTCGTCTGACAACTTGAATCAATCGTCACGTTTCAAGTATCAGCAGAAAGTGTCCCGATACTTACGAACGGGAGCGTAACACGTCGGTGGCTCTTGAACATGTTCCACGCGACGACGACAACACGCCGTTCTCGGAATTCGCGCTCTGTAGTTGGCCTTTGGCGGGAAAACCACGCGCGGTCAAAGACAAGGAGTGACGGTGCTTCCTTATTAATTATTACGATTGGCCAGTGCAAAAAAAAAAAAAAATAAAAAAATAAAAAAATAAAACGAATCGTTCGAAGCCGATTTCGAACCTCGAAAGACTGAATTTGTTGAATTGAACAAGAAGCGTGTCGCGGCTGGCAAAATGTCCGTCTTCGCGATCCTCTTCCTCCTTCGTCGAGGAAGGAGCGCCTGGCGAGGACGAGCGAGATGGAGTATCGACGAACGAAGTAAATAAGAAGCGAAAAAAGAAAAAAATCACGTTCGACAGTGGAGAAGCAGACACGAACTCTCGAGACGCGTACCTGATTGCAATTCATCGTTAGTTAGAGTTTAGTCATCCGGGCGCCATCCGCGACACGCTTTAGCGTGTCAGACTGAATTGGACTGATTTATCTCTTTTTTTTTTCTTCTACTTTTTTCTTTTTTCTTTTTTTTTTTTTTTTTTTTTTTTTTTTTTTTTTTTTTTAATCGAATTAGTCGACTCTACATTGGACTGATCTGTGAACGTTTCTTGACTGATGTTACCAAAACGAGTGTTAATTAAAAGTATCTAAGTTTCTAAGTTGAACACGGTTCAGAAGGAAAGCATGAACGCGATCAGATTGGCAGGGGCACCGCAGCAGTTCGAATCGGATCTAGGAAACAGAATGGACGAATGAAAGAAAAAAAAAAAAAAGGAGCGGTACGCGTAGCAGTAACACACACACACACACACACACACACGCGTGCGTTAGATGTAGCAGAATCGGCGACAAACGCGTATATTTCAATATTCGTTCGTTCGTACACGTACACGTGAGATATACACGCGCATACATACACAAAGAGTTACGTTTCCTTTTTCCATTATCGCTTTTCGCGGTATATCTGACTTATAATAAATATAATCCACGTTTCTCGTTTTTTGTTCGTTTCTTTTTTCTAGGTATTTTTTTTTTTTCTTTCTTTCTTTCTTTCTTTTCTTGTACACGATAGGCTTTTAGCGCACAGACACATTACGTACTACTGTTTTTAATTATGGTCATGGGTAAGAGGCACATTTATATTACATACATAGTTACACACACAGTCTAGGTTCTTCTGTACTTTTTTTTGTTTTCGTTTTCTTTTTCTCCTTTTTGTACTTCTTGTAATTATCCCCCCGTAGACTTACGCAATAGAGACGCTAGGATTTTTTTTTTTTTCTTACTCTTAACGCCCAAGCAGCTAATTATACAATAGAGAAGACACGAAGCAAGCAAGCAGCAGTTTCGTACAACACACAAGCTTTCATCAAATAAACAAACGAATAAGCCGTTTAATTTACCGTTTTTCGATTACCCTAACGATAGAGTTAAATTAGAGCGAGATCACCCACGGATACTGAGAGCAGACACACATGATATATATATACACATATATATCATCGACGATATCATTACCTGTGCGAGAGAACGATACACACATCGCGATACCGTTGAATAGAATTATTTTGTAATTCCGAGTTATAGACAGAGAGAGAGAGAGAGAGAGAGAACGCGCGCGAGAGAGAGAGAGAGAGAGAGAGAGAAAATGAGAGAAAGTGAGGGAGAAGTAGAGAGAGAGAGAGAGAGAGAGAGAGAACGCGAGGAATATGGAGCGGAGAAAGAAGCAGCAAAGCACTGAGAAAAAACGAGCTTATTTGAAAAAAAAAAAAAAAAAATTCGTCAGATATGTAAAAATTGTATTGAGAAATAAAAGAAACGAAAGAACCGGTGCCATAGGCTCGAAACACCATGGAAAAACAAACAAACAAAAAAAAAAAAGAGAGAGAAAAGAACAAACAAACAAACAAACAGACATACAACATCCGGGGAGAGCATGGAATAAAAGGAAATATAAAAAAAGGCTGAATTCTTTCCGGTAACGACTCCGATCTTTTTTCGGGTACAAATCGTGTTTCTTCTTATGATAAGCGAAATAATGTCGAGCGTTACCGTGCTTGCTTATTATTTGTTATCTGCCAAGGTGTTCTGGTTATAATATATATTTATTGATGACTATTATTAATATTATTATATTATTATAATTATAGTTATTATTATTTTTATTTTTAAGCAATGTCAAAATGCATCTTAATATATTTTCACCACAATCTTCTTCTTCTTCTTTTTTTTTTTTTCTTTTTTATATGATATGAAATGTACTATTTGGTTTAATAATTCGCTTGTATTCTCTTTTTGTTCTTCCTTCATTTTGTTTTCTTCTTCTCACTTTGTTTTTTGTTTTTTTAGTCACCTATCACATCCTCGACAACGTGAACAAACTGATAACACAGCGGTCTGTCGTACTTCACGCAGGTACTTGTAGCGACGAGCATCGCTGAATCAGTGATTTTACGTGTAAATCGTTCCTCGTTGCTGTTAATATCGAGATGTACGAAAAACGGCGTACGTTTACAGGAACATTTTGCACGCCAGTTTCCGCAACTTTTCAAGATTGCGAATATTTCTTATTCTACTTACACGTGTACTGAATCAACACGTATATTTGTAAGGATATATTTTGCGAAGCAAATGTGCTTCTCGAAGAAATATTCAGGATCGCAAACTTGGCCGAGAACGCGAAAATTTGTCAAGAATCTCTGTATCGTAAAATTTGAATCGATTTTCGAATATTTGACAGAGACATTCGAAATATTAAAAAATTGGTTCCAACTGTCCAAAATGTTTCCACTGTATTAATTTTTCGTGCATTTTAATATTAACGGCGATGAGAAAAGATTTGTACGAAACCTGCGGCAGCCAAGGTTTGGTCATGTTCCTCGCTGTACGTCGCTTTCCTATATTAACAAAGAGTACATAAGACGACAAACCCAAAAAAAAAAAAAAAAAAAAAAAAAAAAAAGAGAGAAACAACACCGTCAGCGCATCGTGTCACGCCTTTTTCTTTCAGCTGGAAGGTAAGTTGCCACGCGTGAACAAACACCGTTCCGGAGTTCTAGCGATCGTTCGACGATCGTTTTCCCCCCCCTCGAGCGAATCGCGGGCCCAATTCCGTTCACGCTTCCCACCGGTCATCTTTTCCACGTGGTGGGTGGCTCACGTTTTTTTCAGACGAGAGATCGACGTCGTCTGACGTCGTGTACATGCGTGCATACACGTACATACGTGCGGAGATCGAAGTAAGAACGATTCTTCAGCAGCAGAAACGGCGGAGAGAAAGGGTTTCTCCGAAGGAGGGAAACCGCGCGTGTGTCTTTGTTCTCCTTGCGAGAACTCCGGCTCGTTGGCAAGTCGTTCTCGCATTCTCGTTCTTGTCAATCGTGACGGACGAGAGAGGCTGCACATGCGGAGGCTACACATGGACGATCGACCGAGAGGCGACGCACACGTCGCGTTCTCGCGTACGTTCGAACGAGATCGACCGTGAGAGATACGACGAGGGCCGTTCGCAGTATGCAAATATGAACCAAAAAATAAAGAAACAAAAAAAAAAAAAAAAAAAAAAAAAAAAAAAAATATGTATATATAAAAAGGAGGGAAGGAAAAAATACACAAGAGAACGATTTAAGCCGCCACGCCGCTCGCCAGGCTCACGCATATTATTACGTTTACTTCGAAATTGCATGCTTTAAGTGTCATCCAGAATGCTCAGTGTTTCCTCCTCGTCGTCTCCTATTATTTCTCTTCTCGTGTTTTTTTTTTCACGTTTCCCCCACTCCCCCGCCACACCCGCCGCTCTTTTTTATTTCATTCGAGTTCCTCACGAGTTCCACGCGAAAGGCGCGTGACCCTTAACGAAGCATACGTCGTCGTACGTACGTGCCATGTATCTGTCTAGAATGATTGGAAAGTGTTTACATATATATGTATATATATATACACATGTGCATTCTTATATTTTAGATCGGACAGAAAGGAGTACGCAATTTTTGTACGATCCATTCGCCGTTTATCCACGTTGCGTCACACGCGTACAACCGTCCTCACGTTTATTCCCTTCTCTTCTCTTATCGGCTCTCTGCGAGCGTACCCCCAGTATGAATATATGTACGTGCGTGCGTGTGTGTGTGCGTTTGCGTGTGTGTGTGTATGTGCACATTTTGCGCGCGTGTTACGCGTACACACGCGTACGAATACGATTTCACGATCTCTCTTCCATCGAAATCCTCACCGGTACCGAGACCTCATCAACCGAGGCTGTTTCACAATTTCTTTTGCTTGAAGTTTAACGAGACGTAGCTCGAGAAATTGGATAAAAAGCTTTTTTTCCAGCCAAAGGCATTGAACGAAGGGGTTGGCCTCGCCTCCATTCGCGTTCTCGATGGCTAAAGGGCGAAGGAAGAAGGAGGAGAAAAAAAGGGCAGATACCGTATTATACCACAGCCACACGCGTATAAGTTGCATCGCGCGCACAAGGCCTCTCCGTCTGACCGGATCTTTTTTTTTTTTTTCTTTTTTCTTTTTTTAATTAACGAGCACGCGGCCATTACAAATGAACCGCGCGCGAGCGCTCGCTCTCGTTCGCGCTTCTTATACTGACGCTTAATTCGTTTCCGCGCGTGTCCGTGCAGTGTACATGTTTTTTCTTTCTTCCTCTTTCCTCTCACTCTCTCCCCTCCCCCCTCCCCCCTCTCTCTATGAAATTTACCCCTCGCTCAATCTCGATCTTCTTCCGTCTGAATTGCACACGCTGCAAAGCTGCAATAGAGCCGACAGGGCTGAAGCGGCACGGAGTTGTTCGCTCTTGTCTCGCGCGCGTACGTCTTAAACCCTCGGCTGGGGGCTTTGGTTGGACGCGGCGGGGGTTCGTCAGCGGTTCGAAAGGAGAAAGAAACTGCCATTGAAAGTTCTTACTTCGCTCCCTCCCCCGGGAAGGCGACCGGCCATTTTGAAACGTCGTCGAAACTCCAATTTCCACGCCACGATTTATACCTCTGTCTCCGAACGTTTCCTCCATCTTCCTCCCCTCCTTGTTCTCTCCTCCCTGCCGAGTCTCATAGCGCGCCCCGTTTTCAATTCCACCGACGTTTTAAAATGAACGGCGAACGCGATGGAGAACGCGAACGAGGCTCGCGAGACACGCGGAAACGCGAAGGACGTCGTTTACGATGCGATTGTCGATGGGAGAGTCGAGCTCGCGGGTCGTGCAAGGAGAGCCTGAAAAGAGACATTCAATCCCGGATTCCGTATCACGCAAACGGGAGCTAGAATTTGTCGGTGCGCGAAAATAATAGAGAGAGAGATGGGGGGGGAAGTCGAAAGTTCGTTTTTTCTTCCACGCGTCTTTTACGTCTTTTATTCCGAGGGAACTTACCCGTGACGCGCGATTTTTTTTTGCTGTTTCCTGACGACGTTTCGCATTCGTTCGTGACAATTTGGCCGCGCCGTTCTGGGAAAATATGAGCGCGAGCGAGGGAGTAATGGAGAGATTGGTAGTTGAAAGGGGAGAACAGGGAACGAGTTTGACTCTGCTACTACGATTGTTGAACTTGTATATATCTCGATACGTTGCTTTAAAATTGAGTCTTCTCTTAGAGTCTTCTTCTTTTGTCCAAGCAGATATTTGTACTTTTCTGTGCTAATTGTCGACGTCACGTGTACGCGACGATACAATATCTTATTGTACACCTAATACGAATCTGTTAACGTTAAGTAAATTAAATCCGAAATTACGTAGCAGAGTTGAAAAGAAAGAAAGAAAACAGGAAAGGAAATCATCTTGGAAGAAGTGGAAAAGTTGAAAAAACGAGAGGGGGAGTCGTTGATGGATGGAAAAAGAGAAAGAGTGTGTGTGTGTGTGTGTGTGTGAGAGAGAGAGAGAGGGAGAGAAAGAGAGAAGTTTACAGCTTGCGTCATCCTTTTGGATTATTGGGGGATAGGGTTTTTAAAGTGTGGGGGTTGCAGCTGCATGAGGTGCATTGTTGTGTTTCAGTGCTCACCTCTATGACGGGGCTGACCTTGAACTCTCTGAACACCCAGTCAGCGAAGAAGGTGTTCACCTGCCAGCTGTGCGGCAAGGTGCTATGCAGCAAAGCATCCCTGAAACGCCACGTTGCCGACAAGCACGCCGAGCGACAGGAGGAGTACAGATGCGTCATCTGCGAGCGGGTATACTGCTCGCGTAACTCCCTGATGACCCACATATATACCTATCATAAGAGCAGACCCGGCGACATTGACATTAAGTTCTTTTGAAGGTTTAGATAAGGTAGGGACACCGTAACACCACAGAACTTCTCTCTCGATCGATAACACCCCTCCCCCTTTGCTTCTTCCTCTTCTTCTTCTCCCGTCTTCTTTCTTGTTCTTCTTTTTTTCTCTTTTTTTTTTTTCATCTTCTTATCCAACAGACCGTCGATTCGACGACGATCCAGCCGTCATCACTAAAGCCGTCGTCGAAACGATCGCGTAATCGTTGGTTCGCCGTACGACCTCGGCTCGCACATACACATACACACATACACACACAGACACAAACACACACACACACACACACACACGCATACAAAATCGTACACCTCTCCTTCTTTCCTCTTTCTTCGTCAAGCAGAAAATGCATGCCAGAGAAAACCGGTCTCGACTCCCACGTGGACCGACCCTTATTCTTCTTCTTCTACTACTCTCTCTGCTCTCCAGTTCTTGCAGCCCGCAGCTTTCGTCCCAGAGTCGTACACGCTCGTTCCTTCCTTCGTCCCTCCGTCCTCTGTGCTCATCCTGCAGAACTGCTTTTCTTTCTTCTTCTCCCGTCGTCCTTCATTCTCTTCGGTACCGTACGGTCGCCAATCGACATTCTTCCGGTATTCGCAGCTCCGTTATACCCCCTGTGTCGGTGACTCGGGATCGACCGGCGTCCACGCCACATGTGTCTCCGTCCTTCGTTCGCAAACGCGCCGGAGACACACGACGAAACCGAATTCGCGGATCGTCGATCGAACAATCAGAGAGCTGAATCGTTTGAACTGACCGATCGTTCATTCGATCGGGGTAACTGTTAATTGCGAGTAGGTCGAGTACTTTTTTTTTTCTTTCTTACGTTTTCTCTTCTTTTTTTTATTCTCTTCTCTATCGAAGCCTCGCTGACCAAACGACGACGGAGAACAGCAGGGTATATAATAATTACGCTTCAGGTTGTTCCTACTAACACCACTCACTGTCCAGTTCCCTTTGTTCTTTCGTATGTTTTTTTTTCCTTTTTCTATTTTTTTTTTTTTTTAGTTTTGTGACAGTCACCCCGTTTAATCGTAGTTACACGTGGTCGTTCTAGCTTGCTTCTCTTCTTTTTTCTTTTTTTTTATTTATTTGCTCTTCCTTTTCTCTGGGTCCTTCGAAACCAATTTTCTTTCCTTTCTTTTAAAAAATTTTCTTTCGCCTAATTTACTTTTGTCGTTCGCTTCTCGATGTTCGATGTTGTGTATGCATGTTAATTTGTGTCGTCGTTTGTATTATCCTTTCAGTGCCGAGCAACGATGCACCTTGCGAAAAACTGCCGAGAACGATATATCGTTGTCAAGACGGGAAACCGATCATTTATTTATCTTTTTGAAACACACAGCGATTCTTTTTTCTTTGTATCTTCATCAATTTTGTCAATTTCAATTTTCAAATTATCGTTCAAAGTTTGATCGAACCTCGTCAAACTCGTCGATTTCTTTCGGTACTTTTTCGCTCGGAATTTGCTTTTCATCGGCACTGGGGGGATCGATGCTCGTTTCGCTGCTTCGACGCCTTAACACGGAACACCAGCTTCGATGTTCGTCGAAGATTTAACTTTCTTTTTCTTTTGCAAAAAGAGCCAAACGTTTCGCGCGGGATCGCCCAATTGCACGCGCATGCGCGCCATTGCTTCGTCAATCCTCGCTGGCTAATCTTCTTCTTTTTCTAACAAAGTTTACTTCATCCCGGGAGAATTGCCGCGTATTGATCCTTCGCTGATTAACCAACGCGCGTACGAGCATGATCGCGACCCCTTGCACGCACGGAGTGTCTCCGTTAGAAATGACACATCGCCGCGGGAAATTCAAACTCTGGTAGCTTTGCTCCACGCACGATTCTCAACTGCACGACTGCCACAGTCGGGAGTACTTTGCTACTTGGTTGGCGGGCACAACTAACAGAGAGATAGATGGATCACTAATCCAAAAGTGACAGAGACAGAACGCGTCTGGCATGGTGGTTTTGGTCCTCTTCGGTTCGAAAGACTCACTCGACTAATTGCAAAAACCCGGTCGAATTAACGATACCTCCGATCGCATGGATCGCTCTTCTTCAAGTTCTCTCATCCGAATGTACCTCGATCGACGAAGCGAACGGGAAGAATGGAAAGAAAGAATTTCTTAACCCGTGCTCTAATCCTTAATTGATCCCGAGACAGCTGCTACAGGGTTGAATTAAACGCCGAGCCGCGGTTGTCTCGCGAACTAAACGAGAGTGAGAGAGAGAGAGAGAGAGAGAGACCCTAATTGAGAATCGCGTCGAACGTTCGAGGTTCCGACTAATTACGAATACACAAAGACCAAGCTTGGTCGAAATTCCTTTGGCTGAATTAACCAGGGTCGCGCGAGAACCTTGTCCCCTTGCTTTTTTCCTCGGACGTTCGAGGAATTTGTATTTCGCGCTGTCGCGAGGGCAAATAGGAAGGCAGCTTCACTTTTCGAGTAATCGGGTAAAGTTCAATTGAACGTTAATGAAAATGGAAACTAAAATCGCGATCGGATAAAATAATTTAACGTGTTCAAATTCACAGACAACATTTTGCAGTAAAAAGTCTTTTATTTTAACGGATAATTGAATAGTTCGAGATCATTGAAAACGTGCCTATAAATGGTTTTATATTTGGAAACAAGGCTGGAATTATAATTTATTGGAAGACGAAACCTGCAATTTTCTCTTCATCTCGGTGAATCCCTGACTCTTTGTTTCTCTCTCAAAGAAACTCAAGTGCAAACTGCTGTTGTATATTCCCGAAAATTCCACGCTGTTAACGCTAGAGCTACCGATAGACGACCATCGATATCACAGTACACTGTTTTCCATTTATAAAAAATTACAAACTACGAGTTGAAAGAACTCGGCGCGTTCGCGCGACAATCGAAAGTCCTAGAGCTGCCTCCTTATTTTCTTCGCCCAAACTCACCCAGAAACTTCACTAAATCACGCTAAAACTGTCCTCACGCGGTGACGAAGCACTGCCTCATTCTGACGAACGATGGACGATTTTCAGGTACGGGCAACGGGATGCATCCAGCACCGTCGACGCCTCCCTCTGCCATGTACCGGATGCCGCCGCCCACGGC
>KQ435700.1:1212947-1226729 GCA_001276565.1 Melipona quadrifasciata | reverse complement strand
CTCTTCCTTTTCTCTTTCATTTTATTTTATAAATCGTCGTTCAAGGGTCAAATATTTTCTTCCTGTTTCGATCTCGCGAATTACGTTCCGCTCGCCTCCGATTCTACCAAACTCCCGAGCCAGGGCATTATCCGAGTATCTTGCGAGGGAGAATTGTTATTTCCACCTGGCGCAAAGTACAAAGAGGATTCGCGAACACCGGTGAAACTTCGTTTCATCATTTCGGCCCCTTTGAGCCGCTCCGGAATACAAAGAGGCATTTCAGAGGCGTAGTACAAACAATCCGAAATTCAAAGCAACTTCTCTCCTCCGCGAAACCCTTTTCCCGCCTAGCTTTTCTTTCTCCCTCTTCTTTTTTTCTTTTTTGTAGGAATACTTAACAAGCCCATAAAGCTTCGCCGAGTAGTTTCAGTTCATTTGAAAAAAGCGCTGTCGCTTACGCGAAGTGAATCTTGTGGGCGATCGACGAGAAAGCTCGCGGAAGAGTGGATGCAATAGCGCTGAAAATTGTCTCGTGACTAAATTGCGGGTTTTTATATATCTAGGATGAAAAGGCGCGCAGAGAACGTACGAAAATAACGTGCAAAAGTATGTCAAATATTTAGAACGTTTGTTCAATATTGTTCGTAGAAGGTTAATTTAAAAAATGTCTCTTATTAAAGCTATCTGTTGCACGATGAAGTTTATTTTCGAACGATTAGTTAGTATGGAACAAAAATTTGGCATCTATCAGCGTGGAATATTATGAAACAGTTGTTCAAGGATTTCATTATCCGCAACTCCATATTGTAGATGAAATGTAACATTATCCACGCACTCTCTTTAATGCACTGTATAATGCACTCGAAAGCTATACGTAGATTAAATTTCGTTGTTTCAGTATTTTATCGATACGACGTCGCAAAAATTCGGAATGATTTTTTTAAAATAGACAGTTAAAAACGTTTTTTTCTCCTCACGATAAAGGAGCGACACTTATAACTGGAACAGTTTAATCATTTTAATCCGATCGTTACAGTATAATGGTTAAACTGTCCCATCGATTGAAGGTTTTTATAACGAGAGGTTATAAATAAAAGATTGTCTGACATTCTTTGTAATAAATGTGTCCTTATAAATGCGTCGTGAACGTATCATGCAAAATTTCCCTCGAAATTTTACAAAGTACAATACATTTTATATCACCCATAGGACCGGACCAACCCGATTCCGCACCATTTCTCATTTTCTTCGTTCCGCTATTTTCATCCTTTCGTAACGTTCATCCGATAATACGTCTGCCGGATGCACGTCCGCGTTTTCCGGATGGAAATCGCAGAAAACTAACATCTGCCAAGGAAACAGCTATCCCGGTGGATCCAACGAGCAAACAGACACCTCGAAAATCCTTTCGCCACCTCTCGCGGCCTTTTGTTTTCTCGCGAGACGTTTCCTCGAAGTTTCCTCGTTTTCTCGGGAAAATAGGACCCAGCGTTGTATCGGTTCCTCTGTACTTTGCGTTGCGATTTTCCGCTCGAATTGTCATTCCGCGAACTGCATTGTTAGTCCGACCGCAACGGGACGATAGTTTCGCTGTTTCTCGTTCATTCTGATACACGCTTGAATTATGACAGATAATTTTAACGGAGTTCCACTTATTGAGACTAAATTTCGATCAACGTCCAATTAACTCATTAGCGGAATCATCATGTAATTGAATTTCTATGGATTTCACGATACATTGAATCTACCTGGAGGGTATAATAATGAAGAAAAAAAAATAGAAATTGCAAATAAAATGTCGGGTTAACGTTGATCCTGAGAGCGAGGTACATAAATGAATTATTTTCATGGTTGAATTCACTTATCCGAGCGCGATAAAGAGTAACAGGTAGCTTCACGAGAAAGTGTAACTTTAATACCAAAGAGAAATGACATGTAATTCCATTACATTCGATTTTCCTTTGTGTTCTCAATATTCCTCTAGTTTTGAAGTAAACTGTAACGATTAAAATAAAACTGTGAACGTTTGTTCATTTATAATTAGTATTAACGTTAAAAAAATATACGTGAGATATCCGCAGTGCAGTTTTCGATTCAACTTGCTATAATAATCATCTGTGAAGGGTTAGTGCCTTCGTTTTTTACTCGTAGAGTCCAACCTGCAAAGCGAATTAACACCCTCTGCAAACAGCTCGCCCGTCGACAAATTCAAACAAACAAAGTCCCGTCGCAATTTCGCTGGCTTTTTAGAAACTCAGCGTCGATGACGGCAGCGAGACATCCCCAGGAATGTTGTTGCAATTTTATTCCGCGGGACGTTCGTTTAATTGCACGCCGGGTGGAAAATCGAGACTAATTTCGCAAAGTTCCGCGCCGCGGCGTCAGCGGAGTTTTTTTTAAGCCGACGGCCTGCCGAGTAATTTCATTTCCTCCCTGACGACACCCGCGCGGCCGGGTGAGGAACGGGTTGACACAACCCTGTCACCTGTTTGTTTCTCCTGTCAACCGTTCTCCGCCACTGTTCACGGATAATATTGACCGGTCTAAGGCCGCGCAACATCGTGCAATTAAGGAGGTAGTTAATTGATCGCTGCGTGCATCCATGAAAATTCCGCTCGCTGCGGAAACGTGGTAATTTTCCATCCATGGATGATACGCACCGGAGAAAGAGTTTGTCTATATTTACGTGTAACATTACGCGCGGAGCGTCAGTCGCGAAAAAATCTAGAAAGGTGCATTGGCAAGTTTCAAATATTCAAAGGAAAATGTGGGCTCGACACGTTTATTGGCGTCTGTCTGTTTGTGTTGGTTAAAGTTATACAAATTCTGACGAAACGGGGATTTCTCTTGTTATATTTGTAGAAAAACGTGAATAAATGGATATATAATTACCGTGGGCCTCGTTACTGTCACAATTCTGATCAGAATTTTCTTTCTCTCAATGTGATGATGTACGTGTACAGATTTGATACAATAGTGTTTTTGATTTGTTTCAAACATTGCTGTTGTAACAACTTTCTAACGACTTAATCGTGTCTTTATTTTCCTCTGATTATCCCAATGCTTGTAATAATTCCCACTCGATTTTTACCTCGTCATTTCCAAAAAATTTCATTAAAAAAAAAAAAAAAAACGTGGACAACCTCCAAAAAAGGAAATTTCCACCGCGTTTACCTCGCGATGTGTGTTCTCCCATACGCACGTACACACCTGTTTCCCCACGCTGGCCGCGTAATCTTTGAAACTTCGTTCGTTCGCGAATTAAAAGCGAAAAAGCTCGCAGAGGGCTTGGGAACGTGACCACCATACGGGATGGCATTCTCGCGCGGCGATCCGCGCGCAGCGTTAACAACGCGTACATCAAACTGAATTCCCATTCTGTCGCGCGGCCCCGTAATCGGATTGTCCGGGCTGTCGATCTTCGTTTCCGGATTACCCTCCGCGCGATCGCCCCGCCGTCTGACCATTTTCAGCACCTATGGAAATGTCGTACGCGACGAAAAGTGCTGGAAAAGGAAGAAATTTCGTCGCGAGGCGTTCTTTCAGCGACCTCTTCCTTCCGTTTAACTGTTATTCACGCGACTCACGCCGTGCTCGTGACCGGAATAACCGCGAGACCCGTAGTCCCCCGGCTTCGTTTTCAGCGAGAATGTCGCTCGTTTCACCAGCGCACACGCCGAGCTGGAATTGGAAAGCCAGATGCGCGATAATTCCAGGGGACTTTAAGTCCACTAGATCTAGGCTTGAAATCGCTCTCTTTATTCCGACGACGTGGCCGTATCGTTGGAATAAAGATTTTCCCTTTTTTGTTTTCTCGTTTTCTGGTGAAAGCTGCAGCCCTCTGAGAATCGCCAGAAGCCCAATGTCCCTTTGAGAGAATCGAGCAGCTTTGCTTGCGATCTATATCTGTTCGCTGTTCCCGTGTCGGTCAAGGGAACGCTAGATTGTGATCTTTAGTTGTGTTATATTTTTAGTCGTACTGTCAGACTGTGGATTTTCATACAGACGTAAAAGCAGAAACTTATTTTACGTGTTGAATATTGTTGAAATCTCTACATCTCCCATGGTTGATGGATGTTTGGTTTGGTTTTAACAAAGCTCACGTTTCCTTCTTTAGTGCTAGTTAAGTTGGAATTCGTTCTAGTTTTTAATGAAAAATTACTCAGTTAAATCTACGTAAATCTGTGTTTTACGTCACGTTATAGAAATGCGAACAGTCACATATTTCTACGTCCATTTCCGTATTACTGATAAAATATCATCGAAATACCGAATGATTCATTTGCAACAACCATTAGTTCCTGGCTTTTCAACCGGAGTAAATAGCTGTTGTACATTTAGTTAATAATTTTTCTTCTTGCGAGAAATTCTTCTAACGAGGTTACAGAGGGTTGAGAGCATTTCATCCGTTCGTACTTGTTTGGACGAACTACGTCGTTGAAACACGCATTCGGTGCAATAGTAACCTTTTGCGGGAAATATTGCCCCTCTCTCTCTCTCTCTCTCTCTCTCTCTCTCTTTAAAGTTTCTGGCTAAATCGAGGATCTTTCATTTTATCTTGGCAGGGCAAGGATGAAAGGGACCACCTCCGCTCCGCAGATGAAATTCTTTTCGCGTTTGTTCGATCGCGACCTACGGTGACGTTCCGCGCATTTTTCGCTATCAGCGCGGGGAATCACGATGAATGTCGTGATCCTCCGTGAAAAGGAGAGCCGAAAATACGTACGCGCGATGTACGAAGGTTTGCATAAAGTTTCACGGGACGAGGGATCCCGCATGAAAAGAGTTTCTAATATTTGCTAAGCGGCTCTTCCGGGGCTTCGACTTGATCGAACGATCGTCTGCTTTCATTCAACGAAAGGGACGTGGCTGCCTTCTATTTTCCGAGCGGCGAAGGTTGGAAACGTCATTGCGTTTAATGAAAGCGCGCGTATATTTCGTCTTTGAAGTTACAACCCCTTCGTTGAACAGGTTAAGGGCAAGAAAATCAAAAAATTCGTCTTGAACTAGACGAAACTGGGTAAGAAATCACAATGCTATTTTATTTTAGTTTATTTTACGTTAGGGTGGGAAATATGGACGGACGAACAAGTCGAGATATTTCATAAATCTCACTTCTGATTGGAAATGAAACTGGGGAAAAAAATATTTTCAGTTTCCACATATATTCTGCGTTATAAAGTATCATGTGCGTGCAGTTGAAAAATTTTATTACCTTCAATAAATATTCTTCGCTAAATATAAAGGAAAATTCTGTTCTTCTAGACCGGATACTCACATCATGCTATGTATTAATTCTTTTACTAAATATACATTTGCAAATTTGTTTCCACGCTTCTTTGGCGATGTAATCGGAACAATCACGTTTCATTGTATCGCCTACGATGACAGAAATTCATTAATATTTCTTAACGAAGAATTTAATGATAATTAACGGAAGATTAAAAATAACGCGGAAGGAAAGAGCAACGAGATACTCCGAGAAAGTTAAGTGTCAGGAATTGTATTTCTTCTCTGCGGAGGAATTCGTTATGACAAACGAGCGTGGAAAAAAGAAAAGGGGGACGCGAGTGTCGCCTGGAAGCTTGAATCACGACGGTTCCCATTAAAGCCGGAAACGTCGGTATTAAGAAATATTGCCTCGCATCCTGTGCATCGTTAGCCTGCCGTGGCGCCGTTAAAACGTCACGACGTCGTTGCTCGGGAAATACTCGAGGACCGAAAGGTCAAAGAGCGAAGTGTTCGAATGGTAATTGATGTTTTCGAAAGCCAAGGAATCACTGGCAACGTGTGTTTCGCTCGTCGTACGTGGTAACTCGCGTGTGAAACTGTTTGGAAATTACTTAATTATACAATTGTACTTATTCATTCATTTATTACACGCACAAAATGATCACATATTCGCAGCAAACGGTTCGCAATTTCAAATACAAATTTTCAAATTGCCTTCAGGCTTCAGTCGCGTTTCATTGTGTTGCTAACGAAGCTTCGAACTTGTTTCGCACAAACAAGAGTATCGTTTCACACAGAAATTCACCGACGTTGAACGATGAATTTTACTGACGTGAAGAAGACTTTCAGAAATATCGTTCGTTCGTAAAAATCAGAAATATGGGTTGTTATAATATTCGAGGAAATTTTAAAACGTTTCAGAGTATGTAGAAAGTTTGTCGATGACAAGTATACGATCGTAGACCACTACTAACGCGATCCGGAAAATTATATCCCTGGAAGACGCTCGGTGATAATTTGTCCTTTTGTTTGGACGCTCTCGTAAATTGAATGGAAACACTCTGGATCTCGCGCCAGATAAAATCTCTCTGTTATTCGTTTCATTAATTGGCTGCAATTGCTACGTCCGGAGCAAATTAAAATGAAAACCGTGAGTCTCTGGTTGATGCTCCAACCTCGGATCTAACTTCCATTTTCACTTGACGTGCGAGAAGCGACGTTCTGATCGCGCTAGATCGATTGTGATGTTGAATTTTAGAAATGATCAGATCGCGAACATTTATGTTGATTCAAACTTTTGTTAGCACGATCCAGATTTTTATTCCGAAAATGAACAAGATACGTGTAACGTGCAAACGTGTGCGTATAAATATGAAAGTTGGAGTAATCGTTGCGACATATAAGATTAGATTTCGTTGGTTGCGTTCAGAAAAGTAGGAAAACGCGTCGAAATAGAAATTCGCAATCTAGAAATAATCGGCGGAACGTTAGAGTGAAACATCCGAAGTATGACACTTGACTAATTTATTTAATTTAACACAGTAACTGGAGCACCTGAAACGGTGGAAATGATCTCATACAAATGAAAACAGAAGGATCCACGCGAGTGACTTTTCCCAAAATCTATCAGATCGAGTAACAAAGTCACAACAGAAATTCTCAAAAGAACAATTTAATATTGTATTGTATTATAAATTTATGATAATATTATATTTATAATTCTCAAACGAGTAATAATAAATTTATAATAATTTACACCAGAAGGTCCAATGATTTCTGTATTTTCATATTCTTCAAACAGTCTTCCCAACATATTTAAATCTGAGGTGCGTTGTATCACAAACGTTTCCCTTGCATTTTCATTATTCCGGTACAAGTTTCACGCTTGATCCTCCGGTAGTTTCGGTATCCATTAATGGCCTTGTTTACCATTTCGTCTCCAATCCCATCCGCGATCCTCCTCGCAACATGCTCTCGCATCGTGCTCCCGCACGAGAAACACACGTTCAATTAAATTTTCCTAAATGTCTCGCGACTCGGTCGATCATCTTGTTTCACGTTCAATTTATCCGATCGGTCTATATACCTGGCTCCTTTTAAATCCGACGTCCACCGGGTTCTCCTTCGTGATCCACTTCTCTTCTCTTCGGTAATAGGATTTCCTCGTTAAAGTAAACGTTTCTAGAAGCTCGTTTCGAGCTACTGCTTCTTTTGTACACGAAATCAGAGCGACTCGTTTCCCTTGTCGGCGAATTATGGCGATCTCGGCGCCGCTTTATCCCACATCTATTCTCAAGTAAACGTGAACAATCAACTTGCGAATATCAGCAGGCTCGTTTTGCGTCTCATCGAGCGGGCGCGGCCGCGATCCAAATGTCCCTTTCAAATTGTCGCGAATTCACGGATGTGGGAAAATGGTTTTGTTACGCTCGCCCAGGGCGATCGTAACGATAAACGGACGATAAACGCGAGTGGTTAAATACGAGGGAGACGCGATAAACCCGATCGTTGAAAGCGGCCGGTGTCTAGCTTTCGAACGTTAAATGTCGTCGGAATGATTTCCAATGTTCGACGCGTTTGTCTCTAACAAAGCGATAAATCATAGCTTTACTTTTGCTGGCTCTCAAGTATTATCTCGGCACGAACTGGCTGTAAATCTATCAACGATTTGCTCGTGCAATCAGCTCGACCTTTTTCACTTGGCTTTTTTCCTTTTTCGTCGAGAGCGATGAAAATGAACAATCTGTACATTTCCTTGGGTATTTTTAAAATTTACAGAAGAGCGCATTTCTACGGACGAGAATAGACGCTTGCGTTTCATTTTTGTTGCGTTGCAAATTTTTTTTTTGATAGTTCTAATGTCGATTGAGGGATGAAACGAGTTTCTTAGATCTAAACTAATCGTGTATTCAATTTTCTCCTCTCATAAATTCATTCGTCGCGAAAAAGTGGCACGAATTTGCAGGAAAAAGAATTCGATAATACGGAACTGAAGGACTGGAAATCCTACTTTCATCGTAACACTTCTATTTCTAAGCGCATAATTTTCATTCAGTTTAAAATTCATAATATAATTGTAGATATAGTTTTACTAACACAGTAATATATAACGCACAATAAAACACTGCGACAATATAAATTGAATATATATATTTTTAAGATTCACATCTATATTCGAAGAAATCTCCACTGATAGTAAAACCGGTGCTCGAAAAGTTCGCAGTGCTCGTGCGAAATTGTTTCCCCTCGGAGAGCGTTGTTCGTTCCGCGTATTCTTTGCCCCCCGGGGTCGAAATCCAATTTTTTGATAACATGGCGTGGGCGATTCTTTCGCCGGGGACCCAATCAACCCCGGACAGTCCGCGAAAGTTCACTCGCGTCGATTCGTATATTTGTGTTTTCTCCTTTTTCTTTCCATCGGAGATCGGGAAGTCGAGATTCCTCCTCGTTCCTCTTGGAGAAAGAGAAATAATCATCGCGCAGAGTTGAAAAATTGTCCCTGGCCACGCGAGATATATATTCGATTGTTTGAGACTCGACTACTCGATCGTCGAGCGAATTCTGCACGAATTCTGCAGAAAATGGCAGAGATGGAAGTTTAGTCTCCGACTCTGCAATCTACGCTGCGCTTGTGTACAACTAACCGAATAATACGGTTCTCTCTGCGATGTATTCCATGGCCGTGTTGTTTGTTTAATTCCCATTGACGTTTCGATATGTCCAGCGCGTAGGAAGTTAGTCCTTTGAGTTGACTTTTCGCGCGTCGATTAAACGATTCTGTTTCATTCTGCACGTTTCCTTTAATTTTTGAAAAAAAAAAAAAACGTTCAAAGTCACTACCGAATGAACGTACTTTTTTCCCTTTGGTTCCTTTCTGCCCGGTACTGAACAACAACTTTTGTTTCAGACAAGCAACTTTTCCCTCCTTTTATTGATTCTTCTATCAGATTTGTTACAATGAATCATATTCTGACAAATGAAAACGAACCTGTTTATAGAATTTTCTATATTAATGTAAATTTCATCAGTAGGTTTGGTTAACAGATAATTGTTCATATATAATAATAAATCTCATTCGTAGGAGAAATGATTCGTATAATTGGAGTCCTACTACCAGTGAATCTTTCTTTCGAACAAGTGAAAGAATACATGTAATTGGAGTTTTATCGCAAATGTTTTTAAATATCTTTCCCCAAATATTTTAAACAAATACGGAATTCGATTTCATCGAGCGAGATTCACGTCGAATTTATTCCAACTCGCCGAGTCGAGTCTCTACCCATTTCGAGAGCATTAATTAACTGCCGATGCTGAATTTCCCTTGCTACGAATACGAATTGACCCTTCCGATCTCCATTTTCCGTGCCAGTAATTCACACTAAAATGGCTGGAGCAACGTGGTTCACGCATAAATTGTTCGCCAGCGTGCGTATGTTCCTCGTATAAAATTTCACAGGATTGTGTATATATGCGTATTCGTGCGTAAGTCACGTCACAGAATTCCTGGGGGAGAAAAAGGGCAGATTCGCGGTATATTTCGTTGGATAATGACGAGAAAAGTAGAGTAGCGTGGAAGATTTAAACACCGCAGTTTGTGGGCGTGCACGTTGTAACATGCAAAGCATCTTGTCGCGCCAAGTCCTTGCATTTGCATCAGCTTAATTAGAGTAACAAATCTGCCAGCCAAATTGACCAGAGTCTTTCATTTGTTATTCCTTAAGGCGGCGCAGACGAACGATGCTTTTCACGCAGTTCCCTCTGTGTCAGAGTAAATTTTACTTCGCTGGTGAAGAAATTAAAGAAGTTTAGAAACGAGTTTAGTACTGTGAATATACATATATATCATATAATATTTTTACGTATTATATTTTTATATTTTACGCATTATGCATAATTTTCGCGTATTATATTTTTTTCTATTGTGAACGATTTGGGTCGTAGAAATATATTGTGACGTTTTCTTCCCACAACAATTGTTAAAAATTGTTTTTCCACGGAGGATTTGGTTTTAAAGCTTGAAATTTCACGTGACGTAAGTTCCATTTTTGTCGCGAATAAAAATGGAAATGAAGAGGAGAAGATAGGAGAGAGAAATGTGGAATTTTTATGAGGAAAAAGTTGTATAAAATCGTACAACACCTACGAGCGTATAATTTTCGTCGAGTAATTATTAAAGAGACAATATTGAGATTAAAAGTCAATATTGAGGAAATTTGCAATCCATTGCAGCGAAGAAAAAGAAAACGAGTTTTCTTTCCCCGTATTGTACAAATGAAAAGGGGGCACTTGGAAATTTTGAAAAACTCACTACAACACAAGTGCCTTGCGGCGAAAGCATTTAAAAATTCAACAATCCGCCGCACTGCAATGCGCAAATGATTTTCTACAAATTTTAATGGACAAACTCTTCAATGACATAAGAATACTTGACAAATGGAAGTATTTGTACCTAACTGTAATGTTAGTGTAACGTTTGAAATTATTAACTAGCGCAATCTCGTTGTCTCACCAAAATTTTCCCGGCCATTCGCCACTCGACTGCCACCAATTAGCGTGGGTTAAAGATTCACGGATCAATTCCGCTGTTTAGATCCCTTCGAGGATGTCTCGTACGTATACACGGACCAAGTGTTGCCTGTCGAGGATTGTGTAGGGCTCTCAAACTGATGGCTCCAGTAAGCTACGAAATATGTGCCCCTAATTGATCGATTGGTACCGTGAAGGCTAGGACGTTCATCAAGTTGTCTTGACCTGGTGGTCATGGTGGTGGAAACATCGCGAGTGCAGATGTGTAGCCGCATACTAGCTGCGAACCCTTGGTGCACTGTGTGGCAATGGTTGTGTCGGATCGATAACCCCCGACGCACACGGTGTGTCTCCAGGGGATACGACGAGATAACTGAGAGGACTAGAAACGGAAGAAAGAACATGGCCCGAAGCTATTGCTCTTTTACGTTGTAAAAGTGTTCCGCTCGTGCCGTATCTTGTAGACGTTTTAAGGTTGACTTTGTACTAGCAGTCGTTTGTGGAATTTCTAGCTGGACGCTGTTGTATGAAGTAGTTTTGTATTGTGCCATTTTATGCACTGTGTAATTTATGCCTTACTTTCTTGTATAATTTCCCCGAATTGTGCTACTCACACAGTTCGCGACGAACGCAGCGAAGAGACGCGCGAACAGTCACCACCTAAAATTGCTCCGGCTTCGTTCGATGTCCCAACCGGATATCAATTTTTCCAGTCGTCGAGTTTAATTTCCGCCTTTCGATTCGACGAATCCGCGCAGAGTTGGCGGTCGCGGTAGCCTCCACCAATCCACCGTTTGAATTACCACGTGTTTTAATACCGTCCGTCACGGTTGCACGCGTCTCGAAGCGAAATTTGCATGAGACGCCGACGTATGCATGCACGTACACAAGCGTTATCGCGACCCACGTACGGGCCTCGACCGGCCGAACGTTCCGGATTAATATTCATGGGAGATTTATTAACAAAGAAATTGCTCGCCAGCACGGCTCTCTACGGAAAATATATTCGCAAAAAAATTATTCATACGACCGACGCCGTCGCGTACGATTTTCGTCGATTCGCGGACGGGAACGAGGTCCACGCAGTCAACGTTTCGTGGCTAGCAATCGTTTGCCATTGTCCGAGTGTCGAGGTTCTTCTCTGTCTCTCTTCGAGCTTCCGTACCCCTTCGAGAAAGGGAAATCTTTATCCGTGCTTTAATTATGCGCGTGTGCGAGGGAACCACGAGTTCCTCGCGGCATCTAGATTTTGCGGCGTTTACTGACTGTCGTACGGAGAGCATCCTGGCTGGAAAAATGTGTCAAGAGGAACGTACAGGGTGGTCAGCAGCGAGGTCAGGGCGATTCTACAGCGCAAAGTAAGACGAAAGTGTGACGAAGAGCGAGGAAGCTGCGTTTTTTAAATTCTCAATTAACCGTTAGCGCGTTAGATCACTTGGATCAAATTGTTCGATTTTTGATTTTCGAATAAAATGCAAGATAAAATCGAATACCACGAATTTCAGTAATCTACAGTCGTCTGGTAACCCGATGATAGTATTTGAGGGTTGACGAACACACTGAACTACTGAGTGTTTAAGAGATCAAGAAGATTCTAAATGGAAAGTGCGAAGTAAGATAGAATCTTGGACTTTAGAATTTGAACTTGAGATTAACTCCACAATTTCATAAAACGTAAAACTGAATCTCAAAAAAATTGGAACCGTTCGTTTAAATTTCTCAAACTTTATCTATTTCTGGATAGCTCGGGGTAGTTTACACCCTTGATAATTTTCTAGTCCTATTATTTCATTAGTTTTGATTTGTATTTTACATCGAGCCGTAGAATGGTTCGATACTCACCTGCGGCACGAATTTCGTTTCAACTCGATACCGTAACGCAATGGAAAATTAAATGGAAAACATTACGCGATCGAGCATCGGGGGAATTAAACAGAATTTCATCGATGCTGCAGTTCTACCGCGAAGGTGGATTGCAGTGGTCAGGGACAAGGTAAAGCAGGTCATCTCTTAATTAATCTCGTAATTAACCTTCGTTGATAACACGATCATTTTTGCGTAGAATAACCGGAAGATCCCGCACCCATTTAAGCGAAAATGCGTTGTAATGTTCACGAATCTCCACTCGCAACTCTCTCGAATTGTTATCCTGTGCGACTGCAAACCTTCAATCGATCAATTATTCTCTTGTTAACTCTTGTTAAAATTTGCAGTCTGGTTATTAGCAGTCCAATTGTCGAAATTTTTTATACACGTAGCAATAAAAATAATGTAAACATCAAAAGTGTACCATAGCTAGATTTTTACGCAAACGTGATTGAAGAAAGGAGCGGAAAATTCTTTTACGTCTTGCCTTGAATATTTTCTTCGATTCATTTTATTTTTGTAATTTCAAGTTTCTCAGAAACGAGTCTGCATTTCTTAGTTGGGGGGGAAGTTTCCACTTAGGCTACGAAAGCACCTGCTGATAAGGCGGACCTCTATGCATATTCATATCTTCGAGGATATAATTAAGGAAAATAGAGTCCTGGATGGAAAATTGTTTCACGCTCTGGAGAAACCTGTATCAGAGAAACTCTTGGAATTATCGCAGAATTTCCTAGATGAAAATTTACAAGTTAAATTTCTTTTGTCAATCTTGCACGCTATGCTCTGGATCAATTTTACACGTGCCGCTCACAAATGAAACTGAGTAAAATAAGATGAAATGAAATAAAACATTTTTAATGACGAGAAGAAATCTCCACGAAAGATTGCCGAGAAAAATGACCCAGCCCGATTATTATGGAAAGATCAAGCAGATGTGCCCAACAAGCGGAGTAAAATATTACTGAAAAATTGCGTTCGCATTGGATGACGATTACTTGACGGATTAATGGAATGAAATCGGGGAGAAATTCAACGCGGTTGGATCATTTTTTATTAGAGACAACGAGAGCGTGGCAGGTGGCGCCATTAATCACGGCGGACCCGGTGGGGTAAGTGTCGCTGTCGGGGAAATTAATTTTTCTTCGCGTCGCGAGCGTTCCCCATCGATAAAAC
>KQ435700.1:1185535-1205907 GCA_001276565.1 Melipona quadrifasciata | reverse complement strand
AAGAGTCTTGAAAAAAAAATTGTACTCTCGTATTTCCGATTTATTTTTTCACGCAGAGCCACTCTCTCTTCTGGATCTGACCATGATCACGTAGTCAAGACTTTCACGTACAACCGTGTTAAAACACGCCAGTGAGAAATTTCACGTAAAAGATCGAGCGACTGAATAATTGCGGTCACGTGCCTCGGCGGAAGTTGCCGGGATTTTGATGTACGACCTTTCGCGGACTGGTCACGAAAAGCAATCTAGTCGGAATAAGCTCTCGTCTCGGCGCGTCTCGAGGAAACAGAAGGAGACACTCGAGGAAAATATCAATCGACGACCGAAGGTCGAGCGTTTTCACCGTGCACGCGAGCGAGAACTCGCACAGGCCGACTGAAGCTTTTTCTCTTCCCTCTTCCGTAGCGGAGAAGGGAAACGAGCGTTTAAAAGGGGAGCCAGTCAATGGCGATCGCCTTTCTTCGTACTGTCACGTCCCGACAATTCCGAATGAAAGCAAATTACATCGCATTCCCTCGGAATGGAACGCTTTAACGGCGATGACAATTAAGTAGTAAGACTCCACTTTAAGACCACGCCGAACAAATGGCATTGTGTTCTACTTGAATACGATGGATACGTGAAAAATTGAAATTATAGTTTTAAGATATGAAGTAACAAGACTGAAGCGAAGAATATGTTTTACTTTAAAAATATATATATTTGAAAATCAAAGTTGTAATTGTGATGTTTCGATGAAACTCGTTTCGTGCGTTTCGTTCAAGTTTTCAAGCAAGTTAACAGAGTGCGTTATACACTCGATAATTAAGTAGTTACAGTCTGCGTTGTGGCAATGTCGGACATTTGACGTTGTACTCTACTTGCATCGTTTTTTTTGAGGGGAAATTGAAGCTTACGCGCTACTTGAACGTCTGAGGACAAGTATAGTCGTTTCAAGAGTGGAGAAAAATTGAATAATATTTTATGCAACGAACAATCTCTAAAGTGTCCATATATATCAACAAATTGTTTCACGTAAAATTGAAAGTCTGCAAAATTTTATGTAAATTCGTAATTTGAAAAGATAGAGTTACTTCACTCACTGACATTACTTTGAATATTTTATACGTATTTTTTCACATAGCGTGAGCAATTTGGCACTCTAAAATTTCTTACAAGTGCGTAGAAATTCGTCAACTAATTTATCAAAAATAAAAAGAGTAAGACTAAATAAGACTTAAATAAGCGCTGAATGCTAGCGTGAGCGTAAAAATTCCTCGAAATGAAACGCGTTGTACGTCCATTCCGCAGCGATGGCAATTAAGTAGTAAGAGTCTACTCTGAGACTACGCCGGACAAACGACGGCGTATTGTGCTTCTATCGATTCTTGATGGGAAACTGAAACCTTGTCGGATAAGTTACCGCCTCGCCGAGAAACAGGAAACTGTACAATTCTGTATCGGTTATGAAACACTTTACAATAGGCGACAGCTTTATGGTTGACTTTATCACTTGCCACGCGTGAAATTGCTAACCGCAGAGACTTCATTCACAGCTTACAATTAAACGTGATATCGATAATTGTTCGAACGTTCTTTTTGTTCGACTATTATTAGTAATGTTAATATCGATCATACGGTCGATTTATCGTTTTTTTACTCGAGATCGAATTATATTTGAAATATTGTTCGGCTCACCGGGGATGTCGTATTTCTTCTCGCTCACGAGGATAAAATTTCTTTTCGTTCGGATTCAGGTAAATATACGAGGATCTTTATGGTGAATGCATACGAGGAGGTACACTCCCGCTCAGAAATCGTGAAATCTTTTGTTTTTGATCCTCTCATAGTGTGATAAAGAGTGAAGATTTAGATTGTGCTTTTAAATTTATAAATTTTATGCGGAAGTAAGTGTTAACAAATGTTTTGTGTATGGTGATCGTGAAAATCTAAAGTCAACTATGACTATGTTGTAAACTATAGAATTACGAATTTTGGATTTTCCTTAAAATTCGTATCACGAAAACAAAAATGCTAAACGTAATATTTTCGTAACTCATTTTATCAATTACATATATTTATGTTATTACGACTTATAATTTATAAATGAACGTGTTGCGTTTGACGACTTCCAAGATCTAAAATTTGCAACACCACGTTTCACAGTTTTCCCGAGTTTCTCTTTGGTCGCTCTGTGAAAGAGTTAATAAAACTTCAGTATTTCATGTAAATAACGAACTTTAATGCATTAATATATTAACAGCTCATGAAACACCCATTTTCTCTATCGTGTGAAGTATCAAATTAAGTGATACTTTGTTACATCCTTCAACATTATTTTTTATTATTCAGTTTAGAAACTATTATACACTGTTTTAATTCATAGAAGTATGCTGTTGATCACGAGTGTCAGAGCAATCGATGTATAAAACAAATCGAATTTTGATTATGAAGATACCTGCTAGATCATTTTTTTATTACGTTTCACGCTGTTTAAACGAAAATGTCAGTAACAGCAAGAAATATATTTCAGAATAGTTTAGGTATTTTAGAATATTTAAACATCGTGACGAAATTAAAAAACAGGAAAAGAGATATTAAAAGACCAATGTGTAAAATTTCGACACTTCAAAGTTGACTTTAAAGCAGAATATCATATCATTCTCAAGGAAAATTGAAATTTCTCATAACTGTGCAACAACTGTGTAATATTTTCTCACCATTTCCCGTTAAAAAAAAAAGAACGCAGGCACAGATTATACGTTCAAAATAGTAACAGTTATTTGCATTGCGACGGGCACGCTCGCGAAACATTTTAAGCTTTAACGAGATAAAAAATTCACGGATCAACGGAGCTTCCTCTTTGGAAAAATTGCCCGAAGACTTTTGCGCGAGAGTGTACGCGCCTAGGTAGCGAGGCGCGGAGCAGTGGTGTCGAAATTCCTCGGAGATTCTCGGTGGAAAAAGGAGGAGCGCGGAAAACGCGAGAATCGGGGGAAAAGCGGAAACGCGACCATGGGAAATTTTGTCTGAGGAGCTTGAGGAGAGAGTGTGAGAGAGAGAGAGAGAGAGAGAGAGAACTGGAACTCGCACGCGACCTCTGACATTACCTGCCCTACATAAATGACCCAGATCACCATGGCTCCGTTCTTGCAATTTCTACTGGACAATAGCCTGATCCAATAACCAGCGTGCAAACGCCATGAAATGATCGTTCGATTCGCGCCGAACTGCTAACGATCTCGACTCTAATAATTCCAATCGAGGAATTTCGAAAGTTCGCGAGAGAAATCTCGAGTTTATCCGAGTTGTGCGATTCGTTCGTTGAAAACCAGGCAGAATTGCGTTTTCGTGTAACAAGCGAGTCGGCGGACCGTGGAAATTCTCTCGTAATTTTCCTTCATCGATCGGTAAGGTCAAGCACAGAGAGAAAGAGAGAGAGAGAGAGAGAGTACGCGAAATTCTACGTCTTTGTTGAAGTCCTGCTGTGAAATTTCCTTCGTTCTATCTATTCTTAATTTAAACGTTCTATCTGTTTTAATTATCGACCACTTGAGCTGAAAGTTCTTTTCAATCGAGCCGCTTGATTCTTCAAGAAATTCGAAATATTTTAGTAAATTAAATTTCATCCGTTTTAGATTTCATTCGTTCGAAATGAATTTATCAGACTCGATGCATTAAGTTTTTATTTCTCAGTACATGGAAAGTTTCTCGACAAAGTTACACTAACAAATAGGAGAGATTAAAGCGATTATGTCGAAATTGAAAATAAAATCTGCGGCGCTTGTCGCGGCGAACAAAAATTGAAGCCGTTCTTTCGAATGGGCTTGTACCGTTCCTCAACTGTTACTGTTATTCAATTTGAACAGGATCGTGCTAATCCCGATGAATATTCATGTCTTCCTCTTTCCGGTTCGACTTTATTCGGATCTCTTTGATGATCAAACTAGAACCATTGGATTCGTATTGCTTCTGAACTTCAGTCACATTTTAAATGGGAAATTAAAAAAGGACAAGTTACTTAATTCGTACGTATTACATAAAACATTTTGATTTTGCAACGAGTCCGGACCATCGTATTTATGTTAATCAAGTTTGAAACAGATCTGAAAATGTGTATAAGAAAAGACAAGACCGTCTTTAACATTTGTTGCATCCAAGGTACTAATTTCTTGTTAAATATAAGACAATGGCAATTGATACTTTGCACATTTTATCACTGAAAGTGATTTTAATTCTTCAGGTGCAACGCTGATGCAACGAAAATTAGCGATTGGTTGATTTGGGTCGCGTGATTCGCGAGGGGGCGTGGCGTAGTCTGGTACTGCGTGATCGCGCCTGTAATTTGTTTTCTATCGATTCAAACGTTTGCGTACCAATAAAATTTTATGGCAAAAAAACTCGTCTTCATTTCCTAGTCGGAACAATTGCTTCTGTTAATTCGTTTCAAATTTAATTGTTTTATGCGGTACATGTAAAAGTTCAAATGCTTTCGGTAACTCGACTGATCCGAACAGTCGGCAACGAGGTTAAGAGTCGCGAGGAGGAAATATCGCAGACTCGATAAACAAACACAAGCTCGTGTCTCGTAGCTTCATTTTCGCTCTCCTTCTTCTCAGTCTCTCCGTCTCCCCAGAGTAAATCGAGAAGCTCGCCGGAAGGTAATAACGCGGAACTCGTTTCACCCTCGATTCCGAACACGTGTCGCGGCATGAGCACACGGGAAGCCCGGCGAGCTAAGGAGGGGAGTGTTCCACGGTCGTCGACGGATTCTTCTTTGATAGTCGAAACCTCTCTCATCTAAAAGCTCCTCCCTTCCTCGAGGAGTCTCGCGTCCCTTTTTCGTTCTCTCCCTCGCGTCGGCACAAAGTCGACGGAAGAAGGGAAATTCGATTTCTGTTTCGGAAGAAGGGGAGAGAGCAGTCGTTTTCTTTCTTTCCGTGCTATTATCACGGACGTCGAGTGAAATTTTGTGGTAATGGCAAGACACGGCACACGAGGAAACGGTGCTCGTTTTATTTGAGTAGTGAAAGGCCACTTTAGAACGAAGGTCGGACGAGTGATATTACGTTCTACTTGCATTGATTCTTAACAGAAAATTGAGATACCCTGTTATAACGTATTGTATACATTTAAACTGCATATTATTCGTTCCTTCTTCATCTCGAGATAGAGAAAATTACACTGACACGTGTGACATAATAAACGATACAAATACGAACAGAGTGTAGGGAGAACGAGCATTCGTTCGTGTCGTCTAAACGTACCATTGTACGTCCATTTCGTAGCGATGACAATGAAGTAGTAAGAGTCCGCTTTGTAACGACGTCGGGCAAACGACACCGTATTCTACTTGATTCTTAATAGGAAATTGAAAACTACACGCCACTCGAAAGTAACGTAACTCCTGTGTAAAATATCGTATGAAAGATGAGAAACTCTGCGCAGAAATGTTCGAACATTATATTACCCTTGTTTTTCACATGATGTGTTACATAATATTTTCACATGATATTTTATTACACGAAGAATGTCAAACTACATCGATTAATACACGTAAAACATCAAAATTGATTTTTGCACATCCTTTGCCATTTGGAAGAAATTGTTAGCATTGAAGTTGATATCTTTTGCTACGTAAATCGAGCTACATAACCAAGCTCAAGATATTGTTCTATACCGGAACAATGGTCTTCCGAAAACCTTGACGATTCGCTGTGTTTTGCCTCCATGTTTTCCCATTGGAGTACGCGTCATTTGCGGAAACAACGTCGACGAAAGAAGGAACAAAACGCGAAAGCGATTCTTTCTCCTCTTATTGGCCCGCGTTGAACAAGATCTCGCGGCAATGCCACGACACACGGGAATTTCACGGTCGTGCGAGTCTCGTGTACATCTTGCCTCGGTTCCCCATTGAAACGGCATCGCCGGTTTCCATGGTGATTCCCGGATATGAACCGGCTCGTAAAATCAATGGAACGAAGTCAAGCCACCGATAGTCGGCCACTGGAAGTAATTACGGTATCAGGAACAACGAAATCGGTTGATCTGTCCGAGGTAAATTTCCTCCTTCGTTTTTTTCTTTTTTTTCTTTTTTTTCTTTCTTCTTTTTTAGACTAGCCTCGACGTCAGGGCTCGTCACGCCAGATACTTATCGGGAGCGTGTATTTGAGGAAAAGTTGTTTCGGCAAATGGGGTCGCTTTTTGAACCAGCTTCCCCCTTTTTTTCGTGCTCTTTTCCCCGAGCGTCTATAGATATTTCATTGCAAATTTTAATTTGTTTTGTAGTTAGAATTTCATTGCATTTGTAATTTATGATTCAAACAGTAACAGTCTGAACTTCTTCTATATTTGACTTTTTACTCATTTAAAATCTGTCAAGTTTCAAGCTACCTGGTTTCGAGCGGCTCGGAAAAAATACAGAAGATATTTGTCTCTTCCAGCTGAAACGTTCATTTTTAAATATCCCAATGGATGATACAATCGATTCGCTTCGAGTGGTTCGTTCAATGTCGCGCAAACAACGGGAAAGTAAATTGCGAAAAATAAAAATGTTTGCCGATGTTTATCGGCGCGAACCACAGTAAATTTCTCATTTCTCGCAAATTTTCTCAATTTCACCGCCGTGGATAATGCAAACAATATTAAATGCCCAGTCGTTCGACGTATTTGAGAAAAAGTTGTTTCATTAGCCGGGGGAGAAAATGGGGTCGCTTTTTGAAGCAACTTCATTTTTCTGTGTTTGCGTGTGTTATTCCCTCTCTCTCTTTGCACTTTCCTTTCTTGTACACCTTCTCCGACAGCCGCGCTTTGTTTACAAGCGTTTCGAGACAAATAAAAGCGCGATTTTACAGGGAGGAAGCGACTGCTTTGAAAGTAAATTGGCTTCCCTGTTGATCGCCGGATTCATTGGTAATCGCGCGCAAACCTGAATAATGATGGATCGAAGTGGAAATTCAAATGGCGGAATCAATCAAGATAGCGGAAGGATTCCTCTTCTTTTTCGGTGAAGCCGAATAATATGAAATGTTTTTTATCGTTGTCTGCGCGTTTCGCCTCTTCGTTTCGAATAACGTTTTATCATCAATGTTTTATTAACTTCGTACATGCAACGGGCATGCGCGTGTTTATAATAAATTTGAATGCTCGAAAACGGGGCAATTTGCGTTTATTAGGTTGTTGCATACGAAATGACGGGTTTCACAGGCGTGCAAAATTATTCGAAAATTTTGCGACTGAAGCGTTGTTAATCCTCTGTAAATAGAACTTTGCTTATCTACAGGGGGAAAAAGATTGTTAATTGGAGTTGTCTCCGCCAATTTGAAATTTGTGCGAAATGGTAATTGTGATTTGTAACTTACAAATAAGATGCTTGACATTTCCGTAATGGTTTATTGAGAAGGTGTAATAATGCCAAAGCAATAAATGTTTTGGAAACGTGGACATATGAGTATGTAGCTCTCTAGATTTTGTAATACTTAAATTTTCAATTAATTAATCATTCAGTTGATTCTTCAAATTACTGCTAATATTGTTTGAAGATTGTTCCACTTCTGATACAAACGATTACAGCTTCAATACTTGTGTACAAACAGTAGACACTGAATATTATTATAAAGTAAAATATTCATTTACTCACAAACCCCGTGCATATTTTTCATTTCAACTTTGCTACGAGCAGACGAAACAAAGGATTTTTCATATTTTGAAACGAAACTTAACCGAAAGATCATGCATGCTAACGAAGAAGTTCATACTTTGTTGAAACTTGAAATATTTCCTGAAATTCTGTGCTGATATAATGCAAGCGAATCAGTTTTGAGAGAGTCGTTGTTCCTTGCAGAGCTCCAACATGCTCCATGGTTTTCAGATAAACGCACGATTTAATCGTTTGCAATAAAGAACCGGGCGAACTTTGCCTGACCACGCGAACACGCTGTTGAAACTCTCTCGTCATGATTAAACGGCGTGCATATTTTCTCTCGAATTTATGGTGATTCGCGCGACACTCGGTCACCTGGCTGCATTTGTATGCATGCGGTCTCGTACGATAGACAGTGCAGCATCCACACACAGTGCAAGCGAATCACGAGTGCAACACGCGTGCGCACGATGGCTGCTACTAGTAGTTCGACATACCAATACTAACTTGACGCGGGCCAAGGTTCGCGGTTTATCCAATTATCGCGGATTCGAGGGAAACGCAGAGTATAATGGAGTACAACGCAAGCTTGGAAGAGTTTCCTTTGAGAAGAGCTTTCCAACCGAGATCGTTTCTTTAAGGGTACGATGCGATTTTCCAGATAGTTGCTAACGAAAGTAGTAAGAGACGATTGGTCAAGTTTAAAACCAATACATAAGCGTTATGTACAACATATTGATATTTCCTTAATACCATAGGGATACTTGACTATCAGGATTATGTCGGTATTAAGTTCGTAACAAATCCGAAAGTGTGTGTACAAATGCTCGTAAAAATATTTTAGAAACGCTTTTAAGAACCTTTTGTCAATTGCTGTGAGAAACAGAACTGTTATTATTGTATTAGTTAAAGTTCAAAAGTTCGAAAAATTGTCTACACAATAAAAGTATTCAAATACTTTGACGAACATGTTGCTTCAATTTTAAATCTTACTACTTGCTTCCATTATTTTGATCGAACCTGCCTCTTCAATTTTAACTTTTCCTACTTTCGTTAATTCTTTCCATCAATCACACGAACATTTATCAAATTTCAATATGTTTTACAAACTTTTGCAAGTCACACATTATTTCAATTTTAATGTAACCGCATCCTATCTAGAGAGCGTCGACGAAGATGTTCCAAGATGTTGCACGCCATCACACCGAGGATCTCTACTCTAAGTAGAGAATACTTTTCGCCAGCGATATGTAAACTCGTCGAAGAAAATCCCTCGGAGAGGGTTTCGCGTTGCACCCACGAAATGAAAATTGAAAACAGTAGAGAGATCATTCTGCATGCGCGAACAATCGGCATCCTCTCCACCTGTTTGCCTTTCTCTCCTCCTCTCTTCCTCCGTTTCTGTCACGCATTCATACGTACATATACTATTTCTCTCTCTTACGAATTTCTATCTCTACCTGTCTGTATAACATTCTTTCTTGTGTTTCTATTGCACAGGCGCATCGCGGGCCGGCTGTCGTGCAGGTACAAATCTCCACGCAAACCAGTTCCAAATTTCTCTCTGCACAGAGACTGCCTTAGGCGTCTCTAGTTTTTACCTTTTTTTAGTCTTCTCTGTCGGCTATCGAATGCGATCCGACTTTCGGCGGATCAGTAGCACTTTAGTTAACATAGACACAACTCGCGTCTAGACGTTTTCAGCAGCCCTGTTGTAGTAGAGAGCGGAACAAAGCTTCTTAGCGTTTGTCAATTATCAACTAGACGTCGTCGTCGTGAGATACTGTTAGCTAAGACTATGTTCACGATAGAACGCTTTCGTTTCGACACCCATAGCGGTAGCTGAGACACACTGAATGCGTAGTGTTTTTTCCGTTTTGCGTTTTACATTACTCGGATGTTTTTCGCATATAAAATACGACATGTGTCGGACGTGCAAACGTAGATCCGTGTCTTTTTGTATTCGACGTTCGAAGCGAGACCGAGGAAGACAAGTTATTTTGTTCACTGACCAATTGGATGAATCGAACGAAAACAGAACGAGAAAAGAAATCACGCCTTGAAATTGTACTTGCAAGAATAGAAAAGACATTTAGTAAAAGAATTTATTCGAGATTTATTCTTTGTTCGTTGACCTGTTGTCTTTCGAGCTGGACGGAAACGTCTCGTTAGCCACGCGTGTGCAGCATGAAAAAACTCGACGATGCATGAACATTTTCAGCTAGCCGGCATGTTTCGTTGTGTGTTCGACTTGCGTTTTTACTATCGTTAGTACCGCGAAACGCCATATTAGTGCGATGCAAGAACAAGTTAGAGCCCTCCACTGTGCTCCGAAGCTTAATCTGATCTGTTCTCTTTTGTAGGTAAGTCGACCTCTCGCTCGATGAACCAGTTGCCCGATCGGTAAGTAAGCTTTTACTCGCCTTGGCGAACTTTCTGAGTACACGCGAAAGCTCGATGCACTCGCAGTCGGTAAAACAGAGCTGTTTGGGAAGCTCCGTCTGATCCGTCTGATATACCGACCGGCGTCAGCACTTTGCTCGACCTGTACTACTTGCGCCTGTATTTATCGTCCGAACTACTTACTACGTTCCCCGCCGTAATTGTCGATGATACGTCTAGCAATCGTGCGATTTTACGAAGGCTGGTTCTACCTACCGATGCTCACCCGTCGTTTGTGACAGCGTTAAAACGATAAAATATATCGCTGTATATATCTTTATCACGTTTTATCACTTCCTTAGATACATCTTCCTCTTTTTGACAACCTTTTATTCATGAAATGCGTGAAAGTGAAGAATCTAGTCTCTGATACTGAAATCGAACGTTCGAGAATTATATATCTGTTGAAATGTTAAAAAAAAAAAATTTATCCAATTTGAATATCACGGGAAGAACAGCAAGAGTACATCGTAGATTTTGGACGAAGATTTGAAAGTAAATTTGACGTTGTAATTGGAAGTACATGTGCAAATTTCGCAGTGATGTTAGATCGATAGACGGGAGATATGTAACTCGTATTTATCTGTACTTGCTTCGTGCTCGCCTAGTGGAATGATACGTGATTCCTTACCCTTTCGGAAATCCACCATGGATAATTTAGCGATTTCAACGAATCCCACTATCGACAGACATGTTATACAAATAACCGCTGTCGACGCGAGTCACAGATATTTTATTACATATCGATTTGCCCGAAGTCGATACAACCCCGCTCTGTTTCACCTGTATTTTCCTTTGTTTTTCCTCCAAGAATCTACGCGTTAATCAGCCAATCGAGGAAATCAACTTGAAACGAAACAACAACTTTAAACCACTCTGTCGGTAGAAATTTGTTTTATTCAGTTTAGTTCAAATTCTTTCGAGTTTCCACGCTACGTTGTTACTCGAATCAACATAGAAACGATTTTACGAAGGATGTCGTTAAAGAACAAATCGATCGACCGTACGTTTCTTAATTTTTCAATTTAATTACGCAATTATTAATCGATTAAATGATTTTCTAAGACGAGTTAGTACGTGACATAAGTGATAATAAACACAGAAGTAAATTTCAGAAAATAATACAATTCTAATACAATTTCTGTAGAATTTGCAAATCAATTTAGAGATTCTTTACAAATTCTCAAAAAAGAAAAATAAACGATTTACATTAATAAGCTTAGTCATCACGAATATGCGATGTGGAAATGACAGTTTTAATTAATTTTTAATTGATAATCCAACATGTCACTTTCACATAAATTAATTTAAAGTAAATTTCAAAAAATGCAACACTAAAATCAGTATAAATTCCAAAATCAATCAAAAGTTTGTTAAAGAATCTCGACGCTCTGATGGGCATTGAAAGTACTGCAAGAAATTGATTTTGCAGCCCAATATTGCCACAACTATCGCGTTTCCGCGCTTTCCGACGTACAAAGTTAATCAGTTATGAACGACTGAAATTTAACCGAGTCTATAGCTGACTTTTGATAAGCCTCGGTAACTGGCCAAGTAGTAATCATGCGGCCGTCTGACTATCGCGGGCCCATACTACTCCACTCAGTCGTTGTGCCGTGCTCGCCATAAAATATTCATTTCTGCGTAGAGGAAAAAGCGTTTCCGTGCCAAGGTCGCGTACTAGCGCAACTCGACGATGGTTCTCGCGGTTCTCCGGCGCGATTCAACGAGATATACACGCGGCGCTGATCGTTGCAATTCGCACGGCGAACGTAAGCTGACAGACGCGAGAATTGTACTGTTGCATGCAACAGTGAGGATTTCTCTCGCGAGAGAGATCGATATTTAAAGAAATACATCTCCAAACACGAGGGTGTTACAAGATTATCTGTAGTGTCAAAATGTTTGACGTTCTTCTTTATAATTTCGCCAATATCTACCATGTATTGCAAATTTTATAACTTCTCTGTTCGTTACAGAATCCCTTCTTTATAATTCCTTGACAGAATGAAATGTTGGCGAATGAAATAGATTTTAATTATAGTTTTCCAAAGCCGTTTCTACTTCTCTTATTCATACAACATTTGAAGACGATACATGGTATTAAGACGATATGGTAATCTCTGTTGAAGATCCCATTCTTCTTCTTTACTGCAACAAATCTATTCGTAATCGCGACACTGGGAGAACACCCGACAATTGGACATTTAACGTAAACCATGCTACATTCTGGTTGATTAATGGTCCGTTTGAAACAAACGAGAGCAGCGACGTATCTCAAAAGACGCGCGTAGAAAAGAACAGATATGGAGTTTCCTCTAGCGTCCAAACAGTGCAATTTTGCGCCTCGAGTCGTCGAGTCGAATGATGCTCTTTTTCCGGGCGAGACGTTGAAAAAATTGTTCGACAAATACCACGGAGACTCGCGTGCCTCGTTAGATAAAGACGCGGCGCATAAATCAGCTGGCTGGCCGTGGTGATCCCTCTCCGTAGCTTCTTATCGGGGCTTTACGTCCGAGCGGTGCGCAGCCGGTGCAGCGGAAAGAACATTCCGTGGAGCGCAGCGAGCCATTATATTCCGTCGCAGCTGGCACCGGTGTTATTGGAAAGCTGCGCGTTCAACATGCATAGAATATCCTAGGGTGTCGTTCGAACGGTCAATTAGAATTCGCGAGGAATCCCTACCGTTTAGCCCGCGTTTGAATCGCCGAAATCCCTCGTTGGCGCAAACGTACACTCCGCGAAAGTACTTCGAACGTAATGCATGTATTTAGAATTTTTCGAACATATTATGTACGAAACGCATTTAGAAATTTCCTCAGCTCCGCACTAGTGAGATTAGATCGTATTGGTTAAGTTTGAATCGATACCCTCCGTGAAATACGTACACGTTTGGATTATAATTTTTATGTATGTTTTCTTGATTTGTTTCAAATTTGACGTGATATTTGGATCTTGATGCAGCGTTGGGGGAATTTCAAAAATTTTCAACGCGTAGGACGTAAATATAGTACGATATTTCCACATCAGTGTTCAAATATTCTCACGAACCTGTTCATTCCACCAGTTCCAAATTTTACCGCTTACTTTCGTTACCTCGACTGAACTTGTCTCTTCAGTTTTGAATTTTACCACTCACTTTCGTTGTTTCTTTTCATTAGTGAAATCACAAAACGTTCTGCACGACGTGTACTACATTTCCATGCGAATATTCTATTTCAATATTTTCACTATTTTGTCTCTCAAGTTTCAAGTTTTACTACTTACTTTCATCATTTTGTTTGATCGTATTCTATCCGAAGAGTATTGATATTCTGTATAACACACAGAATGCTTCTGTACAAGTATTTAAATACCTTTATAAATCTGTCCCTTCGATTTTGAACATTACTACTTGCTTATTTGTCATTTTAATGGAAAGTTTGATTCTGTTCCACTTGAAAAGACTTTTATGTAAGACGTTGTTTTCGAATGATCTTGTAGCGAGATTCTCTAGCGAAAATTGCGAGTAACTATGACGTCAGATGATTGAGAGATCTGTTCCCCCATACTGTTACCTACGCAAGTCGAGTGAATACTAATACAAGCATAAAAATCCCATGTTCTGTCGCATTTATCTCAAAATTATCGAAAATTTGGAGGAACAGATTTTTTTTCGAAAAAGTACCAGCTGCATTCGGTTTAACCAGATTTAGCGCTTACTGAATTTACGATGAAGTCGTACAATTCCGCGCGCGTACCATATGAGAACGAGGATTTTATTTTCCTCGATAACGAGGTCGTTTCGAGCGACCATTTTTCAATTCATGAAAGAGTTCATGATTCACTGATATTCCCCGAATTTTAATACTCCCCGCGAGTCTCCCGGAAATTGTAGAAATATCACTGGCCATTATCTTTTTTTCTTTTTTTTTTCCTTTTTTAACGAAAATACATTTTACACGAATGGACTGAGGAGAACAACAGTTACAATCCGCTGATCTCTTTGTTGTCTCCCCTTTGCCGGGCATTTATTCTCGCGGTTGAGCGTGCGCGTTTTAATTTTGATATCGTTCAATTTATGGATTAATTTATGGAAGAAGTTGCCAGCAAGGGTCGATCCGGCGCCCACGCGTTATGAAAGTATAATGAGCGCGTCATTGACGGGCCAGTTTGTAAACGAATGAAACTTTGATCACGAGCCGAGTATCATCTTCCGTGTCGATCATATTCAATTTCTCATTGCGGTAGTTTTTCGAACGAAATCTAAACCTTCGGCTTAGAATTTCTGTCTTTCTTCTTTTTTCCTTCGTAGGAATTTTTCGACAAAGCCTTTAACCTCCTGAAAAATTTTTAATTTCTTTCTAGCAATTTTCACCTCGGTCTTTCTCAATTATATTTTAGATATATTTCGACCGGATATTTTAGATATCAATTATATTTTAGATATATTTCGAAGTTGCGAAGTTTTCATATTTTTTCATACTATAATTTTGCAGCAATCTCTATAGGAAATCTTTAATATGTTTCGCTATGTTACCAGAGGTACGTGTTGTAATATTTTTTATTGTATTATTTATTATAGTAAGTCCTCGATGCTCTTTGTACATATCATTTCCAGCAGTTTCTCTCGCATTTTTTAATACGATTGAAATCATTATTACACGGTCGATACAAATTATTTCTTTCATACTCTTTGATCTTTTTCCCCCCTATATTCTTTAATTGACAATCGACAGAATTCATCGAGTAATCTCAAATGATAAACTCGAACTTTTGGCAAATGAAATTTCACTAAACTAAACAATCCAATCGACGCAACATATACAAATGCAACGAATTTGATATGATCAGAAAACAATTTCGAGTGGTATTACATCATTCGTGAATTGATCGTGCGATACTGAAAATTCACAGCTATCAGTATCGACGTCCGTAGTATTCAAATTACTCAGGGACAGATTTCCGGCGCGGCATCTCGTCGCTTTAATATTTGATACCCGGGGCAAAGACTGAGAAGAGGTATTTATTTCGCTGCTCGTCTCTTTGCGGCGTTTCTCGCCGCGCTGATGGCAAGCGCATGCAAATTCGCTCGGATTCACGAAGCACGAGCAAGCACTTTGGTCAGATTATCCTCGCGACGCTCCCGGTGCTATCTGCTTTACTTTCCTTTAATCAAGGTCAGCAGACGTTGCGCCAGCAGACTCGGGAAGGAAGAAACACACCTCGTTCACTTCCTTTCTTCTACCGTCTTCATTCAATTCCGCAAACATGTGGAAAATCACACCTCGCGTCGCGTCGCGTCCCTTTTCACAAAGATTAAACGACTTCCGTCGGCGTTGGCTGCGTGATTCGTGACTCGAACAAGCAATTTTAGCTAGCTGGTTGGTTAATCGGTCACTGAAAAATTTGCAAATTTGTATTTTTGTGCAAATTTTGTATTTTTACGAATCTAACGAAAATCTCTCAATAAATATATTGTAATATTCTGTATGTATCTTCGGATTGATTTCAAATTTTTTTACTGTGATAATAACCACATCTCATTGTATATAGTGTATCGTAGAATTTCTAAAATGTCTAGTACAATATTTTCGAAAATATTATCACTGAAAGTGATTTTAGAGGGGGTAACCCCTTCAGATGCAACGCTGATGCAACGAAAATTAGCGATTGGTTGATTCGGGTCACGTGATTCGCGAGGGGGCGTGGGGTAGACCTCGAGTAGGCGTGGCGTTGTCTGTTACTGAGCGATCGCGCCTGTAATTTATTTTCTATCGATTCAAATGTTTGCATATAGATAAAATTTGATGTCAAAAAAGTCGTCTTCATTTCTTGGTCAGAACTGTTGCTTCTGGGCCCTTCAACAGTTACTTCTGGGCCTTTCAGTGAGACGAATACTGAGGTACAAGTGGTGCAGTTTTTAGTGCAATATGTATACAACATATTTGTCACAGTTTATTACATTTCATTATTTTATTTACACGTTTATTAATTTTAATTACACAAATATTCTTTTATCAAATATCAACGTTCTTTCACTAAATATCATGCTGATTCAACGTAGAACCGAAGAAACAACGTTTCTCTTCTTTTTGCAAGAAACTCGTATGTGCGTTAACTTTCGCGCGAACGCAATAACGGAATTAGTTCCGCCGTGCAACCGTCGACAAATTACTCGGCAGGAAGAAAAACTAGCGCGGAAGAGAGCGTTTTCAGTGGAACGAGCGATTTTCGCAACGTGGCCGGCGTCTTTAAGCTGGCTGTCTCGGCGAAAATTTTCCAAGGCGGCCGTAACTCTCGCAGCTCGGGATCCTTAGTCATACACAATCCCCCGCTCGCTCGTGGAAGATTTAGTCGAGGACGAGGGCGCAGGCTGTTGTTGATTAGTAACAGTAATTAAACTTGGCAAGGGCGCGGGCCTGAAATTACGACGCTATCGCGAATCTCGCGAATTCTCGCTTCTTGAAGTTCTGGAATTTCGCGTTTGGTACCTTCGCTCGTCTCTTGGACATATTCTGACGTGTGTTGTCAATACGGTACACGGAGAATTTGCGTGAAAAGCGAGTTACGCAGCTAAAACTGGTCACATTCAAGTACAAAAAAATTTTTGTATCACAGTAAGTCTTTACAAAGATCGTCGAAATTAATCGCTCGTTGCATCGACAAGCCATTCTGTAATGTTATACGTTCAATCAGCGAGAATTGAGAATTTAACGTCACGCGTCGATTCTTTTTCTCGTTCCTCTTTTCTTTTTTTATCGAATAACTTTTAATTTCCACGTGTGAAACAACAGCTGGACCGTGGATTTGTTTACCACGGAGAGCTGTCAACGGGGGATTCGTCGATAACATTGAGAAACTTTTCACTCTCGCTGTGCAGACGCGCAGCCTGGAAGACAATCAGGTGTCGGGAAGTTTCCGCGGAGCGAGGAAAATTAAAATCCCGCGTGTCGAACAACATCGCGGGAAGGAACGCGTCAGAAACGCCGATACACGTTTACGGTGGATTCCCACGGCATTGTGGCGGGGCAAAGGAAATCGGGGGAGATATTTCATTCGACGTCTGGGGAATAATGGCATCGGAGAGGTTCGCGGCCGGGCTCTTTCGAGACCGTTTGTATAATGCACGTCAGGCAAACGCGTCGCTGGCACCTGTCAATAGTTTCCAAAGGAAGTTTCACAAAAGTTTCACGATCACGGAAAGACAGTCCGCTAACAAAAGCAATCCTTCGACAGCCTTGTGCACACCGACTTCTGTCTATATTTTTCCCACCCCTCCCCCCCCCCCTCCCCCTTTTCGATAGAGGCTTGGTTCCTTTGTAAACGAAACTAATAATCGCATAATCGCTAGTGTGACTTGGAGTGATAATTCCGAATAAATCGGCCATCGTGTATATTAAAAGGGTGGTTACGAAGTCACGAAAATTGACGGTAAAATATGCAAAGGAATCTTGGAATTTCCATGAAAAATACGCGACAATTTTATAATTTATCCGAGACGAAACACAGGCGAACAAATCTCCACCGATTTTCCCGATTTTTATGTCAGTTTTTCACCTCGATCTTGGCTTCGCAGGCCAGACAAATCTCTATTTAGTAAATTTCAACGAACGTGAGATTGGTCTGACAGTGGACCGAACGGATGTTTATACTGAATCATTGACGAGTCGAGGGTTATTTCGGAGAATCAACGTGCACATTGGGGTTGCATGTGCAAAGGTAGAAATTTGAATTGCACGTGTACTTTGCGTGCGAGGTCTTTAGTGCGGTGCGATTCAATTACGAGAGGGTTCTGAATGAATCGTTGGATCGCGAAGATTCGTTTTAATTACACAGTGGACGTAAAAGCGTATAATCTCCAGTTTCACAGTTACATCATTCAGTGCCATTAGTAGACTGCGGATATTCGTACACGGAATGTGTAAAAATATAGAAAATATTCAAAGTTAATAATTCGTTACAACGTTTAAAAATTTCTTTAACTGCTTGTATAAAGATATTTTGAGCTTATATAAACATCATCGAGGAAGAATAAGAATTGTATAAATCTTTTTAACGGATGGTCTGGCAGAAGGTGGAAAGTCACTGTGTGTCTATCAATCGATCAATAAGTATCGTATTTACTCACGCTATCAATTACGGTTACCTCACTGCTGCATAAAGTTAAACTTATATTTGTTGAGGTGTCTTATAACCTCGCGGACTCGTGGACTTTTGTTCAGACCTCGTTTCCTCGGTTGACAGATATATCTTCGACTCGTAAATGTATAAAGTCCAAGTTCGAACGTCGTCGGAGTCAGCTTGCAGTTGAACAAAATCCTAATTGCAGAGGATTGATTTTTGCTTGCTGGAGCGAAATTCGTGAATTCGCAAGATCGACATTTCCACAAATGGTAGGGGCAAATGTTGCGAAACGGAATCGCTCGTCAATAATCGATGGAACCGGCCGATCGATCGGCATCAGAGAATCGAGACACGAAGCGTAACCTAAGAATATACTCGCTGGAGTATAGTTTCTAGCCGCGGTTCGCATGCAACCGTGTTTCGCGACTTACGTGCTCGTCGAGGAACACGTCACTCGCAGTCGCTGTCAGCGCCGTATTTTTGGAAAATGAAAATCTCCACAGTGAGAAAACTGGCCGAGCGGCGAGTCGTACGTGGTGTGCATGTGCTGTTCCAATCGTACGGCGAATCGAATCGCCGAGGGAAACTACAACGGCAGCCTGCAACTGCACGGTTTTCGACCGATCGATCGAAACTCCTGGCGTGCAATAGAGACATCTCGCTGCGTTTTTTTTCACTCGATGGATCCGCCTCTGTACGCTTGAGATCGGATCGTAAGAAAATTCCACTCCACGATTTTCAATCGAATCTCCTCGTTTGGATTTCAAACGTTCCATCACGCTGTCGCTGTGTCTTAATGCGCGCGTTTATTTTATACATTGGCTCGATGCGTATTAACCTTTTGTGGGTTTAGTCTAAAAATTAGTAGAAATCATCAGAGTATTGTACGGATAATCTTATAATCAATGATAAAACAATTGGCTTACTCGTTAGAGGTTCGCGGAGGAATGCATTCTTAATTTCTTACGTGTTCCTCGTTCGATATTAAACTTTTAAAAGGATTAAATTTGAATTCAAACTCGAAGTTTGAATTTATCAATTATTGATTGTTAATGACGTTAATCACAAAGAAGAGAGATTTGGCATAAATTGTACGAAGAGAGATGATATAAGTTAATCGCCACGAATGATCAAAACACTTTTGATCGCGATTGAGCAAGTTGGTATTTGAAAAGTGCCTCGAAAATATCCATTTAAAATTTGGGAAATTAATTTAGAAAATGTCTCGACGTGATACACATATTGATGGAAAATCTGCAAAAACCTACACGTGACAAATTCACTCGGCTTAATATTAAACTTGTCACCTGTATAGTTCCCCTCTCGACGCGTCACTCGCACCTGTCTCAAGAAGAAATATTACAAGTGCCTGATCGACGACAAATTCCATCCACCGAATCGTCCACGATCGATGCGCCAGATTTACAAGTGGTATTCCAAATCTTCCTTCCAAATCTTCCTTCAAAATCTTCCAATGTCTCCTGTAATTAAACGACTAGTCTCCGAATAGTCTCGTCGGAGAAGAGTTCGAACGAAACGAGGCTCGCCAGGTTGACACGTTCCTCGAGCGCCAGTGGAAAACTCGATCCAGCAAGGAGCTAGAAGGGAGAGGCATTCACCCTGGACGATGGCGTACGTGAACGTGGCGAAGATGCACGTTAGAGCACATTGGTTCGTTGGTTCGGTCGGCCAACACGGATGATGCTCTCGGGGGTCGGGACAAGCTCCGGAGAAGCTCTGATCGTGGCGGTCGTGCGGGGCTCCGAGCTTGCGCACTGTCGCACGAAATCGCGGAGTCGGTGCGCGAGGGGCGCGTGGCGGCACCGGGGGTGTCAGTCACGGCCCATCTGCCTACCATCGAGCACGTAAGTCCGCAAGTGGTTACTTTTTTCCCTTCTGCGTCCCATCTCTCTCTGTGTGTGTCCACCGCGTTTCAATTCTCAATTCGCCAACGATTCCTTCCTTCCTTTCTCCGTTCCTTCCTTCCCTCTGTACCCTGTTCCACGACTTCGATCTTTTCTCCGTGGTCTCGTTTCACCGGAGAATCTCAACGGTTGCAACGTTACGACGTTCTTGTCACGATTCACCATTGACGACCTTGAAGCTCGTTCGCTTCTCGACTCTCTTACGGGCGATTTGTGCGGAAAGAGCGAAAGAGAGACAGGATTCTCTCGAACGTGTAAGAGAAGGCACCCGGCGGCTG
>KQ435700.1:1123405-1160254 GCA_001276565.1 Melipona quadrifasciata | reverse complement strand
AAAGTTTTTCAGGGCAAATAATGAGATTTCTTTGGCTAGTTTTATTTGTTACAGTACCTACGATCTACAGACCGTGACGAAAGTTTTTGTATTTTTGTTAAATTTCAGATAACGATTCGAAACATTTTCAATTTGTTTGTAGTATAAATTCTGAAAAATGACAATGTTTTTTGTAAATAAATTGCAAGAAGAAATTATGAATCTGTTATCATTGGTACGTTTAATTTTATATTATTACCATTGGAGTTAACTTTTATTCGCTTTGCAACGTACATGTTACAGTGTGACAATTACTTACAAATTCTTCACGTCCTTTTAAACAAATTTAAGAATCGCGATATTTTAGAATCTGGTCTAATTTTGAACCAACAAATTAAATTAGGCCCCGCAAAATGTCCGAAATCACTGTTTGAAATTTCTATTTGAATATTCTATTCAAATATTTGAAACATTCGACAGATGTACGTACGTAGGCTTCCGTGGCTGGCTGTATTTGTAGAAATGACGTTAACGATGTTATCGAGAGCCGACACGTGTCCGTTTTTATTACCCTCGCGTATTATCTGAAGATCGGCTTTAGATCGGGGTTTCGACTGACTCATAAAATTATTTTATCTCTTAACACGGAAAAACTTTTATGAATTACGTGTGTTACATCGAACTTTTTGAAATTCTATTAACGCCGTAACGAGGCTCGACAATAGTGATTACTTTAGCAATTTGATAACGCGTAATATAAATTATTGAAATTCGTTTTAGGTTATATTTATCTACGGATAAAATGATTTTAGAATCACGGGGAAATTACAAGAATGTTTTCGCGACTCGCAGTGAATATCTTGCACTCTAATTAAAAAAAATTTACAAAGCCACACGTATTCGCGAAAGATTTTCTACGAGTGTTCAAATATTTTCACGAGCATCGCTATGTCAGTCGCTGTCTCTGTGAATTATATTTAATTATTTTAACAACAGCGTAAAGGGAACACGAGGTCTACGTATGTACGTCACAAATCAAGAAGAGAAAGAAACGACCAACGAAGCGTCCGCATGAATCTTATCGCCTGCGCTGGCAGCCAGTGGATTACGTAAATACAATTGACAAGGCGCGAGAAAGTAGCCGTGGGCTGCTGAAAATAGAAAAGCGAAAGAGCGCGGCGAAAATAAAAGGAAAAGGATTACGAGCGTAGGGTGCGTGTTAATGAAGTAGACCGCGTTATGAAATTCATGCTGTTTTAACGCGACGTCAAAAACATTTCTTCCCGCTTTCTCGTTTCTCTGCACTGTTTGCGTCGTGTTCGATGAAACGATACGCGATTGAAATAGCGACACGAAGATTAATCCTTTCGCTCTGGAGAACGCAAATATTCGTACTCGAAAAGTACACGGAGAACGTGATCAAAAAATACAAGAGAATGCATGTACGCTTTTGTTCATAAATATTGGAACATCTTCTTCCAGTTTCACTTCCAGTTACAATTGATTGAAAGTATCAAATGTTTGCGAAAGTTTGCAAAATTAATATAAAATTTGTTAACATCCTTTGGACGAATTACAGTGATGCGATAAATTATAACGATCGTGCACACGTTTTAATTGGATCAGATAGGACGCTTCAACTCGAGTCTGCTTCAAAATCTGAGTCTGTACTTTAAAACTGCCCGTTTTAAAGTAGTCCTAACGCGTCCTTCGAATAGTGATTTTTAACAATTTTAACAATCTCTCAGACAGTCTCTCAGGTTCAGCTCGAAATTTTAAAAGTGTACTTGTTCGGCCATAAATTACTGAGAAGATTGACTACAAAATAACCAACCGTAGCAAATTTCGATGCAAAGTTCAGCGAACAAGAAACACAGCGACGCGTCCAACAACGCTTTTTATTAACATTGTACATTTACATTTCGTCGCAAACACGTCAGAGCGAAGGGATTAAAACGAGTCTCGAAAAAATTGCGAATGAATCGGGGAAAGAGAAGGTGAGAAAAAGAAGGCTATCGTGCATTATCGCCTTTGGCACGTAGACGCGGCCAAATGGCGGTTTCCATCTAATCGTTCAAAGTTCAGCCGCAACCGATGGGCATCGAGCAGAGACAGAGCCAGCCAGAGGGACGATAAGAAAGTTCGTTACCAGGTTGTGTCCCACCGAGCACCGGAAATTAAATCCGCCCTCACCGGACGACGAACTTTCCCAAACCCCGTTGTTCGAACGTCCCTCCCCTCGAATACACGCCCGGCTCTTTTTCCGCTTCCTGTTCCCGACGCTAATTAAGAGCCAATCGACGATTGGCCGTGTCGTGCCAATCACTTATTTCGACTCGTTCGAAAGCCAGAAATCGATGAACGAGACCACTCGATCGTCGCGCGCGAAGTCGAGGCGATTCTCGCAGTTAGTTTTTTTCATTTCGTGTTCATCAAGAATTTCAAGAATTATTCAGTAATCGAAGGATTTTACTTTTCTTTTATTTTTGGATTAACGATTCAGTCACCCTAAACTGGTCATAAAAAGGTTTCAATTATTCGAAATTTACTTATTTTCTTTTCACAACAGTTCGAAAATATTGTTGGACGATATTCAGGATTTAAAATTTTCAATTGGTCTATATTTTTTGAGAATTTAATCACTCGAGAATTTTCATCCTCTCGCTTTTCGTCGACTCGGAATTTCTGTAGCAATCTTTCTTTCTCTGTGGCGAAGCAAGTATTACATTTCGTTGAAGTATTTTTAGTTAAAAATAGCCCGAACATCCAGAGACCCATTTTTCTTACATCCAACAATAGAACTTTGCGTGTTCACGAAAAATTCGCTTGTCTCCGCCTTATCGCGCTCCTTTCGCTACGCAACTTTTCGGTAGATTACATCGTGTCCTTCTGAACACACTAACACCTAAAGCCGCCAACAACCAGGCTAACGTCTGCCGTTTTATCGTGCCTCGTTTGCGTTAACCAGGTCGTTTTGTTCGCAGTAACTTGCTGTCGTTTGCGTTATCGGTGCTTCCACTGACGCCGTACGCGCGTTCTATTTTCTGTCAAACCGTGGACAGCCGATCGAGGTTCGATTTTGCGTGCAAAACGCGAACGAAGAGGCGAAATATTTTAAAACAGAATCAAACAACCAGGAAATGAAGGAAACTTGTCCCTTTAAGACCTCATTTCCAAGAAAGCAGAGAGTTTGAACATGTTTATCCACGTTTTCGTCATTTTCTATAATCGCCACGTCACTATTAAATTTGATCAATACGTAATTAGGAAAGTACCAATCTTGCGAGTAAGCGGAATTCTAGTTTACACGTTAGACGAATACTCGACCAATTTTCTCGAAAATAAAGCACCTTGCGGGCCGAAATTGTACATCACGCCCTTCGTTCGCGTGACTGAAGCCTCGGATCAACGGTTCGGAGTAAATATTTCGCACCCTGCGTGAATCTTCTCGTTTTGAAGGCGAGAATTCGATTATTTAACAACGCTCCGCGGACGGTGCGTTTATTCGCGGGCGGCTCGCGCGCGTCGAACGTGGCGCGTATGCGTATCGCGCGGCGACAAATTGCTCCCCAGTTGCGTAATTGTTTTGCAAATTTTCGCCCCGGCTCGTTGGGCGAAAATATATTCAGCGTGTCCGTCGCGCAACTCCCACGGCGAGCATCCAATTAGCGAACGTTTACGGCTGACTGGAATTTTAATGATCTATGGACGTCGTCGTGGCGGCGCGCCATGGTTTTTCAACGAGGAAAGCTACGAGGCCACTCTGCCAGCTTCGCTCTCGCCTCGGTCCAGCAATTAACCGCGTTCCGCGTTTCGCGTTTCGCGTTTCGCGTTTCGCGCGCGCTGCTTTCTCGCGAATAATTAAGAAATCAAAGCTGAAGGGTATTAACTTTGGCGACGGGGGGAGGGCGCGCCGCGGAAATCACGTTTATAAAGATCGACGCGCGAGAGCTTCCAAAAAAGAAAAATAAAAAAATCTTGTTCGAGGACGAACTGGCGAGTTCTATCGAGGCGAACGCGAGCGCTATTGGAAATCGATGGCGTCGTTGCTCGTGTTTTTTTTTTTTCTTCCACCAACTGTGTTTTACACATTTTCGAAAAAAAAAATGCTCGTCGCAGGTGCGTCCGCGCAAGGAATCGTGACACGTTTTCGGAACGAGGGCTTAAATTCATTTGGCGCAACCGCGCGAACAACGAGACGCAAAATTATCGGCATTTCAAACTGTTTTAACCTCGTCGAAAAAAAAAATCCTGTAACCATCCACTTGTTCCCGTTTTGAAGCGCAAAGTCTGCAGTTTTACAGTCCCGCATTCGTTTATTTTAAAAATGTTTTTACATCGTGTGGAGTGCGGAGAGTTTTGTTCTCGAGGATTGTCCAAATTTAAATGTCTCTAAAAATGTTGGAAAATTTTGTTCGTGACTGGATCTACTACGGTCTCAAAGATTTAGAATTTCATTAAGCCTTGAACGACGAAATGTTAGGAATTTTTGATTTTTCATCGCTACTCAAAGTTCGATAAAATGACGAAAAAAATAAAATACAGAAAACTCTAAGATCACCCTTCAATCTTCAAGATCACAGTGATTTCAGTCATGGAAACGAACAGGATTTGTATGGTACTTCGTATTTTTCCCGTGACTTTTCAATAAAACATCAAACGACTTACATACGTTCGTACGAAATTCTTTTATTTTTTAAAAAGTATGGCTGGCAATGATAAATGTCATATGCTTCTCGGCCGTTTGATTTCGACGTGACATTATCAATCAGTGCATTTTACTTTTCCGATAATTAAGCAAATATTATATTAATCACGTGATATTCGTAAAATCTCAAAGCGTTCGGGGAAATGGTCATTAAGCACGCCTCTTTCAGTGAAAACTTTTGATCGAGCAACTTGAAAGAGAAGTTCGAGTGCTGAGATTCGATCGTCAACGTTCGAATCTAACTCGCGTTCAGGAATCGGTTTACTTTTTCGCTCTTCTCTTCGAAATCAGTCCGCGTGAATGGAAATCGAGACAAATGCGAAATCTTCGCACGAATATTTTACGTTTTCTCGGGCAAAGAGGAACAGGATAATTTTTTTCGAGTGAAAGTTACGATATTCAATGAAAGAGAAATGTGATGTGAAATTCAATGATTGAAGAAACTTTTATCCGAGGCGGATTAATATTGATCCGCTTCGACCAAAGTGCCATTTATTTTCATTATGTCACTCTCGATTAATCATTCACAAGACATTCTGGCACACGCGAAACTGTTGATAAATTTCATTATCGCGCGGGAGCAAAGAACCATTCGAATTCGAGCTCTGTTTTGTCGCCGTAAAGTGAAATATCGGGGACGCGATAATAATGACCCAACCTCTGCTAAACGAGCATGCGATGAAGCTTATCGGCAAATGGAAGGAGAAAAAAAAAAAAAAAGATAAAAAAGGAAATATTAAAAAGACGAAGAGGGCCGAGGAAAAATGGAACGACGATCTCTGCGTCGGGGTTAATAAGCGTGCAAAAGGGACGAAACGTTCAAAATCCGATTGCCATTTCCGTTTCGCTAGGACAGATGCGGCAGATTAATTACGTTTCGGCGATCCAATTAATTCGTCCCGACAGGACACTATTTTAAAAGCGGGTTTAAAAGTACGTCCCGGAAACGCGAAGGTTTTCATATCGGGAAATGCAATCGGGGCCTCTATAAAACCGGCAAATTAAGCCTTCCGCCGGTCGGCGGGTACCGCCTCGTTACCTTTGACAAAACGAAACCACGGTCCAATTAGAACGACAATGCTGGACTCTCGAGTAACCGAGTACACGTCGCAAGCAGCAACGAAACTTTTGCCTTTCCTTTCTGTTCCCTCTCCGTTTCCCCCCCCCCCTCCCTCCCTCCCTTTCCTTTTTTCCTTTCTCTCTTTCTTTCTATGGAGAGACTGCCCTTCAAGATTGCCCGCGGTAAGTACGTGCGTGTCACACACGACCTATATTCGCGGCGTGCATAAATTGTCGCGAGGCAAGTACAGACGAGCAGAGAGCTGCAGGTTGCAATTGGGACAAGTTTCGTCTTTGATTTGAAGAAATAAATGGATTCCTGACTAATGGTAACCAAGTCGATGGAAAACTGTAAGTCGAGAGAAAATGCCGTGGCATAAATATAAAACCTACAGATGCGCTTTACGTTTGTTACAACACGAAGTTAAATCGGCCTGATATGCGGTAAATAGAAAATAGTGATCTAAAAATATGTCTCTACATTGCTCTATTCAGAGTAAGCTGTTGCTCGTTAGAAAACAAGTACTTGTTCGATGGCAAAGTTTGGCAAAGTTTGACGAAATTTGTCAAAGTGTCGAGCAAAGATCAAATTAATATTGAAGAATTCCGAGTGTAATTTAAAATATATAAAACACATTTAAAGATTAATATATTAGAAACAACGAACGAAAGTCGCGTCGCTTTTACACCAAATCATGTTTCACGTTTACCACTGCACTTTGGCCGAAGATTTATTGCCAGAGTTATGATTCCTAGTAACGCGAGAGTTGGAATTGTCAGTAACGCGTCGAGCTAATTGGCTCGTAAACGTCGAAGAAGAAGCTGCCGCGCGCGACAGTTTGGACAAGTTTGAGATTCATGCGGACGATCGGTGGCTGTCGTGAATACGGCCCGGACAGTGAAAAAGTTCAACGTTGCGCAAGTTTCGCAGGAACGAATCAACACGAATCACTCTCCACTCTCTTCTATAATACTTTGTGACGCCGTCCTTTCTTTCTTTCGCTTCTCCTTTGAACGCTTTGATTGTACGTACTCCTTGAAAGAGAAAGAGAAAAAGGAAAAGTGAGAAACCGAGCTACATGTGACTGTGAGAAACCCACGCTATATATGCTGTCGTGTATGTTCAGTGTGCACTGCTGTTAATACGCTGTACTACCACGAATACCGTGTTTTTTTGCGAGTACAAGTATCCACGAGCTCAGTTCACGTACATACCTACTGCCAGCAAGGAAGATCTCGTGGGGATAATTTTATTCAACACTGATATTGACTTTGTGCTTTGTAACATCGTTAGTGTGAATCATTGGTAGGAGAATAATTTGTGCCAATTTGTTATCAAGACTGTCAGCAAACGGTTCAGTTTAATTGCCAAACGATTGTTTAGTCATCAAGTCACTTGGCTTCGTTATTAAATTTTAATTACAACACAATCGTTATAACATAATTACACGATTGTAATGATGTACAATAATTCTTGCAGATGAAAATCACATATGGTTTTAAAGTATATTTATACAATCTCTAATGTACGATATATCGATGCAATTTGAAAATGATGCGATCTGCATCGATCACTTTGTTGGAAAATAACAGAAGAAATTGATTCCACTAGATTGTTTCTCCCTCGAGACCATTCGATTCGTCTATCACAGTGACAGATTATACGTTATTTGTGGCTTCAAATGGCTTCAATTATTTAGCACATTGTAACTATTATTAGAAGAATGCAGATTTTTACGCATTTCCAGGAAACTGAGTATAATTTTAATATCTATTTGTTAAAAGATATATTACAAGATAATTGCAACGCCAACAATATTACGATATAAAATAATTAAAAATTTAGATCAATCTCGAGGAGATCTTCCCCGCTGGCACACCTGTGACTCAGACCAACATTTCTCGCAATTTGTAACAACTTTCTCTTTTTCCTCCCTCTAGTTTAGGTGTATCGCAGAACAAATTATACGTGATTCGTGACTCAACAGATATCAGCACAGTCGTACTCTCTGTCTTACCCCTATTCTCTATTCTCTGTCCATACTGTGTCCGTGTTATTATATGTAAACCACCTACTACTACCACTATTCTATGTTGTCTACTGTTCTATACCATATCTCTATTTTGTTACTTTCTCCAACTGCAGTGTGTGGTGATTGGTGACCTGTACTGTACTTGTGTTTACAGGCCCGCAGCGCCAGTACAAGTAGCTTTAGAAGCCTGAGCCAGGTACATACCAAAAATGACATAATCCACATATATAGCTGAGAAATTAGTTAATACTTTAGCTACTTTAGCCGGACGTTTTAGCTAGATACTTAGAATACTCTAGACGTTTGATTGATTGATTAATTAATTCATTAATTCGTTAATTGCTCGTGCGTAGATGCGTAGAGCACGCGCGGATCTCCCTCGTGTTCCGGTCTCTCCGACGAGAGAGAGAGAGAGAGAACACGACGATCCGCGCGTTCTACTGTTACGTTCTACCATTACGATTTTCGTCAGAATTAGCATCGAGAGTGTAGACGATCTTCGCTGCGAAGTTAACTTAATTGATTGACGATCGACGAGACGACGACGGTCTGTTGTAGCATCGGGACAGTACCATGTGGATTTCATCTCGCTGAGAAATACTCAGCGGTGGTACACGAGCGGTCGTGTACGATGTACGATGTACCTGTACGTGCATGCTGACGGTTTTGTCCTCCTACACGCAGAGATGCAAGAATAATGAATGAAGCATGCCACCCACACCGCACGCCCTTTGTTTGCATACGTACGATCGCTGACGAATGTGTTGGAATATTTATTGCAGCTTCTTCTGGAGCAACAAGCGTGTGCCTGTCTGTCTTGCGAGATATTTCGAAAATTAATACCGCAGTCAATCAAAAATTCACAGAGTGTTTCTGAGACAGCGGTACAACCGATGGGTCGTTTCGTATGCGGAAGTAAGTCGAGAAGAAGGAATAAAGTACACTCGAGCGTCTAGTTTTTCGAATTGGGCGAGAGAATGATGGACTCGGCCTGTGAAACTAAGTCGACGCCTCGTTTTCAAGAAAATGAAATTTAAAAATTTATCAGGTACACGTGCACACGTGTAAACATCATTTTCTTGGAAACAATCTAGATAGAAGAATTTTGCTCTATATCTTGGCGATGAGCCTTCTATCGATTACTCGCTACTTTTCAAATTGTTTATTTTTTAAATACCGTTATTTCACATTTAATTCAAGCTGTACCTGATAATTACCTTCCATTTTCGAGAAAACTGAGTTATTCTTTCTTCTTAATTTATTTATACGTGTGAAATTATCCTCTGTCGTACGGCAGTTTCAGGAAAACCGCAAGGTATTTAACACGCGAGTATACATATTCCGCAAAGATTGCAAAGTGTAAAATAAATAAAATAAAATGTCTTGTTAATTGAAAACTCTACCATCTCTCATTACAGTTTTAACGAGACTTTGAAAATATTTTATACGACACTTGTAATATATTTATAAAAATTCCCTCCGTGGCGAATATTCCAACACTTTCGTGTATGATACTCCTCACCGAACACTAAACACCACTCATTGTCAATAGAACGTGCATGCCTTCCCCGCCTGCCTTACCCTAGGTCACTAATCTATTCGTGCATTTCCTCTTGATCTGTCTTTTTCTTTCACCTTTCTCTTCTTCTTTCTCTTCTTCTTCTTTTTCTTCTTCTACTTGACACAAATCGCGCGCAGAAAAGTTAAAAGGACTCAACGTAAGTATACACGTACACACGGAAAGGAGAAGGATAAAAGTTGGATTAATGTAAGGATATGGCCGATCAGTGACGTTCGAATTGCAAGTGGAATTGGCTGTTTCTCGTCGGACGTGAGTTTTAACTTTTGAGACTTCGAGTCGCCCCGCTCGAATCGAACCGGCGACACGAAGACAGTGTGTGTGTGTGTCATAAACAGCGACGCAATATATCCGGAAATATAGTTGTTCGAAGCTTGACACGTTGGAACGATTGAAGTAAAGTTGCACACTAAAATCATATCTAATTATGTTGTTAAAAAATATGTTTCAATCGATTTTTTCCGATACCTTCAAATAGATCTAAACAAATCAATGTAAATGAATTTTTCATCCCAATTTCCACTTAAATACTGTTTTAAATGGTTATATTTCTTCATTGACGAAGTATCGCCACGTTCAATTCAATAAATAACTCTCGAAGCAGATGTGACAACACGTTCCATATTCTTTTATTTTAATTCTCATCGCTAGTTGTACTGCGGTGCAAAATCTGCCTGAATCGGCACGACAGGATGTGTGACGCAAAAATGATAACGGGTGACCCGAAAAAATACATTGTATGCAATGTCTATTCATATACCTCGTCTGTCACTATATTGTATCGAACAATCGAAATTATAGTCGTGATAGAGAAATATCCTTCCTCTTGGAGAAATATACGAAGAAATTTATTCGACCCAAAAAGCAAAGGACACTTCGTACCTTTGCTTGTAGGAATGTTTCTCGTACAATTTTCAACCGTTCAATCATTCAATTTTCCAATTCTGAAACGAACGTAACGATCGTCTCAAAACTTCCGACACTCCTTCGAAACCTTTCCCTCGGCTTCGGGGAAATTTATTCTCGTCTCGACTTTCAGTCGTCGTTCCGTTTTGCGTGTTAATTAGTCGCGAACCGCGCCTCCCCGAAGCTGTTTAGACGGGAATCGTTTCATCCGTAGGTCCTGCCTTAAGGATACTGCAACGCGAGCGACGCGGGGCGTGGTGCCACGGCTGCGCTTTTCTGATCATCGCGAGGCACCTGGTCCCTTTCGATGGAAAAAAGAAATCGGATATTCCCGACAAAGAGAAGAATATCGACGAACCTCTCGGAGGAAACAAGGATATTTCGTTACGACCGCGTCCTCGACATTCGTCGCCGCGTTTTCACGGCTGGCCGAATCCCATTCGGCTCCCGTAAGGAGATAAAAATCTCGATCTCACTCGCAAGACGTGCAACGTCGAACGATCCTCGCGAGAGAGCGGGGGAAAGCTCTTTCGGCAAGACAAACGGGCTGGAAAAAAGCGGCGGGTATCGTAGATTAAGGAAATCGGGTGAATGGCATCTTGGACTCCTCTCTCGGCGAGAGAGCACCCTTCTCCGCGACAAGTAGTCGTCTCTCGGTGTATAAAAGCAATAAGAGCCGCGGCGAGGGCCTTTGAAAGTAGCGAGCGAAGGCGGTAGATTCGAGTCGAGGATGGTTCGGGGTTGAGAAGGCACCGGGGCGATCGATACCACGAGCTGCACCCTCGTCGTCGGTCGGTGTTGTCGTGGCCGTTGCTTAATTATTAATCGTCCTCGGACCATCGTTTCCAGGCTACTCTGTCGTAGGTGCAGCGACACGTACCAAGGTCAGGATTCTCCGTGTTTATTCAGTCGTTTCCCTCGTCTCTTTTCGTCTCTGTTCACTGTGCGAGCCTTTACGCTTTACCTTCGACGTTGTCGCATTTTCGCGCTTCGTCGGAAATTCGAGCGACGGCGAACGAAGATATTCGAAGTGTTTGCTCATCGCAGAGAATTCACGAAAGTGTATATAAATCGAGCGTTTGAGAGGGAACGAGGATTGTACGAGGCAGCAATTTGTTTATGCTCGATGGTCCCATTGAATAATGAAATCGCGTGTGGAAGCTGCAAGATATTTAAGAAATTAATTTACAGCACGAACGGGTGCCTTAAATGTATAACAATAATAATCATAAAGGTGTAATAATACATCTTAGAAATCGTGTGTATTGAATATCGAAGCTCGTTGATGCAATTTGATTTCTATAAAATATATGCAATTCCCACAGTAATAATAATGATAATATCGTAATGTAATAGGAAGTCCTGTCAGCTCATTAATTTATAATTTACAATTCCTACGGGATATGTCCGTCCTTCCAGCTTCTGCGAACGATACGATTACACGTCCGTTTCAAACTTCGTTGATGTAATCACGACAGTCGGCCCCCGTGTCGACGCAGCGCTAATGAAATTTCAGAACGCGTAATGCAGCGTACGCGCGACGAACGTTTCCGTGAATATAAAACGTTTCCGTGAACCGTTCGAATGCTTTCGCAGGCCACCGTACATTGCCGTAACGTCGCAGCCAAAACGCCCCCCTGAAATGTTAAACCGCGTTTCCGCAAATGCACTCGACGGTTGCTCCACTTTCCCCCGTAATTTCAACAGACGAAATCGTGCAACCATGAGCTGGCACCTGGCTGCGTATCGTGCCCTGGGGGGAACCTGTACATCGGACAGCCCGTCACTCTCGATGACACTACGCCAATCTGCCCGTACGAATTAATCGACTGCTAGCTACTCTTCGCGCATCGACGCATTGCTCATCCGTGAACAACCGCGCCTGCAAAAATTCTCTTTCGAAGCGGTGTGTTCGGCGAGCATCCACGTGGAAAACTCGTACAAAACAGCGAAAATAGAGAAAGAGAGAGAAAGAGAGAGGGAAGGAGGCGGAGTGTAACAACTGTCACGATTGTGCAGGGACGCAATCCAGGTTGCAATTATTGTAACTGCTCTTCAGGGTTATAGCACAGCCCCTTTCCTTTCGTTGCCTCGCGTAACGAGTTGTAACGCTTTCTCGCGGTGAAAGGGGTTTTTCGAACGAGTTAACTTCTAAGCGCAGGCTAGAAAGTTTCAGCCAGGTGACTCGGTGGGATTGTCGAGATATTAATTTACTTGAAAATCGGATCGTTAAATAAAATTTGGAGGGATAGAAATTGAGACGATTGGAAGTTTACGTATCGTCTGTTGTAATTTCAAATATTACTTGACACCGAATGAGAGAGGTTTTGGACCACTTTCAATAATCGTAATTCGATCATTAAGATATCGAATAATTGAATGATTTATTCCAAGGCAAAGAAACAATGATCCTTCCAAGAATCCTTCTTACTTTCCTTCTCAATCTAGGATTAGCACGTTTGAGGAATTTTTAAATTCATTCCTCTGGAGACATTCTCTCTCGTTCCGCGCTTTAGAAGTGCTTCGCACGGTAACTCGCTATAACTCTTCGAAAACTAGTCGCTAAATTCTGCTATATCGCGAAAAACGTTTTGAAGCTTCGTTCAATTCGAAACACTCAGGTATTCAGAGCGCAGGCGTGATGATGCACACGAAGGTTAGGTTACAAAAGCATTTGAAAAAAATCAATCTTCCACGATATGAATTTGACAGGAAAGAACGCCTCTCGCAACGAGAAATATAAACATTCCGTCCAAGTGAGAGAGCGTTGGGATAACGGAGCGTCCTTCGGATAACGAAGATTCGAACGAGATTCGTTTCTACACGACCTATCAATCCTCTGGATCGCCTGCGGGTTACAGGTTTTCAAGGGCGGTCGCAGCCGGCCCCAATTATTGATCCTTCGGAAGCGGTTTCCGGGTCTCGCTCGCGAATACTCGGACAAAACTTGAGTGGGTGAAACGGCCGGGGCCGGGGCCAGACCCGGAGTCCTTACTGCAGCGGGAGAGGAGCGAGAGAACTGAGCGAGTACAGGGGAAGGAAGGAAGTCGAAGGGAGCGAAAGCTGAAAGCGGAGCATGGCTGACGATGGGAGGGGGCGGCGATGGGTGTTTCTGCGCGTTCTCGCCGGATCCTCGACTATTCTCTCTCTCTCTCTCTCTCTCTCTCTCTCTCTCTCTCTTTCTCTCCGTTTTCTTCAGTCCTTCAGATTTCGAAATCGATCAACTGGAATCGCTCCGTTGAGAGGCGAGACCATCTTCGTTTATCTTCATTGATTCATCCTGATAAATCAGTTCTCTCGAACTTGGCGACGAATAAAGAAAGGAAAAAATTTCATTGCCAGATTTCTTCCTCCGATTTTACGTTTCCAGCTTTCTGTTTACTGGAACGAACTATCGAAATTCCGGGAACGTGACTGTTGGCAATAATTTGACAAAGATTTTTTCGATAAACGATATCGGCTACGACGAACTTTTTTTTTATCAACAGTGACTACCAAAATTCTTCACGTGAAAATTTCTGTGATTTCGTATTCCGCAAGACAAACGACACACCCTAAAATTACCTCTTAATAGGAAACTTTTGGCAGTCGCAGTATTCCTCGACTACGGTTCCACAAGAACAAGTTTGGAAACTTTTTTTCAGCGGAGTGAACTCTCTCTTTCGTCAAGTGGCCCGAGTTATTCTTGCGTAATATATTCATTCTAGCAGTCTTTCGCGTGTCAATCATTCAGTCCTCTAGTACTCGATCAGCACTTTATTTTATTTACCAAAGTCCAGTTGATTCGCAGTTCCTACCCTTTCGCTCGGGCAAGAATAAAAATTGTTAAATCAATCGGAAACAATTTCGACCGTACTTCGATCCACCACTTCGCGATCAATCGACGCAAAAACGAACGGACGTTTTTTATTTTCATCTCGTACGAGCTCTCCAATCGAAAATGTTCGACTGATGAAATATATTTTACGATGTGTGTTGTTCGCTTGAAATTGCCTCGAATAAATGTCAATTTCCAAGCTGGGAGGGGCTGAAAAGAGAGGCGAAGGTTCCAACGGCGAAATCTCATCCCTCTTGTCTATAACCTCGATAACCAGGCTGATACGTGCACAAGAGCGACGCTACAAAGTATGGAGACCTCGAACCTTGCCGCGAGTCGATGCCCGAGTTGATCGAATGAGTGGCCTTCGCGGAATTCGAACACGAGCGCCTCCTGCACGCTCAGCGATTTGCTCGCCGGAGATCCTTGATTAATATCCCATGCAAGCTCGCCGGTTTCGATGAGACAGGGAATTATTAGGCGCCGCGTCGGGCTCCAAGCACGTAACGGGTGTCGTTATCTCTAAAATTCGGAAACGACGTGACACGTTGCGACGAGCGAGTTACTCTACGAAAGGGAGTTGCCGCGGTCCTCGAGTTTTCGTATTCTTCAATTTTGACGATACTCTCGCTATCGAAATTGGAATTTTCATTCACATTTTCAAGGAACGGGAGAGGACTGTTGGAACGTTTCGAGAAGAATTTCAACGTTTTGAAAAAGTTTCAATCGAGCTCGAGCTGATGATTTGGAAATTGATTGAGAAGTACCGTGTACACTAACTGCCAGAGCTTTCGCAGATTTCAGTTTCACTCTCCGTGACTTTAAGCGCAACACGGTATGCGAAGTTTTGAGTGCCTTCGTGAGCCGCAGCTATAAAAATTCAATATGAAACGCGGAGTCTATCAAAGAGCCGTTTGATCGTAAAGTTTCAAGCAGCTGCAAAAATTTGACACTGTGGAAATAAAATGCGAAACTCGTTAATGGAAAAAAAAAAAAAAAAAAATGCTACGTGTGTACGAATATGTAAAATTTCGAGTACTTTCGTGAATCATCGTGGCCGCAAACGTTTGAGCGAACAGTGAGAACGAAGTCTGCCAGACAGAGTTTAAAACGAATTAATAAATAAATGGAACAGACCATTGATAATTCGCCTCGTTTATATACGAAAATTGTCGATCTAAGGTTGCGAAACGCAAGTTTAGCTATTACTTTAGGTATATCGCATGTGATTGTTAGTTTCGATGAATGTTGCGTTTATGATTGGAAATCGGGTACATTCATAAATTCGTAATATTTAGTATTTATAAGAAATGAAGCCACTGCAAAATGATCGCCGGAGCCCGTGAAAGTTCATTCGTTCCCCTGCAAGCGTTGCAGGATCGACGCATTCGCGCCGAAACGCCGATTTGTCACGGAAACTGAAAAGAACGACGGCTGCGTGCCGATTTCTGCGTAACTGTACTGCCGTAACTTGCGCCGAGTGTCAAACAACTCGAGCAACGTGTCCCATCGTTGCGGGAATAAAAAATGATCTCCTCGATACGATCGGCAAGGGTAACGTTTAATCGAACGCTTCATGATTTTTGTACACTGTGAGCGAACAGACACGGCCGGGGAAAAAGAAACAATGCTCCCTCGTGGATCCTTTTTGCACCTTTTGCTCGCTTTGCACCGAAATGAGTAAATGCGTAGACGACTTTCTCCCGTGAAATTTCAATTTCAAGAGAGAGAGAGAGAGGGGGGGGGGAGAGAGTTCTTCGTCCACAATTAATGGGAGTGTCGTACGAAGAAAATGCAGGCGGTCCTCTCACGCGAGACGGTGCATCCGTGGTCGAGCTTAATCACCGGTCATCATTTCCATAAACTCTGCAACACAGAAATTGAAGAGGTGTGAGTTTCTACGTTAGGACGGAGGATTTTTACTTTCCACTTGCGAGAACGAAATTGATTGTTCCGTTGTCAAATGGAAAGTGACATAACGATCTTTCGATTCGATTTTACCAACCGCGTTTGTTTCAAATTTAATTGGAAATTTATTAGCGGAAATGTACGATGTCTGTTCTAATATTTTTAATGCACGAGACGAATCTCGGAATTTTTCTTCAACTGAAGCGAGATATTCAAAATTTATTCATTAGACGTGCCATGAGAATTATTCGGAAATTTTCTTTCGATAAAGGAGAGCGCGTTCGCGCGAAATTCGCGAATTCATCCGTTTACAAGTTCCATCACCGACAAGGAGTTAGTATGGTCGAGTAAGGTGGCGTAATCCGAAATATTATTGCTGGGCGATCCTTTTCATTTCGTCAGAAAGAGAGAGAGAGAGAGAGAGAGAGAGAGTACACGATAGGAGAATATTTCTCCTGGAAGGCAAGTAGGTCGCATCCTTGCCCCTTTATTCGGAGGCTCTTCGAAGTTTTTTGAAAGAAGCTTTGGAAGGCCGGTATTAAGACGTTCGGAGGTTTAATCAAGCCCTCGTACGAGCTACCGTAACGAGCTCTATAGACGCGAGAAGCCAGCAGAAAAGTGTTGCCAATATCGTACACCATTCTCTCGAATCGCTCTTGATAACGTTTCACTGCCGAAAATACCATTAAGCACGTCGTTGCAAAGCTTAGAATCACTATCGTTAATTATCTGTGTCATCGGACCTTCTGCCAGTTTCGTCATTAATTTTATACGACGTTCAATTAATGTATAGCATATAAATTGACGTGCAATAATGTTCAATTATAATTTTTCAAAACTATCGAATTTTTTTTCAATTATGAACAATTCCAAACTATAACACGAAAAATCGCTTCTTGCATCGACATTATATTCGACACTGGACACTGTCCAATAATATCTAATAGCTCTCGATTTTATCGAACATTTTAACGAAACATTAACGAGTTCTCTGTGAGGTAACTCCAACTTCCAACTTTTATTTAAACCATTGACTTTTACGAACATTTCTTCGTTTTGCGTACAATTACAATAGTCACTGTACGAAAGGGCAGAGATGCTCACCATCGAAGTCGACCGTGCCGGAGCCGTCGGTGTCAATTTCAGCGATCATGCCGTCCATTTGATCGGGTGTTATCTGATCATCCAGGGCGGCGAGAATCTCCCTGAGAGAGCTCGTTGGAATGTAGCCGTTGCCCTCTTTGTCGTAAAGCCTGAAAGCCTCTTTCAGCTCCTTCTGCAGGGCCTCGTCGTCCTCCTCTTGGAAGTGGCAAGCCACCCGATAGAACGAGTCGAAATTTAATTTGCCGCTGCCTGAAAGCCCGATCCAAACCACGATTAAAAAAGAAAACAAAAAAAAAAAAGAAAAAAGAAGAAGAAAGGAAGAGAGGAGAGAAAAGAAGAGAAAAACTGCAAGACTTGTACCCCAGTACGATTCGTCTCACTGAAAGGCCGAGAAGTAACTGTTCTGACTGAAGACGACTTTTTTGTTGATATACAAACATTTGAATCGATAGAAAACAAATTACAGGCGCGATCGCTCGGTACCAGACAACGCCACTCCTACTCGAGGTTTGCCCTACGCCCCCTCGCGAATCACGTGACCCAAATCAACCAATCGCTAATTTTCGTTGCATCAGCGTTGCACCTGAAGAGGCCCGATTTTCTGGGTTACCCCGACTAAAATCACTTTCAGTGATAAAAAGGAAACTCATCTCTAGATACTGCCTAGACACCGCTCTTTCTTTCTCGCGGCAATTCATTCGACAGTGTAAACAAGCTGCTCGCAACCTTCTTCCCGATTTCCCCGTCCCGCGGTCGCTTTTTTTGTCGGCCGGGTGGAAAAATATCCGAGACGATATACTTGGTAGCCTTCCAAACGCTTGCCGACCGAATAAATTTGAAATTTATATCGGCCATCGCGGGATATAACTCTCGTCGGTTGGACCTGGTTCGCGGACGTGTGTCCTCGGTGGTGGACGAGGGGGGAAAATTTCGTTTTCGAACGCAGAATGCAACGGGAACTTGGGGGAGGCTTTTGTTACCGGGGTGGACGGAAGTTTGGGCAAACTTTCACGTAGCAGAGTTGCGTGGAGTAGATCAGTTTTTTTTTTTCTGTTACAAGATACTGAAAAGTGTGAGATTTTTTCGTTCTTTGAATTTTTCAGTATTCGAATGTTGTGTGGGTTACAGAATGAAATTGGAAGATTGTTAAAATTATAGAACCCACGTGAAATATCTGAATGATCTTCGAAATTATCTGAAAGGAAATCGAAAAAAAAGCAAATAATATAATATTCACCATTATTTGCCTTCAATTGTTATTATATTTACATACCAGAACAACTATAAAATCTAAAGTATTCCTCGGAAGAAACATTTCCTCGACGAATCTCTATCTAATTACAAGTTGTACTCTCCCTTGTTAAACTGATGCTTAAAAATTCATACAAAATTCTACTCGTAATACCCAGAACTCTGTCCCTCGAAAGTAGCGACTGACCTCTCCCCTTTAAATTGATATTTAAAAATTCACACGAATTTCATCTTGCACGCGAAATCTGCTTGTAATTTCATCTGAATTCTGTCGCTGAAAACTGGCGATTGTCCGGATAATGGAAACAGATATGTCTCGGCTCGACGTCTGTGCAGTCGATATCTGCATAATAATGCGTGCTGATAAAGCCAGGCCGCGGGACGCAACGTCAGCCAGCGGCATTGTCTCGATTTCCGAGGCAATTCGACGGGCTTACGATAATTTCTGGCATTCGGCTCGGTGTCACGGGTCGACGTCATGGTTAAGAGCTTCACGTTCGAGCGTTGTAGAAGCGGACACGGTGGCTAGAGCAGTTTCGATCGGTGCTGTTCTTCGACAACGTCGAACCTTGCCCGACTTCCCTAATTCGACCTCGCACTCTGTCTGCACGAAGTACAATTAACGCGCGACCGTTCAATTTTTGCAAATATTTGCCTTCTCCCTTTTTTCCTTTTTTTATTTTTTATTTTTTATCTGTTTGCTGTTAGAGTGCACTCGTTAATAATCAAAACTACTGGCAGATGTTGCAATTATTTGAATAATAAAAGCTCTCAGCTTTCAAAGAATTGAGCTGCTTTTAAAGTATTACCGGTCGTCAAGGCCGAGTTTTTAACCATTAGTTTCATTTCATTTCATTGTTAATCTTTATTACGCGCAGGACGCAAAATATGAAGTGGAATTGAATACTCGAAATTACCATTGTTTGAGAGTTGATAACATTCTTTCGCGCTGTTTCTCTCGGAAAAGAATGAAACTACACTAAACAAAGTCTTCGTTTGTCGAGACAACTCCAGCCGTCTAATCATTTTATTGAAAAAAGAAAAAGTACTCCTCCAATTTCGTCCTTCCGCGAGAAAAGAAGAGAACTTGACAGAATTTTTAAGAGTCACTGTAAATAGTTGTTCCGTAACTGTTTTTTTTTCAAACAAACAATGCCGATTGGAACTACTTGGAACACCACGCTGTGAGCTATCGAGTATTCCTTGTGAAATATAGAGGGAAATTTACATAAACGCAGCGTCTAATCACAGAGAGCGTTTATACGAGTTTCGCGTTCTCCTTCTCACCTGACTTTACACCTATATAAAGACCAGGATGACCTAATGCCAGAAAACTAATAACTCGTGAAATATTTAACAATTTTCTAATAACCTGTCTTTCTATAAGTATAACTCGTTCTCAAATGTCAGGACAGTAGGTACTTTTAAATTAGTATATAGAGTCGAGCACGAAATAATTGTTGATGATCAAACGTAACAAATGTTTTAATTTGCAGTGTTGGTGGAATACGTGAAGCAAGTATTTTGCACGTGAATTATGACGAGTGAAGATCAAAAAAAAGTACAATATTACACGCGTGAAATGCTAAATGCAATTCAAGGAACGTGATTTTCGAAATATATGAGAATGATCAGACGGAGAGCAATTGTGTCGCTCTTCCTGATTTATGTGACAACGTACACGTGTATCTAATTGTTACGAATTTTATCCTTGACTATATTTGAGAACGTGTAAGGTGAAAAATTATCGAATATTATGATAGACTCGATGAAAAATTGTCAAATTTTAAACTCACAACTTCGTGAGAAAAAATTCTAACAAATTCTAAGAAATTATTATTCTAATTATTATTATAAAAAGAAAATCTACTGCAGTCCTCAAGATGTAAAGTAGATTTATTTATAAAAAGAAAAAATTCTCCAACATCTGCAAGGACGTTCGAATTTGCTGAATTTTTCATCTATAAAAAGAAAAAATTCTCCAACATCTGCAAGGACGTTCGAATTTAATGAATTTTTCAGAGTGCAAACGTGCACTACCCTTGCACATCCTTTTTTCAAATTATGTAGCGATAAAATGAGAAAGCAAGAACAAGAAACTATAATCGGAAAATTCGTTTCGAATCCGATCAATCACTTTACTAGCCAATTAGTTAATTTTCTCCCGTACACGAACGCGAGGGTGAGAATTCTTCGAGGAACGCACCATCCAGATACTGAATTGCGATTTGTTCCAACAGCGACTCGATCTGTAACGTGAAAATACGCGAAAATGTGGGCTGGAGGAGGTCTCGACCCAATTCTTTTTCTACGGTGAGAAAGGAGCCCGCGACGAGACTCCGTGGAAGGATATCTCTGGTAGAAATCCTGAAAGGGGGCGGCTCTTCCTTTCGAGGGAGAAACTAGTCAAAGGGAGTCTTAACGTCGATGCGATACGATATCCGATCGTTTCAATAAGCCTACTGCCTGATGAAATAGGGGACGAATATCCGATCTAATTTCTAATTTTACTTTAACACTGCTGGAACCACCAAGGTAATCAAAACGATCATCTCCGGTAGCGTTTTCAAGATTTTGAGATTTCGAAAGTGCTATAAAATCACTTTATTGTGCTTGAATTTAAATTTCACAACTTCAGTCGTCGGTTGTTCCGTTCGTCGAGTTCTAATTTTAATTTTATAATTTAGTCTACCAGATTAATCCAATCAAATTTATATCCGATTTAAATACAATTTAAATGTAATTTTAATTCCAGTTCGCGTCTGGCTGAATCTAATTTCTTTCGATTATTTCGAACTCCCTCTCTCTCTTTCTCTCTTTCTCGCCAATCACCTAGAAAACGCCGGGACGAAAATAGGAAGGCTAGAAACTATAGGCGGAGAGCTATTAAAATTGATTGGTAAAACTTAAACGCTGCGTGAAACGAACACCGACAGTCGCCGGGGCGACGTTGGGGAAAAGTTTCCAACGCGTTCAGCTTTCGTTACCTCTATACACGTGCTTCCCCGTGTCTCAGCCATTATATCATGAATTATTTGGCCCCGTTCGGTCGAACGGAGGCATCGATCTGGTCGCCGTGCAACCGACGTCGCGTTCCAAAAAATTTGCTATAAAACTCGCGAAAAGTTCGGCGGGATCGGAATTCCGAACGCAGTCCTCGCCACACTGCAGAATTTTCTGTTGGCCGAGGAATTGCCCGTTAAATTTATTAAATCGTAAATCGTGGCGTACGTACAGTCCCGCGGCCGCGAACTTTCATTAAACTTGCGTTGAATTACCGATCGTTTCGGAAAAAGAAAATTGGCGACGTTTAAACCGTTTCGATCTCGCAACGTGCGAGGAGCAACGTGGTGCAGCGATCAGTCCGGGCTCGTTTTAAACCCCGAAGCATCTTCACATTCTGGACCTCTCGAAGGTGCTATAAATTCGAACGTCCCCCGACGGATTTGAACATCGAAGCTCTCCCTCTACAACGATCCCCTGAAACCTGCCTGCGTGCAATTTCTTCTCGCCGAATTACTGAACTTTGGATAAAGTCTCGACAAAGTCTTTGGGTTTCTTCAATTTTTGTCAACGACCTGGCGAAAGGAAGAATCGCACAGCAAATTTTAGAGGATCGTCTCTCAGTGCGAGGTAACAGCGTGTACGTAGAGATTCAAATGTCACTAAAAATTCTTTCTCGGTGTAATTTTTACGCAGAGATTCAGAAGCTTCGAGACGAGTAGCGGAAGCTTCAAGACGAGACCAACTCGATTGCTATGCGATCTTTTTTACGAGGTTGCAACAGTCTGAGATGTAAGGCAATTTTTTATGATTTCTTTATTGTCCTCTTATTCGTTCGACTGGTGTTCCAAGAAACTCGCGTAAAATCCAAGAAGAAGGAGAAATTGGAATTTCCAAAGAATATTCCGTCGCCTTTCGGAATCTTATTCTAAAAATTGTTGTGTTTATACGTATGTACCTTCCTCGTCCTCCTGTTTGAGTAGCACTTCGAGCTCGTGGTCGTCGAAAGTGTGCCCCAGGGTGTTGAGGATTGTCCTTACTTTTTCCTTCTCGATCCGGCCAGACTTGGTTGAATCGAACATGGAGAAGGCTCTCCTGAGCACTGTAAAACACAACGGATCTCAATAAATCTGCATTTATTTCTAGTCGTTCATTCATCCACGTTACCTCGTAAACGATTCACGAGAATAACAATTCGAACAATCACTACGTACGAAACATTTCGAATTTGTTTGAAACTCTGCCGATACAGTCACGAGAATCGGCGATAAAATACCAAAATGTTTCCCTTACAAAATACGAGAAGCTCATCCAGTGTATCCACAAAGTTCCGAAAAAATCAACAAAAAAAAAAAAGAAAAGAAAAGAAAAGAATCCAGAAGACCACTCTCGTATATTCCAGAAGATTCCAAGCCCGCGACCGAGCAATCCAAGCGTGCACGTTACCGCCATTTATTCGCCTTCATTTATTTACCCAGCGTGGCCGGCGTACGTACGCCGGTGTATTAAAATAACGAGGCCAAGTCAATCGGTGGTTTATTTCGCGATACAGATGCTCTCCGGCGAGAAGAGAACGCGCGGCGTGGGCGGGAAACGAGAGTGGTGGCATTTTTTCTTTTCTTTTCTCTTTTTTTTCTTTTCTTTTCTTTTTTTTTTTTTTTTTTTTTTTTTTTTTTTTTTTTTTTTTTTTGAGAAATCTCGCGTTACACGAACGACGACGCGCTCTTCAAATCGTCGCCGCGATAAATCGATTCGGTTTTGGCAGCGACTGGCAATCCGCGGGCGACAAATCTTAACGAGCAACCGGGTGGAGAAGCCGGCCCTTTGAAGTCGCGACGTGTAAAATACACGCCAGCCTGCGACCTAGATCTTCGACATTCTCGACCTCTTTTCTCGACCAAATAAAACCATACTTGTTGACGCGCAACGTCTGGCGACGCTGGTTACGCGAGCGGAATCCCGTTTTCGCTCCCCCTTTCCGGTTCTTCTCGATTGCGAATCGACTTACTTTTCACCTGCTCGTCATCCTGAAACAGAGAGAAGAAGAGGCAGTTGCGACGGGGTTCGAAAAGAAGGACACTTTTGACCCCTTAGCTAATGAGCTCGATTTTACAACAATCGAGAGGACCGTGTATTCTTCGCAAGATCGAAATTCGTCGCGCGTGTACAAAGGATAGTATTTTCTCAAACCTTCGTACCATTTAGAACTCGACGAAACCTTCAACTTTGAAATGTTTATGCCACCTGGAGAATTTAACAAAGCAGAGTTTTATTTTTTCCGCAGAATTTAGCCCGTTGTTTTAATTAGATTGTTTCTTAGAATTAGAAGTTACTAGCTAGAATTAACACGTCTGTATTAATATCAGTCTGTGTCATAAGAACGTGGGCGCGATAAATAAATATTTTTCTGTGTGTTCAATCATGCATCGTTGGCGATTTTTTAGTTTAACAACGTTTACGTATACTTTTTAGCACGAACGGAGACTCGACTTCAGAAATAATAGAATTTTTATTAGTAAAAAGGGAAGCTTCGATAGACAATGTTATATATCGTTGTACTTGATTAATTCAGAGTAACTGCAAACGATATACGAACGAAAACTTGCGGATTTTTACGAAAGTCTATTTATCAGGTACCGTAATTGCCGACAAACTGAAGCTATAAATTACGCCAGGATAATTTTGTCCGTCCAGAGGCGTGAAACGTTCGCCACGTGCGTCTCGTCGAGCTCTGTTCACTCGAGAAACCCGGGAAACCAAAGTGTTCAAACCGAATTTCGACAGAGTTCCTCGCTGGAGATTTAATTCTCCATCAATTACTTCCGTTATGGAAAGTCGATCGGAGAATCGCTGGCATTGCGCCAGACTGCACGATTTTCTGCCGTTTCGTCACTCTCTCTCTCTCTCTCTCTCTCTCGCTCGCTCTCTCTCTCTCGATTAATGCAACGAAAAGCATTCGACGTGTATGTACAACAAACGTCTCTCACTCGTTAATTGCAAATTGACTAACCATTTCCCAAGGCTTCGGGCAAGCTGAACGCACGTGTCGTGTTTCCTCGTTCTTCGTCACTAATGGCCTATCCGCGCTGGATATCTTTTATAAGCTCAGCCAGAACGCGTGGAAGGGGAGACGAGGAATTTCTCTCATCCCTTCCTGCGAACTGTCGAAACTCTCACAGCTTCTTCCGCGGCGCGGACGGACGACGCCAATTCTCCCTGCTATAATACTGCGATTCGTTGTGTAAACGATTAACCAACGCCATTGAAGCCGTCGTTTCAAGGCCGCTTCGTGTGCGAGCAACCTGGACGATCCGACCCAGAATCTTCGACAACGACGAATTTTCTATTCTGGAGGTTCTAGAAAATGGAATCTGTTCCGACGGAATCTAATCTAAATCTGTGTCCTAAATAATTTCGCTTCATTTTTATGAAGAGAAATTGACAATACTTTTTTTTTCTTGCTAGAGAAAACTTAGAGCGAGACCTGCGTTACACAAATTTTTCCTTCTTCCTTGACAAAGTGATAATTTCCAATTTTCTTGGCGCGCGGGGAACTGAAATGATGAGGGAAGACTTTAAATTTTGTTGCACGCACTGTCAAAGGGTAAGTGTAATACTCTACACTTTCTTATGAGCAATCTATGGTCAATAGCAATGGAAGGGTGAGAGTCAAAATCAATGAAAGTAGAGATAAAAATCGAAGAGCGTGAGTAAAACTCGCATCTGCAGATGACCATTTCAAGTGCGTGGAACGAGGTAAAAATTGCCGCGTAGAAAACCGAGCGCAGAGTCGTTTGAACTTGGAAAGATGCACCGACGCGAATGAATGAAACTTCAACGAGCAATCTCGGAATCGACGGCTCTGAATATTAACGAAGGAACGAAGTGGTCAAACGCAGGTTCGTCGACCGTGTTCGCCCAATTACTCCGCAAGGTAGACACCGGTGTAAATATAGAGCGACTCAATTGGTATTGGACATTCCGAAAATATCGCCGGTTTATTCAAATAATAATTCAACGGAGAGATGGCACGCCACGCGTAGGTGGCACTGACAAGATAATTATAGCGTTTGCCGTCTACCGCGTTCTTACGAAAAGCGCTATATATCAGCGGGTGGCGCGCGCGCTCCGAGCCGAAAAAAAACGCAGCAAGAATTCGCTGCACTCTACTGCCGTTTACCATGCTCGACGCGCGATAACGAATACCTCTTTTACACCGTGTGTGTGTGTGTGTGTGTGTGTGTGTGTGTGTGTGTGTGTGTGTGTGTGTGTGTGTGATTGTTACGCAATCTCTGCACGAAAATTGATCGATCTCAAGTTTATCAATTAAGTATTAATTTCATTATGAGATTCAATTTTCAAAAATTAATTCAAGTGAAACCGAAGAACAATGTTTCGAAAATTTTTAATTTTCAAGAATTAATTCGAGTGAAATTAACGAACAATGTTTACAACGTTATCATTCGTTTGTGTTTTGTAATATATTATAGAGTTTTTAGAATTTAATTAAAATATGAAACGCGTGTTGCACAGAATATTTCGAAATTCTATCAACATTTTGTTAATAGAGACACCAATCGGAACCAATCCGAGAATGTATTCAGAAGATGCAAGACATTTATTAAATTAACATACTACGTAATAAATGTTAAAATATCGTGTTTTATGAACACAGTGGACAATTGATTAAATGATTTTGTACACTTCTAAATATTCTAAATATTCTTGCAATTTTTGTATAACATTTGTTTCAAACTTGACGAATAATTTCGTTAATAAAAACGCGCGTGATGCGTTCGTAAAGAAATTCCTACGAGCGCTCGAATATTTTCGCGAGCAACCGCATGAACTTCCACCGAGTGGAATTTTAATTATCTCCCGGCCGATGTTGTCGAACGTAATAGGTCGGCTACAATTTCGTTCGTTGCTCAATTTCGTTCGATCGCGCGCAACGCGCGCAGGAATTATTCTTTTCTCGGTGTGTTCGCCGCGGGATATTAAATTTCTTGGTAACCGGTGAAAAAAGAATCGACGATCGCGTGGACGGACCGATGGAATGGTAAGCGGTAGTATCATAGTCTCTGGAATGTTTTGAAATAGCAGCGCATCCCCACTTCTTCAGCCTCCGCGCCGCTGTGCTTCTCGGCCGCCTTCTCGCGGCCATGCTTGCGGTCCACGAAAATTTTATTGCTTCTCCCCTCGGGAACTTTTTGGCAGGCCTTGCCCAGCCATATAGAAAACAATCGTATAACAGTAAATTTCAATAATATCCGCGTGGCGCGATATACATCCCCTGCTTTCTATTGCACGTAATAAATTTTTTTTCGAAACCAGTGTTTCGACGTTGGTAATCTCGGCCAATCGCGTCTTTGATTTATATAATAGTTCATTCGTACTATTGCCGTTGTTCGTTTGCAATAATGTTAACGAGATAATTGTATATCTAGTGTGCATCGTGTTAAAGTGGGCGTCGTGGTTGCGAGAAATAAGTGAGTGTAAATTTTATTTATTTGATAAATAAAATGCGTGTTTCAAATTAAATATCGTGCAAATTTCACGTATCGTGATAAATTGCATCGACTGACTGGCCGATTTGATTATTTTTTATTTGAAAGATACTACGGTGAGTGTTAATACGAGAGAAAGTACGAAGAACAACACTGTAATACTTAATTCTAGTATTCTCATAAATATTGTTCGATTATGATCTACAAATTCCTCATGAAGTTCAACGATGGACAATTTATCAATTTAGTTTTATTCGGAATTTTATTGACAATGATTCTACCTACGAAGATAAGTCGGAAGTGCCTCTCAAAATCATTAAACCCAAGTCTGAGTTAATCCCAGAAATCAGAAAGACCAGTTCACTGGCTCTTATCGTTTACGATTTACAGACTCGCCTGTCTGACAACACAGCTGAAAACTTCCTCCGAAGGTTTTCGACCGAAATTGCACATCGACGATCCATTTCCACCCCGTACGTGTTTACCAGTCGTCGCTGGCTCGACTGTTACGCGGGCAATCTTTATTTCACGAACGTAAAACAGAGACGAAGGGCGCACGTATTTCCGATCGAGACGTCGCGATCGAACGGATGATCGAGTAACGCGTCGATTAATTCTCCGTGCGCTGGGAAAATAGAAAAGGGAAGGGAAGCTCGAAAACTTCGAGACTCGTCGGTGATTCGTCGAGCGACTGAAATCAAGGAAATTACCGTGGATCGTTTCTGCTACAGCGTGTCATTAGCAGGGAGCCCAAGAACAATAGACGCGGGATGCGCCTCGACCTCGAAACGTTGACTCGACGCTTACGCCGGATTTTTTCGCCAGTAATTAAGGATATTGTTCGTCCTGCGACCTTGGATTTTTATCTCGTCAAGGGGATAGAGAACGAATTTTTGTTTCAGAGGAGGTCGCTTCGCTTTTTTCCTCTCTTCTATAGATCTCTTGATTACTCTCTTGGTTGAACATATTGGAAGATTCTTCTTCTTTTTTTTTTTTTTTGAATTAAAACGTTTCGAGATGGAGATTTGTTCGCAGATTAAACGATTAATTGTAGAACGTGGACAGAAGGTTGGGACAACTCTACCGATGGGTGAAGGTCATCGGAAGTTCTTTTCGAGTAAAAAGGTTAACAGGTTGATTTTTAATGTTACACAATGGGAAACTTTTATCGTACAGTTCATCCAAAACGTACAATTTTAAAGCAGTGTGGATTAAAATCGACGGAGTTGATTTTATAAATCAAGTTTTGGCCGACTCACGCTTACGTTGACATTGGAAAAATAAAATAATACTTTTTACGGCAAAGTAAACAACTGCGATACAAAATATGTATTCAGTTTTATTATTCACGATACACGCTGAATATGAAGTTCACATGAAACGTCCATTAGTTATATGTAAATCAGTAATTCGCATCAAAGTTTAATTCCTGAAATCTTTAAAATTTCATAAAATCTCGTTTTCTATTTTGTCGGAGGCTTCGATTAAATATTAAACAGTTTGACGATTTATTAAAGTACCTTTTATTACTCGTTGTCGTCTCGCAAAAAGCTCCAAATTCCAAATTTAAAAGAGTTACAAGAAAATCACTTTCGATTCGAGGCAATTTTGAGTTAAATAACTGTAAAAAGAACTGTAAAAACATGTAAATCGCATTTGCCTCTAAACTGAGACCCTCCTCGAATCTGGTACCGCTTCTCGATCAATAATTCGAGAAACTCTCTGCAATCTGACACACAATCTAACTTTGACGGATATGCAAATTTCAGTGATGGCTTTCCGCGAACGAACTCTATCTGGGGGAGAAAAAATATATTTTCAATGGCTGTACGGGCAGTCGGCATGTAGACTCGATCGCAAAAGGTAGATAAGAGGATGCAGGACATTGGAAAGATAACTTTGTGAACGGGAACAAAAGAGATCCGTGAACGGTGATGGCCCAGTTTCGCTTTTGGCTGTAATAGCTGAGCTACGCTCGGTAAACAACATTATTTTGCAATTCCTAATGGTCACTTTGTCTACATTCTGGCGGGGCTCGTAAATTTCACGGGAACTTTCTCCGTGAGTAAACGGCAATCGTTAACGACCTCCTTCAAGAACGTCCTACGAGTCGGGGTTCTCGCGAATTTTCATTCTCCTATTAGGGAGAGAGATTGTTGCGCGTGAAACGGACGATCTCAGAGACACGTGAAAATTATTCGGAATTTAGTGACTGAGATCGGTGTTAAATGATGCTCGTTGGACAAAAAGCTTGCGAAAAGCTTTTATTGGAACAAATCGAACAAAACATGATCGATGTTTCGTTCATTATTATAAATTTATGCATTCTCTATAAAAAGGAAAAAAAACTGCACATTACGCAAATGAAATTCCAACGACACACTTGAAATATATTAAATGTTTAGCCGAATTTAGTCGAATTAGAAACTAGAAAACTGCACGACTTGTACCCCAGTACGATTCGTCTCACTGAAAGGAAATGAAGACGACTTTTTTGTCATAAAATTTTATTGACATGCAAACATTTGAATCGATACAAAACAAATTACAGGCGCGATCGCTCAGTACCAGACAACGCCACTGCTACTCGAGGTTTACCCCACGCCCTCTCGCGAATCACGTGACCCAAATCAACCAATCGCTAATTTTCGTTGCATCAGCGTTGCACCTGTAGAGGCCCGACTTTCCGGGTTACCCCCACTAAAATCACTTTCAGTGATAAAATGGTTTCGAACAAAATTCAAGTCTGTTTATTAACAAACGCGAGAAACGTTGTTAATATTTTAGAAACTACCTAACCCTTTGCGCTGTAACTATTTTCCTAGTTTGTTCTCGAACTCTGATTCAGTTTTTGAGCTAATCTGTTTTAGCGACTGCATGAAGCGTCCCGTTAAAGGTGACTCCAGTGTTCTAAGGAGAGGTAGTTTTATCCAGAGACCGAAGGTGACCTCACGTTGCGAAGGGTTAATTATGAACGACGAATTAATTAAAATTCCAACAAACTAAATCAATTAAAGCGAACGCTTCTTTTTCTATTTTAAATATTTGAAGACCTCGCGCGTATTTTACCGTCGAGAGCGCGACAACGAGGGAATTTTCACATTTCGCGGAACATTCTCGCAATTGTTCTCGATTGCAGTCCGGTTGAAAATCGATGCGAGAGTTGTTCACACGTCCGAGCAATTAAACTCGCCGGAGAAATTAGATAAACGCGAGGAGGCGAAATTTCTCTGAATTGCGAAGCTTTCAAGCCGAGGGAAAAGAGAAGAAAGAGAAGCTTTCAACATGACTTCGTTCCCGCTGCTAATTTCATTCGCGTCCAATTCGTGCTAATAAAAAGAGAGAGAGAGAGAGAGAGAGAACGAAAAAAAAGAAAGAGAAACAATTCGAACGATGCTGAAAATTCCACTGATTCATTTACCTGGCAAGGAAAGCGCGACAGACCGTATATATATATATTATATATATTCTTTTTTTTCTCTTATCGATCACGAACGAATCTAACGGCTACGTTTTTTCTTTTTATTCTCGATGACAGGCTCGCAACAAACCGGCAGATGGAGTAGGCCACGTGAATCAGAAGGGATCGACAGGTCAGAAAGCGCCGCTGACTGCCGGACAGAAGGTGCCGCCTGGTGCGAAAGTTGCAGCGAAACCAGCTCAGAAACCCACTGCTCAGAAGGGACAGGTGAAGGTCACGCCTAAAGCCGCTTCCGTCAAGACTGGCAAGAACAAGAAGAAGGGACAGAGGCAGCAGTACGATCTCATCGTCACCATCAATTTGGTGAGTAACAGTAATTCCCTCTCGTTTCATTTCTCGATGAATTTCTCTGAAGTTCTAGAACGTAGAGCTTCACTTGCAATGTAAGGTGATTACTGAGTGAGAAGAAACCTCGTACGTTCGACTGTAATATTTTTCTTGACGAATTGAACATTAACAAGTATAACTTTGTTGAAAAAGAACAAGAATAATTTTGCGGAAATCATTCACTTTGATCATTTGTACTTCTTCAGAAAGAAAAAAAAAAAATTTAGGGAGATCTTTTATCTCTAAGTACAATCTTTCCTTAATTCTAAATCATGAGTTTTCCTCGTCCAATAAGAAATAAAATGTTGATCGATTATTATTAAATTCCGTTAAATTAATTATACTTGTAGACGACAATAAATTTTGTTGTTTCAATTAATTTACTTATATCCGTTCAAATAATTATTTCCATATTCTATGATTAAAATAAAAGAGTTTCCAACATTACGTACAGAAAGGCATAGTCAAGCCATTCAAATGACATTTCCACAAATAGCTTTACATCAAAATAGTTATCAAACAATTTAACAGTCCCTAATTAAGCACACACTGTAATGGAAACAGACAATTGCCCATCAGACGCGCCTCTGACGTATACTTCTTCGTTAAATGATAGCACGAGTCGATAGATGCCTTTATATTTAAACGATCATTTAAACAAACGTTACACGATTGTACACGATTAAACGCTGCAGTAGAAACGAACACTCGCGGTCAGACGCGGCGCGCTCTACTCTAATACCGACTAAACCGCGGACAGCAGAAACGGACAGTCGCCTGGCAGGCTCGTGTCTCTCGTCTAGGCCATCCTTCAGATGGTAGCACGGGTCGAACAATGAGGACGTTGCGAAAGCGCACATCTTCATTACGTTACGCCGCGTCTTACATCTCAATTTTCGTTTTATTTATAATCGGATAGAATCGAAGAAGAGGCAGCCCGATCATTCGCAACGCGGGCGCGTGTCGTGAGCAAAAGGTTAATTCGCGTGACGCAAGAGCGGCTATCTGTATTTTCCATTATCTAAATTGCGCTCGCGTATATTGTTGCTTTCAAACGTCGCAGCGCCGGGCGCGTTTTGCACCGACACGAAAGTAAATTCTGTAAAAATAACCGCGTTGTTGCGGCTGCATTTCATGAAAATTCGCACGTGGCACACGCGACGAAGCAGGTCAGGGTATCCGTGGTTTTTCGTCGCGACGCTCCAGAAATAGTTGCAGACGCTTTTATTATTTCTCTCCTCTCTCTCTCTCTCTCTCTCTTTCTTTTTCTCTTTCTGAAGCAATTAATAATTTCATTGCTACTTTTATTATTAATCCTCGTCAGTCCTTTGTTTTTCCAACTGGATTGTCTCTTGATATGAAATTGACACGGCGGGAAAATATCTACAATGAAGACGTAAATAGTTAAATTTGCAAGTTCTCTTATCGACAATAAATAGACCAAATTTCTGTGTTTGATTGCGTGTAAAATTCACACGAATCTTACTCTCGCGTGTAAGCCATGTCTCGTGATTTCAGTTTCTTTAGTTTCGTCTAATGTTGTGAATGTTAAACTATCGTTAAACTACAAGTTTCTATACACATCTTTGAAAAGATGGTGCTTTGGATGGATAATTGTGGTTTAATTAGAACACGTGATTTCTACGGACTTGAAAACGAATTTTCAATTCTGACGTAGCATGTTTTGTTATCAAAAACACACGTTACATGTTTCAAGCATACATTATAAATATCGAAAATATAGGTTGCACCTTATACATAATATGCTAGAACTAACGTACGTTACATTTTGCAAGATAAAATTTATTAAATTGACACAAGGGACGAAATCGTTAAAGAACGTTATTTATCATTGAAGAAAAGGACTATAGTTAATGAACGAATATTTCGAGTTCAAGAAACTTGACTCTCATTGCTAGATGAGGCACAGTACCGACTCGGTTGTGCAAGAGCTAGATCGTCCAAAGTTAGAATATTCGCGACAGTGGTCATAATTACAGTTGATGTCTGTTTAAATCATGCGCGTTCATTCGGAACATTAACGTGCCTTACTATTGCCAATCAGAAGTACCAGAGATCCTTCTAGAACAGCTGTGAACAGGTGCGAAGCGAATCTGTGAGTAAAGGTGGTTCTGTTCCTTCGGACGACGGACGGTAGACTCTATCTTCGACTGCAATACAACTATTTGAAGAACTTTACGTGAACTTGTCAGAAAAATAATTTGCATAATTTATAATTCATACAATTAGAGTTTGTGTAATATGCTGCGAAAATAATTTGAACATTCCAAATTTATGTATAACTGAAAGAAAAGGAAACTCGTGACGAAGAAGAATTTATTGCAATGTGTTAATCCTTGACAATTTTACTATCTTGGAAGTTAACACATAGACATTTATGTAACCCCAAAATGCCGTAAATTTTGATCAAATTTGCTTTATTTTTAATAACTTTTAGTGCACGAGAGCTTTTTGAAAGTAGACGATTATTTTCGTTGCTTTGTTTATTTATTCAATCACGTTCGAGAATATTGCGTAATGCATCTTTGATGAACGAACACGAGCGTCCAATGTCCACTCATTCTGCTCTTTGGCTATAATTTTTCGTTAACAACCGTTCAACCGATCGATTTGAACGCTATCTAAAATTCCGTTCGATCAAGCTTGTATCAACGAAGTTTGCGTATCCACTCGAACCGCGTTTTTCGACGTAGCGTCGTAGTCGTTTGGCAAAGATGAGCCACTCGCCGTTAACGAGACACGACGGAAGAGAAAGAGAGACGGGGGGACGAAGTAAATAAGGAGAAGACTGCCAACCAATGGTCGAGGACCGCTGACAAGTTAAAAACAGCCGAAGGTTGCTCAAAAACCTAACGCGAATAATAATACGACCGTAGAAAGTCGCGAGTGTCAGTTTCGTAGCTCGTCGCCGCGGACGAATGATCGAGGTCTTACGACTCCCCCTCCCCCCAGCTGATTTATCGCCCGTATGATATCGTAGTATGATTTAACGCCGGTATATTTCAAAAGCAGTTTCCCGGCCGCTGCCGTGAATTTACGTTCGCGTGAATCGCGCGTGACATCGACGCTCGAGTAGAGTGGGAGAGAGTCAGAATGAATTCGAGACGAGACGAAGGACCCGCCGCCGTCGCCGCCGCCGCCGCCGTCGACGACGAAACGACGTGACGTTACACCGCTCGGCTAGTCCATAAATATTATTTGTGCCCGGACGTGTGTGATCTCGCCGGTTCGATCGACGAAGAGAGCCGCGAGTCGCGAACGTGAGACGAGAAGTATTTATTCGCGCGACGAAAAGAAGGAGGCGAAAAGGAAAAGAAACGAAGAAAAGATAGGAAAGAAGGAGACGAGCTTGGAATTAAAAGGGAATTATCTCGGGTGAAATTAAAGAGAAGCAGGCGGCGAAGTTCCCGAAGAGACGAAACATCGCTCACGGGCCAACTCGCCGGGGACAAATGTAAATTCGAAAGGTGCCTTGTACAAAGAGCCAGTTGCAGTCGTGTTAATCAGTAGAATTAGTGCGCGCTCGGTCGTCCCCGGCATGACGGACGCGGAGAAAAAGTACAGCAGCGCCTATGGAAGGCTGCGAAGATTGACCAGCACTATAGACGGCCAGATCCGACAGATCAGTGTGAGTAGAGGGCAGCTGGAACACGCAGAGATGCGATTTTTAATTTCTGGATTTGTTTTGAGAAAAAGCGATATTTTTGAGCAATTGTTTCTATGTGTTTTTTTTTTTTTCGGGAGAGGTTTTTTTTTCATTTCTGGCGACATTGGGAAATTTATAAAAGAATTTTGAACGTTGGAATATTTTTAAATTTATTGTTGACTTCCGTTGAATAATGGAATTGACACAAGAAGTATTGGACACTAATAATAGTTGATCTTTCGAGAAGTTTCAAACTGATCTCGATTTCATTAGATAAATACACAATTAACTTTCGATTTTTCAGAGAAGAAATAATTTACTATCATAAATTCACATACTACGAGGTTCTGAATTTCTGGAATACTTTTCTCTATTTTTTCAAATTACATCAGTGTAGGCTTCTAAGAATTCGCACTTTGCTTAAATTTGACAAGATTAATTTCTTATTTATTGACAAGATATTTCTATAAAATTCTGCTTTTGCAAATATAATGAGCAAAATGGAAATTGAAATTAATTTTAATCTTTGGGCATTTCACGTATTGTGCCTTTTGCCTATTGCAGGCTGAAAGAAAGTTTAAGAAATAGATGATAAAAATATATATATATATATGTTTATCAAAGAAAATTGTAATAACAAATACAAATTTACCATCACTGATACCATGAAGAACACCAACATATTTACCAAATCGTCAACATTCGTAATTTCCTTCACATGGAATTTCCATTCCAGCAGTTTCTCGTCTTCCGACGCGTCGCAGTTACCTCGCCAGTGGAAATTCGCGTCTAGCGACCCGGCATTAGCCGCGTGTTTGACTCGACGGCATAGAAATTCAAAGGGATCGGGTAAATATATAAATGCAGACACGTACACTCGTAAAACTCAGCCGACTTTCGGGCTGAGTTTATGCGAGCCGGTCCTCGCGACTGCTGGAAAAGGACGTGACCCAGTTGAATACCAACTCTATCCACTCTCGTGGAGGAGCTGCGAGGCATCGGGGCGAGAGCTTTCGGCTGCGAGAGAGAGGCTCCGCTGTCTCTTTCCCACAGGCGCTTACGATTACACCCGTGCGATATCCGTAGACGTAATCCGCCCGGCGACGTCGTTGAAATCGTTTCTCGAATACCGAATCGCAGGGTATGAACCTCCGGTTCGTCTTGGAATTTTCGATCAATGCAAAAACCGCTCGATCGCGAACAAGTTCGAGAGCGTTGTCGCGGAAACAGTTCTTACCGAACGTTTCGAAATTTTATCGAGGCGATCGGTGTGATTGCATCGAAAAATTTCTATTTGAAACCGAAGTCGGGAAATACACGAATGGGCGTAATAAAACGAATATGGTTAAATAGGGTAATCGGACGTTTAAATATTTTTGTGATTTCTACGAAATATGCATTAAATAACTTCTACATACATTTGTAGATTCGTTTCAAACCTAGCCGATATAATCTCGCGAATTTTTACGCATTTATAGAAACATTTAATGCACAATATTCAAAATTTGTTTCATTTGTAATTAATATTCTGTTTCGTGTATATTCTAGAATTGATCTCTGAATTCTAGTGACTTTGAGACAACTCTCAACTCTCCTAAACTAAATAGAAAATATCTGAATAATTGAATAGTGTAACTTCGAGTGAATGCGCTAATTTCTCTGCACCACCTTCATCGAATCGGTCGATGATTGTATCCTCAAAAATTTGTACTTCAACTCGCTAGAGCGGTACCGGAGGAGAAAGCTGGACCGCAGATCGAATAGTTGCGGAGATGAATATTTTCGACGCAATTGCTACGTGCCTGGATATATAATCGCTTTACGGTGTGCTCGAGACAACAAATCCCCCGACGACTGTGGCCGCTGCGATCGTCTTAGAAATAGTTTCCTCGAGCCGAGCGCTAATGAAGCTCGCTATAAGCAGTACGGGTTAGTTAAGCTCGGTCGTGAGTTAGGTATCAAGTGATCTATAGCTACGCCCACATCGCGGCTCTGTGGCAATTTTCACCGAAATAAACGGTTGTTTATTCGAGATATCCCATGTACATTTGCTCAGCGAAAGTTTATAGAATCTCGGCCTGTTGACTACCGCCGATTTTTAAACAAACGATTTAAACAAAAATTGTTCTCAATTATCAAATATCATAGAGAGCTGTGGTTTATATCTTTCTACGTTATGTGCATTCTTTGGCAATTTTGCACTTTCAAATTTTCTAGTGGAGAGAATTAGACGTGCAGGTCAAGCTTGAGAGAAATTTAACAGTGTTTGTACACGTAAAGAAATTACAAGATATTTAATTCGACGACCATCATGTACATTTCACGCTCGCAAAAGTATTTAAACGACCAATTATCCATTATACTGATGTTATTTTATACTGATTTTATTAAATCTGCATTTAAATAAATATCTTGTTATTTCTGTATTCATTATACTGATGTTATTAAATCTATATTCAAATAACATCTTTTATACTGATTTTATTAAATCTGTATTCAAATAACATCTTTTATACTGAT
>KQ435700.1:1094026-1107055 GCA_001276565.1 Melipona quadrifasciata | reverse complement strand
GTGCAAAAAATATGTGAAATGTTCAAAGTAGGATATATTTAGTAAATGATGTGAATTTTATTATTTAACAAATATTTCTTCAATCGTGTTCATAAATGCATAAAAAGTCCAGTTCTTTAATTTTCCTCTATTGTCGAATGGAAATTAAATTCTTGTTGAGATAAATTAGTGTCCAACAATCCTTAATTATATTTACCGAAAATATCGATATATTTGAAAATGTTAGTCGACACAGCGACTCTTTGTTTCTTAACAGATTCTTTCCTTGATATTACAATTATCATTTTTATTTCTTTCTCAAACCTCGTCGAATTGCGACACTTATTCCTTTCGTTCGGCGAAAATAGAAGGATAAAGTTTACGTTGACAGCCGTGTGACACCAGCGTGACGCAAAGCTACGCACAATGTATGATAATTGAAAAAGCCGCGGGCTATGCAAACTTGCGAAAGAAGGATATAAAGGGAACTGTAACATGCAAACATAAAGACAAAACGCTTCGACAGTTATTAAAACATAAAGAAAAAAAAAAAAAAAAAGGAACTCGATAAATCGACACAACACATAGTAATGTATAACGTCCCGAAGACAATATCTTTAACGATTTTATTAAAGGAAGCTATTCGAGATTTACCTCGAGAGAAGGCCTACGTTTTGCCACGTGTGTCCGTGAGGAGATAGATTCGTAGAAAGATGCTCGAGAGAGAGAGAGAGAGAGAGAGAGAGAGAGAGAAGGAGCAACAGAGCGAGAGTGAAATGTTAAAGAAACGAGGTGTTTTGTGACGCAGGAATTACAAGAAAGGTGCTGTTTATCTTAGTCACCGTCAATCTTCTTTTACGTTCTATCACTCGTTTAGATCACACTGCACATTTTTTCAAGTTTCAATTATTTCGCGAACACTCAGAATCGTTTTCCCTCCCTCTCTTTTAACTTAACGTACAAATCGTACGATATTTTCCTTGAAAGATTGCGACGAATGGACCGGTTCATTTGGACTTACGACATGCACGGAATTTCACATGCACCCCATGAGTTATTATTTCCAAGTTCTTTCTTTCCCCCTGCCCCGCCTTTAAAGAGAAGATTATCGTTAAGAGTAAACGTTGAACACAAGTACAAGGAATCGTCAATATCTCTGTATATATCTCTTTCCCGAGAAATGATTGCCGAGTCAGAGACCTCGGGATCGCTGCATTGATTGACGTGCAGTGAGACACGAAACGGGACAAAAGGGTGGCTCGCGATTGTCCCCGTGAGAGTATTTTCGATTCGCAAGGCGACACTTAAACGCACACACTTGTCACGCGCGCTGTAATAGGGTACCTCTCTCATCAACACCGATCACTCGCGATCTCGCGGGGTCTCTGATCGTCTGCACATTTTTCCCCTTCCCAGTCACCTGCGTACTTGTCCCGCCGTAGCTCCCTGTGGCAATAAATATCCCGACCTCTCCCCGCCCCCTACTCGGAAGACGTGTTAATTCCGTTTTACAGATCGCACGATGCATTAAGCCCCATTCGATCGAACCCTTGAAAGCTATTTTCGATGAAAGTCACGGCAGAAATTCCATCCTGTTTTCATCTCTTTTCTTCGCAGTCTAAAATTTGACAGAGGCAGCAACAAAAATTTGTCATTTGTTCAATATTAGGCGAGAGGGGTAAAGATATTCTTGTTTGCAGTTGGTTATAAACGGAGAGTGGATTTTTATCTTGTTTAGACATTTTGCGTGTTGTGTGCATTTTGTTAACTTCTGCACTCTCAAACTTTCTGAAGCTGCAAAAGTTAAACCTTGGTGGAAAATTATTTTACGCCTACATTTTTATCATATTTTACACGTTCAGATTTCCTGTTCGTAAATAACATTGCACTCATCGCGAGACGATAACATTAAAAGGATGACATATGTTAATACAGGATGAAATTTCGCCTGTATCACGATTTTTAAGGATCAAAGTAATCCTTTCACGCGGGAGTGGCGACAAGTATATCATAGCAAACCCAGCCCCCTACCGAAAAGTATTTTTATAGAATACTCTTCGAGCCAGATACATTACGACATCGCGTTATATTGTATTCTATATATTACATCGCCGTATACGTGCGTGTACAAATTGTACGTCATACTGTATATCATCCTACTCTGCTGGCAGATTTCATTGTAGTTATTACAAGCGTCACGAGCGACGAGCCGAAAAAAAAGAAAAAAAAATAAACGTTTGTATTCGTCGCGAGACGGCAGTTATCCGTTAAATTGATTATGTGAATCGTCCTCGAGAAGAGTAACGCAAGTCTTCCTTTTAATCTGCACCGTTCGAGGTTCGAGGTGGTTCGTAGGATTTAGTTGTACGCGGCGTACCTGCTGAGATTGCGCGTGTCATTTACTTTTACGCGAAATGATTTCCACATAGTGTCGCTCAACGTCGATATTTTTGCGTGTGTTTCTCAACCACAGCCCCCCCTCCCCCTTACCCTCCCCTACACCGGAAACGTGTCGAAACGAGTTGATTCGCCTAATCGTCGCTTGCGTCTGTAGATCAGATTTGGCGGCACGTTAGAAAAATACTCGAAGGCTAGTCTTAACTGACGTACGAGCCACGTTTCGTTTCGACAAACGCGAATTTCGAAAAGATGTCCAGACAGGTGTAGAAGCGAGAGCTTTCTTTTGTACTCGATAACTCTTCTTTTTTTTTCTTTTTTTCCTCGAGGAAATTCCGACAAGTTCGCCCCTCACTTGTTTCGTTCGTATCGATCCTGTACGGTACTAATAGAACTTTGAGAACGACGCGAGGCAACGCGAGATGTTCGAGATAGGCTCGTGTATTGCAACTTCTATTGTGAACTGGTGTCTATGTTTTGGACGGTGTGAGTTTCGCCGGCGAGCGGAACTGACAACCGTGACAATTTCACAGATGTTTGACGACCCCGGTCGAAGTTCAAATGTTGTCGCTGCTCGAGAGCTGCACAGGATCATCATTTCATTTTGAAACGTTGAGATCAAAATTCTGCAGATTAATCCCGTCCCTCCTCTTCCTTCGAATCCTGTGCGCCTCTCCGAGTTCTCCGCTTCGGTCGATTCCTGTTGTTCGAAAGTTCGCTAACCAAAAAAAAAAAAAAAAAAAAAAAAAAAAAAAAAAAAAAAAAAAAAAAGGAAAAAAAAGAAAAAAGTTTCTCAAAATGTTGTTGAATACACAGTACATCTCACATAAGTACATAATTAAACAATGTCCGTAATCGAACTTTTCGTAAGGGAACGCGAAGAACGGATCAAGGACCGCGTAAAAAACAGGGGAAGCGAAAAACTAGTTGATATCAAACGAGTTGAATGATGCAAGGGTAATCAAATAAATATAAATGTACGTTGCTAGGTACGAGAACAAAAAGTGAAGAAACCTCATTAACTTAGATGTATAATAATTGTAATCGTTAAATAAGTGTATAACTATGTTGTACTAGTCGCGAGACCGTCTCGTGTCTTGATAAGCGACAGTCATTCTGCTACGACGGGACGGTCTCTTCGATCGGTCGTTCGTTAGTATAATCAAATGTATCTACTGTTTTTTCATCCATTGGCTGACGTGAGAGTACCCGCGCTTCGCGAACGAGATCGAGAACTAATGATTCTGAAGAACTTGACGGTTTCGAAATAAACCGAGAAGCGTTTGGATACCGATTGCATCGTTTGAAGCCCGGAAGATTCACGATTCGTTGATCAGAGGACTTCGTGATCGAGAGGACTCGGAATTGCACGATCGATTGTTACGCTTTTCCTTGGTTCGGAGTTCGTTACGTGCCATCGTTTAAAGGGTACACACAGAGAAGATAGGCCAAGAGCAAACGGCATCAATCAAAATTGTCGGGACTGGTGTCAGAGACTTCCGAATGATAATCAGTCATCGCATCGCGAATCCTTTGATTTGCCAAGATTACATTTGCGTACGAAGTGCGTGCAATGCCTTGACATCTTTACGCGTTAATTCCGAGACACCCGAGGAACTCGGAAGAAAAAGGGGAAAGGAATTCGTTTCGCGCTCAACTTTCAGTTTTACCAAATTACGGTTAATAAAAATTTTACTTCGCGAAAAGAAGGATGAACTCTTGGATAGAATTTTTCCTCGGGTGTCCGAATGCCACACGCATTGTAATTCTTCCCTCGTACACTTGCTATTGCTATCGCATGTTTTCTCTTCGGTTCGCCTAACCGTAAAAGCGATCTAACATAGTAGCGTTACAGCTAGGCAATACAAATAATATCGTTGAAACTACGACCCAAACGCAATGACGGTCATGAATAATTATTGTAATAAGAAAACGTCTTTCATTACTTTATTAAAACGATCGCGAGTACAAGTCGTGTTAGTTAAACGAATATACAGTGTGTATATCCAAATGTAGAGGCAAGTTTTGAAGGGAGACCCGTTCGATAGGTCTTTGGTTTTTCGTGGGGTGCAAAATAACTTTTAGGGGATAGAGGATAACGGCGCGCGGAGGTGTGCGGATAAGCTGCGTTAACATGTAATAAGAGCGACAAATTATCTTTGAGATGTATTAAAGAAAAAAGAAAAAAAATAATCATAGATTAAACAAACAAACAAACTAAGTGAAGCGAGGTTACACCAGAGATATCGCACTGTGAACGAGAATATTTATATTTTTACTTGAGAAAATGTTATAATAACGTTTGTAATGTCTAATTCCCATCCGGTAAAAGAATGTTTATAACGTTATTTTTCTAGAGTATATATCAAAATACTTATTATTATGTTATGACGAAACGTGTTCTCAAGCGAGAGGCAAGCGAGATCTATTGTAGATACAATATGTATATTTATTCGTTGTAAGTATTACGTTCGCTTCGATTAATTCATTATCTTTACAATTTTCTCTATAAGTAGCATGTATGTATATATATATATATATATATCTCAATAATAACACTTGTAATAGTTACTATCGAACTTTGAATCTTGTCGTGCGAGTGCTCACGAGAGGAACGCGCATATTACAATTACAACCAATGTGTTTCTCGCGGTGTTCACTAAAATTTTACTGCTGTAAATATTATTTACATTTAAGTTGAAGAAACACGTAAATACCTCTGTACTAATTGAAAGATCAATGGCCATTATTTATCGCTAATATTTCTATAGATTAACGAGAACATTGTATTTCCTAGTTCTCTTTAAAGTGTCTTAAATCATTGTAATTTCGTTCTCATATTGAAAATGTTCCATTATAAAGATATACTCTTTAATTAAACTATTCAAAGGGCGGTAAAATTGATTGTCAGTACAGATAATGAAAAGAACGCTGTATTATGAAGCAGACCCTTTCCTTTCGCTTTGTACCTTCTTAATTTCGTTTGAAAAGCGACTGGGACAGGAAAGGCGAGAAGTTAGTTACCGTGAAACGTTGTTATATATTATTTTTTAATTCTTGTCAAATCTACCAGACCGTTTGTTAAAATTGTTCCTTTGTATCTATCATAGAAGGTATTTCGTTCTCTAACTGCGGTACCTGTGATTGATGGCTCTTAAATCAGATTTGCTCCACTCACGTTTCGTCGTAAAGTGGAAAAAATAAAACGGAAGTGCTGGAAACTGTGGCGAGAGTGCAGTATGTATGGTGTTAGCTGTATGAAATCATGTTACGTGTAATGTTATGTACTGTAAGATTAGAATACATCATAAAATGATGATGGCGTGTACTGCTGGAATGTAATACATGTATCGAGTTATCCCTAAATACAGCCATTTTATAATGGACGTTTATTCGAGGTTCGGTTCCCCCTCTGTTTCTACACTGTAGGCAATATTAAAAATATGCAAGAGGAAAGGTTATACACAGAATATTTTAAACACAGATGATAGATGTCTGACTTAGAAATCGTTTATTAACAGAAGAGTTAATACCATCATCCATACAAATTAGCTTCTTAGGAGTATCTTAGTACTATGCCATACGAAATATTATTATTATTATTATTATTACTTGTTATTCAAGTATCTCGAATACTTGAATACTCGTCGATGCTTCGATTCTAAAATACTTTGCCCAAGAAGCGATTCTTTTTCTTCTTTCTTTTCTTTTTTTCCTTTTTGTTTTCAAATGAAATGATTGATTTCAAAATTCCCACTCACTCACTGCTCTCGATTATCTCGATAATCGAACGCGATCGTATATTCCCGCTCATTCCACTCGCCGCTCTCTCTCAACATACTCGCGACTAACTACTGAGACTTTACGTTGTGCTAGAAAATACTTTCAGACAAGTAATTAAAAAGTATCAAAAGGTGGTCGCGTCTTAAGTGTAACGTTTCATTGCTATCGTATCGTTAATTGAGAGTTAATCTCGAAGATTAATCTCGTAACTAAGAAGCATGAAAAGATATGGGACGAAAGGCCGTTATCGCAGCCATCGTGTCAACAGTATTTTCGGTAGTGTAAAAACTCAAGTCTGATTACACCAAACGATATACTACAACGTTCTGCCTGTAATTGGGTGATTCTTTTTTTGTTTTTTTTTTTTTTTTGTTTCTTAATGTTAATCTATAAATTGAAATGTAACATCTATTACGTGGATATTGACACTGGGAGATATTAAAATCTTTGGCGTCCATTTGTAGTTTCGTTATGAATTATTATCGTTTCTTTCTTTCTTTCTTTTCCCATATTCAATAACAGAAGAGTGATAATACAAAAAGCACATGTTATGTAAAAATAGAATAAAATCTACTTTGTTACATTTCCTGCAATGAAACCCGTAGTACAAAGGTTCCAATTATGTATATCATGGGTAATTTTTTTACAGGTTAGGGTCTAGATGTATATAACATTTGGTAGAGATCTGAATACTTTACGTTGAAATTACACACTTTTGTATAAATTATCAGCATATTGACCGCGAATGTTCCTTTCTTTCTATTTAAAACAAACTAAATAAGCAATTAATTTCTTTTGACAATACTGCATAAATTATTCACAAAATGTTATCACAACTATAACATTTTAACATTTCAATTTGATAATGCAACGAATTTTGGATTTCATCTGTAAATAACTAATCAAATAACAAATAACCAAAATCACCTTGATAAAATCTTGATATCCTGAGTTATCTCAACTTTATCATTACAGTTCATCCTTGAGTAATGTGTACCTGTTTTTGCTAGGTGCTAGTTTCTTAAATGTAGATTCCGGTGGGGTTGTAGGCACCTTAATTTGTCCAACAATTTGCGGTACTTCATTACTGCTAGGATCAGGCCCATAATGAAACTCCCTATGTAACTTTCCTGAATATAAGTCCCGCAGGAAACCTTTCAATTTTCCTTCTATGTGAATATCGTGGAAGTTTGGAAACAGGTACATGTGTCTAAAACTATCTATAGCAATTAGAGGCAAATCTGCTGGAGACTTTCCTAAATGATGAAGAGGGTGGGCAAACTTTACACCATCCGCAGTTAAGAAGTTTATATTCTCTGAAATCAAATAGAATGTTCCACTTATTCATCTTTTGAGAACTAACTTTCTAAACATTTGTGCTATAGATGTGTTTTACTCACGTTTTTCATCGATTAATGTCCTTGTCACTACATCTTTATACATTTTAACGCTTTCTATATCATGAGGAGCATGAAACAATATAAGAAAAGGTAAACCTTCCTCTGTTAATTCCTCGGCATTTTCAAATGTAATTTCTCTCACGAGCGGAACACATTTTTCTTGTGCCCAGACGTTTAGTTCGTCAAAGTTGTTCAAACTTCCATGGTACGTTTCATCCTCGTCATTAGAAAGTGCTTTATCAGAACGGAAGACTATTATAGGTTCTCCTGGAGGGTGCATAGCTTTGCTTGCATTCCTATAAGTATAATCCCAATATTTCAGAATTCGTTTGAATTTTAATTTGTATATATTTATCGAGCAAAATTGCAAGAAACATTTACAAATTGACACACATGCATTGCACATACATGCAGGCTTTTAACATAGAAAAATAGATTATAAAATGTTAATATAAAAGAAAACAGAAATGAACAAAAATAGATAAAGAAATATCAAAAGAATACACTTTTGTAAATAAAAATATAATAATGTCATCTAAATTATGCTCGATACTTACAAGAAGTGAAAATGTTCTCCAATTTCACAGTTTTGAGCTGAGCATGTGCTTGTTAGAGAGAAGAATAAAAAAGTTATATGCAAATTATGGAAGTATCAATGAGAATTTCTTTGAAAAACATGAGTCAATGTGTTAATCATTTATACACTGGTTCATAAAGTAGTTGGACAGTGAAAATTTATTGTTATTTTAAGCGCTTCGTGAAAAAAGTCGCATAGCAATCAACTTTGACTCGTTTTAAAGCATGAAGTCTATATTTAGAACATAGAATACATCAGAATCCTCACCCAAAGCCAACATGGAATTGGCAATCATCCTTAAGATTAGTGGCAACTCTCCTAAACATTTGATATTCAGGAACGTCCTTCCTATCAAAATATCCAATGATCATTCTCTTTTTATCATCTAAATTAGTTAATTCCTTTAAATTGTAAAATTCCTTAATAGGATCTTCCAGTTGTTTTTTTATAAATTCCTCAAATGCTTCTACAGATCGTTGACCTCTATATTCTCGTTTAGTTGGTTGACCATTTCTTATCACTTTTAAAGTTGGATATTTAGTAATGTGAAATCTCGATGCAATAGAAGCTGAAAAATAATTGTTTAATTCAGTAATCAATTCTCTAGGTATAAAATTATTTTACTCACATTCCCTTTCACAGTCAACTTTCGCCATTACAACTCTTCCTGGTTCAGGAAATGCACTTCTTATTTTATTTGCAGCTTGTTCAAAAATAGGGGCTAATGAATTACTAAAACGGCACCATTGTGCATAAAAATTTATAAATACCAATTCATTTGACGCTAAAACATAATAGATGAAATCGTAATGTTTACGTCGCGGCAAAAAATCGTAAAGTATTTATCTATAGATTTTTGTTAGACTACTTACCAAGCGTCATATCGATATTTTGTTGAGTAAGAGATACCGCACCTCCATTTGCATCGTTTGCTAAATTGTTTGGCAAAAACGCCTAAAAGATAACGCGTTTAATTGTTTTGCTAACGTTATCACTTTATGTAATATCTTTACAAGACATCGAAATATTACCGCGCGCTCAACTTTGCGATATTTATCTCGCGATATGTAGGATATTACATGCACATAGGATAAGGAGAATTAAATTGGAAAGGATAAATTAAAATAACAGGAATCGATTGAAAATTATAATTTTATTTTCTAACAAAAAAAAAAACCTTTGGCGTTAATTTTCGTATGTTGTGTTCAATATTATTAAATTTGATATATCATCTGCAACAGATGTGTACAGTTATCAGTATTACTTTTGGAAAGTTTGTTTAAGAAATTTTTGAGGTTATTTTACGTGTACGTGTACAGGTTATGCCAGATTATAAACAGTGAAATTAGGTTCCATGCCATTAAAATAATTCCTGGTTTAGGTTAGATCTAAGGTTATAATAACGGGAGATGGACTTTCTAAAATTCATAAACTCAAATACGTGTCACTCTGCTGACAGTATTTAAAAAACAATCAACTTTCTAAAAAAGACAGTATGATATGTTATTTTGATCGATACTCACCAGTAGACAGGCAAATGCAAATACTCTGAAGTTAAAAATATCACAGAAGACCAACATGTTATGATCTTACAATAAAAATTTTATCAGGCAACACTTTTTTGAATAACCATCAGTAAGCAGCTGCCCTTTCGTCAAATGCCACGAATTTGCAGTACATCGATGCCTAGTAAAATATTCCCAAGGCATCGATTTCCCAGGGATGGCATATGTATTGCATAAATTCTCTATATTAAAGTTATATACCTTTGTTCAATTTCCACTTGGTATTATTCTGTCTCGTTCCATTCCGATATCTCTATTTTCTGTAACTAGCATTTACATTTCTAGGAACTTTTGTAATGCATTACCGTAATATTTCTCTAGCAAGTAACCAATCGCATTCTACTACGTTTATACACATTGTACGTAGTGAAAAGTTACTAGACGATTCAAATCTGTGGCGGTATTTCGATTCTTCTGCCAGTTTCTTTCTGAAATTAAAGAGAATATTAACAATGTATAGATGTAAATACCTACAAAACTAATATGACTTATATTTTTTACATAAATATTTAAGAAACACTACTAACTCTATCAATATTATTATAAAATATTCGATTTGTAATCTTCGAAGAAATTTCTTCGAAGTAATTATCTGTAGAAAATTCATTGTTAATTTCCACAAATCCACCAATAAAATTGAAAGCATATTCTATGTAGGTTCGGTAGGATTTTCCTTTTACATACCATAATTGTTTTCCTACTTACATTCATTCTTTTCTCAAACATTTTATTGCGGAAATAAACAAATTTCCAGGTCATAAAAAAATTTCCAGGTAATAAAAAAATTTACAGATAATAAAAAAATTTACAGGTAATAAAAAAATTTCCAGGTAAGAGCTAATTACATTAATTAGAGAACAACAATGATTCAATTATTCAGATACTTTGCATCACATTCTGCTTTTCGACTAAAATTTTAACGTTCAGGTATAAGCCTCTCATAAAGGTAATACGATAATAGCTTCGCAATAATACGGTACGCAATAATTTGAACAATGAATCGTGAAGAGGTTGACAGCTGAACACCACTTAAACTACGCCTTTACATAATCCAATTTTTCCGATTCGGTTTACGTGCAGATTCCTCGTTCCTTTCTCATACCACGGATTTTTCTAAATTTCACATGTTATTGATCGATTGCAACGTACAGTTAGTCGAATATCTTCCCTTTCTGTGCGGTTAAAATAAATTCGATCGACAATTAATTTAAATCGCATTAGTTCAGATTGCATCGATGCAACGAAAGCTTCTGGATGTGTCTGCTCGACCAGGTATAGCACATACGCACTCGCTTGACATAAGTTTCCGTCAATAGCTTGGCTAGAATAGGCAGTCGGAATGACTTTGAGTTCGTAGAGGCCTTTATACCTTTCTGTTGCCGACGTTTTTAGTCCTCTCTGCAGGGGTAGACTGCGAAGAGGACAGGGGTGTATTTCGAATGTGCCGATGTCAATCTTGTATCTGAATGAGCCAGCCGGGCGTTCGTAACAGCTTGTCGAATAGTTGCTCGTGAATTTTATCTCAGTTCTTACGACAAGTACGAAATTTCGACTGCGTATTTTTATGCGCGTGTAGATACAAGTGTCGATACAAATTGACTCGACGTAGATCATGATTAACTTTAACGCGCCAGGGTGACACTTATTTGCCGGTGACTCTTTGACACTGGACCGGGTGCACCGCTGGATACTGGTTGAACAAACGAGTCTGTTGAAAGATAAAACCACACAATACGCCATGGGGCTTCACATTCGACGAATATCTCTCTTCCGAGAAAAACTGACGCGAGCTTCGGGGGCGGCACTGACCTTTGCCGCGACAAAACGTGCCGACTTTTCCCTAAAAACAGGGATATTCGGGTAGACACACTTGTGCAGAGATACGTAACTAGAGAAGTTTTTATTTTTTATCTTTCTTCGTGACGAATACGAAATTTAGTTATTTATCTCTATTTAAATTTGTTTCTTTTTTTTCTTTTAAATAAATAGCGATAATATCTGTAGTGGTAGTATAGTAGAACAAAATTTTATAGAAGCTGAATAAAAGGAATAATTTTGAAAACACGAAAACACGTAGGATTAATTCTAACCCTCTACTTGTGATTTTCAACGTAACACATAAAGCACGTGGTAGGAGTTCAAATTCAAATATGGTTCATTTAATTATCAACGAAAGTTCATTTAATTAGATACCAGCCGAGGATTGGAGTTCTATTGGAAACTTTTTTTTCGATAGGTCATTCAAAAAGTTGGAAGAAGAAAAAAAAAGCGATTCCGTAGGAAATCACGGGATATTCGCGAAATCGTTAATTTTATATCAAAGATCCTTTTTACGATTTTACCTGGAACAACGCGGGTCTCTGAAAGGAAGCAATTATCCATTTTAATTCCTCGTTGACTTGACGTGGGGTGTATACGGATGTGCTGGACTTGTTTGATCAGTCCGGCCATCCGCGGTCGTTTGGGTTTCTCGTGATTCGTTCCCGAAGGTTGCCACACAAATCATATTCTCAGTCGGTCTCGTAGTCCAGAATCCTCTCGTTTTTCTTTTTAACTTTCGTCGATTCTATCGTCGCGCCAGGACCCGCGCCACCCTTGCAGCAAAAATGGTCGGTCGGCACGATTGAGACAATAGAGGAACCATCGACTCGCTGCCTGCTAATTAAAATCTATCGGTGAAAGACGAGCCGACGAAGGGTGAACGTCGAACCATTTTTTTTTCTCTTCGAGCCACAGTCGCTTTCCGCCAATGTGTCCCTTTTCACGTTCGCGCCGGCCATTTTACTGCTTTGAAGTTTTATAGGATACCTCAGGAAACGCAGTGACTGAAAAAAAAAAAAATAAGACAGCATATAGAGTGACAATTGACCGTGTCGTTCATCTTGCGGTTTATTTGATTAGTGAATTTCGTTAATTTCAAACAATTTTGTTTCGCAAATTTATATTTAGTGTTATATAGTTGGTCGATTGTAAGAAATTTTAAACAGCACAGAAATCGGACAATGTGAAAAAAATGTATAAAAAGTGCAAGGTAGAACTCTCTCTGTAATATGTAACAGATAAAAACGAGATCTTACATTTTTAATTGTATTTAATATAGATATAATTAATAGATATAGTATTATTATTGTATTTATTATATGCTTTTAATGACTCGACCTGACAATTCTGACGAGATTAGCTCTCGACCATTTACTCTTGTACATAATATTTTAAAACTCTTAAATCCTTTGTTTACTTAATGTTTTTTCAAAGAGTGGTCATTTTCATTTAATACGATTTAATTTTGAAGTCTATTGTATTTCTTTATTGTGCTTTACCTGAAAAC
>KQ435700.1:1061735-1093921 GCA_001276565.1 Melipona quadrifasciata | reverse complement strand
GAAAACCAGTTGTCAAATTTCTGGAAATTTTTCAACGTTGCGGATTTGTGCACTTGCACAATTGTCCATTGATTCGACACGATCACAAATGCCGAGTCGTTGCGTAATGAATCCGCGTATAATGTGACGCGGCTCCCTTTGAACGCTCGATATTCTCACGGGTCCCATGAAGTACCCCGAGGTTGCTCCCTGATTCTGGTTCTTATTCTATCGTTTCTCTCCTTTTTTCCTCTTCTTTTTTCATCTCGGGCGCAACAGGTCGTATTGTGACGTGGGTGTCATTCCCTTCGAACAGAATTGGCGGTGAGAGGACCCCTTCGGCTCGATTCTTACGATTCTTTCTAGAACGGAGCACAAATTTATGGACTTGGGATCGTCGTCTTCGAACAGGTACATGCTTTCCTCTTGTTCTCGCACCTTGCACATCGTTAATTCGTCCCCTCAAAAATGTGTCTTCGGCGTCTTTGATAGTCTGGAAACAAACATGGTGGACCAGGCTTGAAACGACGCTGGTTAAACGATAATTTCAATTTTTGATCTTTACGAACTTTCCCCTGCCTATAAATATAATTTATTATCGTTTAATTGAATGAAATTATCGTAATTTCCTAACATCGACAACGTGTGGGTGTATGAGTTTGAAAGAACAACACTCTTGCAACTCCAATATCATTGGTTAATAAAATTTCTTGCTACGGTAAATATTTGCATCGGTTCTTATCTTTTTTATAAATGGATATAATCAGATTAGTTGAGAATGCAAACAGTTATTTTGCAATAGATACAATGAATTTCATTGATAATTTTATCAACCAATATATTTTTTATATTTTGCATTTTATTTTTTCGAAAGTTAAATTGTTCCTCTCGAGTGCACTCAGCATTGATTTTAGATGACAACATTTTTAAATCACGTGTACGTGTATCTGTAACATGCTTGTTAATACATTAGCGCTATACAAATTCATACTGCACGAAGCATTACTCAATTTTTCCAATACTTAGTGAAATTCTGAGGCTTTTGTTCAGCGGTGTACACCAACACCGATGTTCAACCATAATAATCGTAACGTAACCATAACCTCCTTGTACGCCACTACAACGCTTCCCTTAGTCAAGTGATTAATGATGATGCACTGTTTGCTATCCATTTGTCTGGGCCTGAACAGGCCAGAACACGCTAATCAAACTATGAAACGTAAAATGTTACTCAAACAGATTCCAAAACGATAGATCTACTTTCATTAGGTAATATTAACAATCAACAGGAAGAAACCTCTCAGTAGTATAAAATTTTAATTGATATTGACTTTATAGTTTTTTTATATTAGCTTTTTTCTTTCATATCGAGCTTTTCTCTTTAAGTAAATACTAGCTAGTTCTCCAAATATTGAACTGGCAACCTCAGACTGCTCATCCGTTATTGAAACTACTGCCTGTTTCCGTAGAAGGTGATCGGCGATCTTCAGCACACTTTGTAATCTCTTGTTTACGGTCTTGTAATCCTAACCCGATTACCAGCAATGCTCAAGTTAGACGGATCCGACTAATCTTGTTCCGTGGCAAGGTGCACGATCCGATCATCCTCGAAATGGGCCCTCCTCCCTCAGAGAGAGAGAGAGAGAGAGAGAGAGAGAGAGAGAGAGAGAGAGAGAGAGAGAAAGTCGTGAGCGACCACGTTACACCGATCATCGTGTGAAAACTGCAAAGTCCCGCTCCATTAGCTCCGAAGACTAGTTCCATTGTCGGGATCTATTGTCGGGGAACGTAGCTTCGTCTCTTTCTTCCTTTTTTCCCTTTTCCCGTTTCTCTCTCAACGGTCGTCGTTTTTTTTTCTTCCCCTCTTCTTCTTCTTCATCTTCCTCTCCTTCTCTCTCCTTCACCGTCTCCTCCACGTTTTCTTCCAGATCCGAGCATAAGTTAGAAACCCGTCAAGACTAGTGACCTGCTGATCCCGATGTTGCTTCCTTCGGCCAGGTAAATCGCGTATAAAATTGACCCGTAGTGTGGAAGAAAAGGTCCGACCTCTAATGACGTCTCGGCGAACGGGCCATCATGATCATCAGGGAAAATGCCTTCGAGTCATCACCGAGTCGGACCAACGCGAAGGCGTCGTTTGGAATCTGAGAAAAACCCAGGAACGAAAAAATGGATTTCCAGGGTGAATATAAAAAGCAAAGTTTATCATCGTAATTTCAACGTTCACAATTTTGTGTTGTTACAGATCTGTTTATCGCTTTGTTGTTTGCTGCTGCGACTCGATCCTCGAACCTTTGCGACGACAGTTAAATTCGAAAACCGAATTTCCAATAAATGAGGAAAATTTGATGAATTATGGTAGCGTTGGAGAGCCTTTCCGAGAATATTAACTGCCGTACGCGATGCTGCAGCTTTTTGGAAAAGAGAGCCGAAAGACTGTTACTGTCCGAAAGAAAGAAATATGTTACGGGACTCCTCTTTATACGAGATAAACGCCGCCTGGCGTTTTTCTCAACTCGTACGATCGACCAAGTCGTGCCGAAGAAACCGTTGTTTCACGTGCGCGCGTAAATCTCGGGAGAATATGAAAAATCGGTGGAACAAGACGACTTCTTATTGCGGGCTGTCGAAGTCTGACCTGCGTCCTTCCGATTTGCATCGGTCCATCGCTTCTGAATGTCTCCCGGAGACGCACGACTTTCGCAGAAACATCGAATGCACAAAACGTACTTTACACCCCGCGTTGCAGTCTCGATCGTCAATGAAAGTAGTAGTAAATTTTTAGAAAAATTTAGTCAGCCACGGTGGCCTGCGTACGAAATTTGAAATACTTAAAAACAGAGAAAGAAGGTTTTTGGACGGTTTGTGGATTTCAATTAATTTAAATTGAATAAAATATTTCTTATTTATGATATGCTTTGGACGAGATATCTCGCAACGCAGTATCGTTCGTACACGATCCTCGACACGAGATACGTATAATGCGCGATTTTGCATTTCAATCAGAGAATTCGAGGTATCTCGTTCAATTAGTCAAATGAAAATGAAAGTCCACGCCTATGAATATGAAAATGTCTTGTTTTTATAAATTTCTAAATGTCATACCTATGTGAAATGCCATTGATTTTACAGCAAGCAACAGAAAAATTATTGAAAAAGTGAATTCACTGCTCGAAGAATTAACACCGTCCTTAATTTCATCTAAAAAAAAAAAAAAAAACTTATCATTGAAGAAATGTACCGAGTCACGTGGAAGCTGCATGCATTAAACATATATTTCAAAATGTATTTAAAACGTGTAATTAGCAACAACGATGACTCAATATTTACGAGAAAGCGTCTGAACCTGCGCATTCCATTTTAAACAATAATCAATGACCAGAATGAGTAACTCAGAATCGTTTTAGTTGAAAATAATTCTCGCATTAATGCACTCTAAATTATCATCTCGTTTAGTCACAAGGTAAACATAATAATATTTAACAACTTCTTGTAACATGTATAAGTATACGGGCATCATAAATTTCGCAATATATTTTCGCAGAGTGGGAATTTTCGGAAAAAAATTTTCATCCGTCATCTGTGGGAGTACTGTTTACCGCTAGATCAATTTACCCCTGACTGAGACGTTAAGCGGCTTATTAGAGGACAATGGCGAGCAGAAGAAAGTAAGGGGTTGCTTGAGGCGTACCTCCTACCATTCGTCCTTTTACTGCGATACAGTGTTGCAAGATTTACGACAACGTTACAGTTGCAACTCCCGGCTGGACATATGTCAGACACTGCCGTCTTTTTATATTTTTGCCAATACGACGCTTTTGACGAGTACGACGAAGAATGACAAGTCTCCGGAGAGTGGTAATTGAAAAATATTCTGGATGATGGATGGTGTCTGATTGTCTCTCTATACACGTGATGTCAGATAGCATTCCCTTCGTACCGGAAAATAATAATCTCTTTCCGGTATGCGCGTGACGCATCGATGGTGCGTTTGGTGATCGCTGGAACTTGACCACGTTGTTCTGGACAGTTTATCGGAATTTGACGATTGCCTTGTAAAAATAACGAAGGATTTTTTCGCGATAGAACTTCCGTATCCTTGCAATTGACTCTGAACTTGAGAGAAAAAGAGAGAGGAGGAGGCGTGCCATTTTGTTGTTCGTCATTTTGTCCTTCGTCATCTGTCAATGGTGAAGTTGATATTATCGAGACAAGTTGGTGCCTTAAAGCTGAACAAACAAGATTTCAGATATAGAGTGGAAGATCGTTCGATAAAAATTTGTGCACACAACACTTTGGGAAACAAGATGGACATACAAACCAATAGTGCATTTTGCTGTAAGTAATACTGAATATTAACACCGACAAATGCCTCTGCTAATACCGGATAGTACAAACAAAATCACAATAGTATAAAAAAAAAAAATCATTTATGAAATATTCGTTTGCCGAAAGACATTGTTATTTCCTTTGAAGATTTTAATGTGCTCTAAACTTTTGGGCCGAAAGATATATTTGCGACGATCGAGAATGGGGAACGTTGACAGAAGACAGCAGGTAGTCAAACTGTCTCACTTTGGAAACTGTCTCACTTTCTTTTACGCGCCGAGTGCAACGATTTTCTTTCATCCTTGCGCCAACAGATTTGTCGCAGTACCTGCAGAAGACTCCTGCAGGCATTGTGTGTTCGGCAGAGCGCAATAATGGTGCCTATCTCGCAGTGATCGGTAGCGCAAAAGCGTCGTCACTTCGTCCTGCCAATGATCGCTTTACGACCATTATAAACCGGCACTTTGTGCGGCTTGTGCAACTCGTTTCCAGTCACTATGGTGTATTGTGAAGGCGGTGTTCGAGCAGATTTATAGGTACGACGTACGCCACAAAGCGCATGGAGCATCTTGGGAAACTCTTGGTCTCTGCGTTATCACGTATTTCGGTGCAGTCGAGAGATCGTCGTGGGTTTCACGATTTGATACGTCTTTGCAAATCTCTTTGGCCTCTGTTCGTGCACCGTCGAATACTGTAAAAACTTCACTTTGACACTGTGCTACTGTAAGTCCGCGAGCTTGCCGAATTTGACGGTCTCCGCGTAATTTCTTTGCGAGAGAACCCCGCGCCGCTCTCAGTTAAAGTCTGTGACAGTGTTAAACATATCAAAATAGAAAATAAAGAGCTGGATGATCTTGTCAGTTTGATAAATTGAACATTGAGAAGAAAAATAAAAAAAAAACTGGCTGATTTTACTGCCTAATTTCATGGAATGTAATTTTTCTGCAAGAAAATTACGTTGCTCTCGATCGTCAAATGTTAAGCTAACAAGAAAACGAAAAATTTTAGAAAAATTTTAAAAATTGATTCGTGAAAACATAATTGTTATACAATTTTTTTGCCGTAGTATAATTGCGATAACGTGCAGTGGGAGAAACGTTCGGCACGCAGCGCCGCTAATTAAACCGAAATGCCTCGTCCGCTAATTAAACTTGAACGGTTAAAGCTTATTCCACCTACCGTTTCTACCGATAATTATTACTTTCTAGATCGACTGCTCCTCGAATCTTGGGCGGTCTGGAGCAACAATTTTACCCGCAGGTCAATGATTGCTATTTAAAAAGATCTGCAACGTTGTTGAGATCACGTGAACGAATTCGAGAAACATTTCTTCACCAAACGAAATAACCATCCCAATATTCCAATACCAGAATGGAATTTACAACATATACAAAACTAAAATGTAATTAAACGTAAAGTGAAAGAATGTAACCGAGACGAGATATTTTATTCGTAAACTACGTAAATGAACGATGTAACTAAACAAAGGAAAGGGCGCAAGCATAACTCGTACAAAGTATCAACAACGTCTTACTATCAGTTGGGATTAAACAACTGTTACGCGTTCATCGTGGAACATGGCGAGTCACAGAATGTCGGAATAGTCGGTAGGATTCTCCGTGGCATGAGGCAGCCCCCAGGGACGACCACAAAAGGTGCGTAGCCTCGATCCTCGATCCTCTATCCTTGGAACGCAGGGTTGATTTATGAGCGAGTAGAGGGGAGGGCGCATGCGTACGAGGCCGCAAGATTCACTGGGGTCTATCCCCACTTCCGTAGAGAAACCCGGCAGAGCATTCAGCCTCCTCCCTTCTTCGTCGGTTCCTTGTCCACTCGATTATTAAAACCGAGGCGACACGGTCGGCAACCGGCAATTATCTGGCGAGCGCTCGAAGCCGCGCACGCTTCGTTCCCGGTACGTTGTTGCACAGTTTTCTTGTCCTGTTTCTGTTCGGTTCTTTGTTTTTTTTTTTTTGTTTCATCGTTCTGCACGGTCGTGGCCAACCAGTGATCAAGACCCACGGAAATACCTCGGCTTCGAGTTTGCTTTGCAAGCACGTGAAAATTAGCACCGACCATTAGGAGTCGATCGGTTTCTGTGAACGGGACGGCGGATGTGACAGGAAGTGATGGCACAAGTAATGCAATATCAACAGGTCCGTAACAACGATTCTGCATAGCGGTTATCGTATCGGTGAAATTCAAGTGTCAATTAAGTGAGGATTATTACCCGTCACTCTTGTGAAAATGGCTTTTCGGAAGGGAGCGAAGAACGCGCTCTGTTCACTAACGAGGAACGATAGTCCTGGTCAGTTTCTCTCTTTCTCAACTCCCTCAAGTTCAACTTTCAATTTTAGTCTCGAAATTGAAGTTACGCAGCTCTCCTTCGCTGCATCAAAGAGTTATCAGTGAATCTTCAAATAATGACATCGACACACGATACAAATTGTTAATTTGAAATTGAAACGCTCGAAACACGGCTGTCTGAACGGAAGACACCATACCCGCATTTTCGCGGAGCTTCAAATTCATATCAATTTCATTCGCATTACAGATGTGCGTGCCAACAGTGTCACCAGTACCAGGAATGACGCCCATGTCCAACCTGCCAATGCCGCTACACCAACCTGCCACCATCGATTACGGAGCCTCGAGTATCCATTATCAACCTTACAACATCGATAATGGATACTCGAGGCCGACATTGAGCAATCATCATTTTCAAAGCAGCCAACCGAGCTACTGGTACCCTGGAACCACGAGTCACAGCCATATTACAGAGGCTTTAACGCCACCGGTGTACACGATGCCAAGTGTCGCGAGTGGTACCACCTCGTGGACGGCACAGAGTCATCTCACGGAAGCTCAGCTCGCGAACGTATCAACGATGCAACATTACGCTCTACCGCCGAGTCCATCGGACGTTCCGCCAAGCCCCCACGATCATTGCTCGCCGTATCAGTGGCCACTCACACCGCCAGCGGATCATCACTTCCTGACCGCGGAAGATCCAGCAAGGTCTGGCAGGAAGTGCATTAGATGCCGTTGTCCGAATTGTCAGATGGACAGTGGAGCTCATGTGGGAGTGGATGGCAAGAGGCAGCATGTCTGCCACGTGCCAGGATGCGGCAAAGTGTACGGCAAAACTTCTCACTTGAAGGCACATTTGAGGTGGCACACAGGCGAACGACCTTTCGTCTGCAACTGGATGTTCTGCGGCAAGAAGTTCACTAGGAGCGACGAATTGCAGCGTCATCTGCGAACGCACACCGGGGAGAAGAGATTCGTGTGTTCCACGTGCGGCAAGAGGTTCATGAGGAGCGATCATCTGACGAAACACGTGAAAACCCACGAGAAGAAAAAAAGTAGGAAGGAGTCGAATAAAGAGAACTCGCTGCCAATCGCGTCGACGCAGAGCTCGTATCCTTCTGCTGCCGCACAGTACACCATGATTTAGGTGATCTAGATTTGGAAAGTTGCTGAACGTGTTTCTTTAGATGGTAGTGCAAACATGTAAGAGAAAAAGATGTAGGAACCAAATTAGCTTTGTTGCGTGTATTATATCCGTCCTTGTAAATGATTTCGTTTGGAAAGTTTTTTATAATTATTTTAATATAGAACAATTAACTCTGCCTGTAATAGCTAAATGAGTCAAAAAGACTCTCGCATTGTTTCGATGACAAAGAATGAAAGGGACATATTACTTGATTCAAAAGAGCAAATTACAAGATAGTTTTTCTTCAATATTCATCAAGTGTTTGTTTGTAAAATGGGAATACAGTATTTTAACGCATCAACAAGTGACATCAAAATTTCGAAAAATACAAACTTGAAAAAAGTTTTCTTCTTGCCATATTCTATTTGCTCCTCTACCAGAAATAATGTTTTCCTTTAATACTCGTTGAGGATAATAACAAATAAGATTAAAATTAATATAACGAGCAATAAAAAACAATCAATTACATTGTATTCGACTACGCGATGCACACACTCTTCGACGATCACACAGCAACAATTGACTAGCGCGCTAACGAGATCATTCGTATTGTCTCTTTTCTTCTAGGGCAGATGATGATCCCGTCAATGTTTCCAACATTCATGGGCATAACGATCTTTTAATATCTTTTTCTCCAACAAAAAAGAGGTAGAAAAGTATTTGAATAGAGATATTCAAACTGATTCAGCTGGATTGTGGAATTACATATGTAACATGTAATATATAATGTAAGTTAATTACATATGTAATATGTAATATGTATGAATTAATATCTTAATTTGTTGTACATTGTTTCGACCGAGCAATATAGATCCGATTTGAGGCGGATAGCGATCGTATGGCGAACGAGCTGATACGATTCCGATCGGAGGATACGTCGGCACGTCGTACCGACTTGTAATTGACTAACTGGCTAATTTCTAATGACTATTTCACGCGAGTCTGTTTTACATCATTCTGTTGTCAATCATTTCCAGCCAATCATTTCAAACTATGATTCGTTTGATTTTCCTAACGTAGGTCAGTTAAAGGTAATTGGGGTATCGACCGAACGATAAAGGCTAATTGCTTCCAGAAGATATAAATATAACAGGCTCAAAGTCAGGAAAGAAAACAATAGCTGTGTACAACAGAAGAGCCATGACGAACGTTAGGACTTCTTGCCAATATGAAAAAACGAACAGTTGCCACCTGGCTAAATATGATTAAAAATAAGGTAATGAATTTCTCCATGCAAACACAAAGTGCAAATTGTCTTTTGTGTGGAAAGCAATTACGTAACGTAGTTTCATATCGCGATTGTTTCGCAATGTACTAGAAACTGCCTGAACATACATAGAAACTAGAAAGATTATATATTTTTACATATACATAATAATATGTACATATATATGATACGTATGTGTTATATACAATTAAGTTATATAATAGGGATAACAAGAAAAAAATAAAAATAAAAATAAGAATAAAAAAGAAAATATGACATTTATTTTATTTGTACTTTTAGCGACGTTGAATTCAGCGCTCCAGTTAATCCAGTTCCTAGATCGAGGCAACACTTGAATTTTCGTCGTTATGTCGGAGCCTCGATTTACCGTGGAAATTCACATAATAACGAATCATCCCCTTGTCGTATATCAAGTTCCTCCCTGACATCTTCCTGTCATACGATACACGAGTCCCGCCCAAGGAGCACAATACACCAGAATCCAGCCCTTCGCATGTCCTCGATGATTTCCTACCTGGCAGGTGTTTCAATGAAGAAAGAAAGAAAGAAAGAAAGAAAGAAAAAAAAATATATCATTTCACGGAAACTACCCTGGAATGTCTCGATCGCAGCGAAGAGACCTACGTGTTTTTTCTTTTCCTTTTTTTTTCTTATCAAACGAAGAGTAAAATCCTCCAAAGACACGCACAAGCGGGGATGGCGAGGAACGGACGAGCTTACTTCTGCTCTCCGCGGACGTTTCGAGGCAGAGAATTCCTCGAGGGAAATCCTCGAACTTACGATACGGCACTGTGACGGCCCGTTTCATTCGTATTCGTGCCAAGAGATGGCTGCACGGTGAATGGAAAAAGCCCGCGTAGCCCTATTAAAGGGGCGGCGCGCTGTAGCCCCGTAGCCCCGTTGCCCCGGCAAGGATTCATGGCTGGCACCGTGTAGTAGAGGTAGAGGCAAAAGAGGCAGACGCGATGATAGAGGTAGGAAGAATCGCTCGCGCGCGCGAGAGAGAAAGGGAGAGCTAGATGGCACGGAGGACAGATAAGACGGAGTGAGAGAGAGAGAGAGAGAGAGAGAGAGAGAGAGAGAGAGAGAGAGAGAGAAAGAGAGACGGACGGACGCGCAGCCCGTTCACAAAGCGAGACAGTGGCCGAAGAAGGGCGCGCGAAGGCCAGAGAAGGGCGAAGGGGGTTACGAAATACGGAATGAAACAAAAAGAGGCAGCCGCGGAGCAAATTATAGGGAAAAATAGGGGAGGGACGAGGCAGAGAGGAGGCACAACGCGAAGCCCTGTGTGGTGTGGCATTCACGAACGAAGACGATCAGGTGGACTGGCTTGGAAGAAGGGTAAGGAGGAGGAGGAGGGGGGCGGAGGGAGAGAGGGAGGGAGGGAGGGGTGGCGCCACGGCAATTCCAGGCTCGCGTTCAACGTTCGCCGTTGGAGTACCGCGGATAGCCGCGAAGTTAGTACGCAAGAGATTCAAACAGAGTCGAGAGTGTGACGAGAGACCGGGTGGTGTCGTCTCTCCTGTTTGTTTGCCGCCTTCCGAAATACTGGCAACCACTGCAGCGAGCAACGTAGCGGCCACACACCGGTCCGCCGAAGGAAAGAGACCGTGTACCGAAGTCGGACGGAATTGTCGTGAGCGCGACAAAGTTCGCACAGCATCGTTTACGAAGGAGAGGGAGAGAAAGAGAGAGAGAGAGAGAGAGAGACAAGTACATAGTACGCAGCTCTCTCTTACGTGTTACGCGCGGTCAGTGCGAGAGGCTGCGACGTGCCGCGAGCATGCGTCTGCGACGGACGGCCCTTAAGGCGGACACGCACCACGCCGACTCGTCGTCGTCGTCGTCGTCGTTGTCGTCGTCGTCGTCGTCGTCGTCGTTGTCGTCGTCGTCGTCGTCGTCATCGTCATCATCGTCGTCATCGTCGTCATCGTCATCATCGTCGTTGTCATCGTTGTCACTGTCCGTCATATCCGTGAATGCTCGCTTCTCACCATCGCTACCGAACGTATGCACGCGCTGATACCTGCCGCCGAGGGGGCGAGGAAGGGACGAACAGGTTCGTAGCCGCGCGCATGTCACCGATCGAAACGAGATCGAAACGTTGCTGAACGCGATCCGCTCGCGATTCGCGCGCCACGAAATCAATTTCACCCCTCGCTCTCTTCGAACCGCCTACGTGACGCTGTCTAAACGTCGATCGTCGATATTTCGAATCATGTTGGTACGTGTCGAACGAGCAGTGACTTCTCGACGTGACCTTCCGTTTGATACCTCGCCGAACTGCACGTTAGACGTTCCTCTAATTCTGTGAACGACAGTTCGCGGTGTTGCGATCGATCGATGCGCGAATTCTAAGAAAAGAGATACGTGCCGGTGGCTCGTTGCGTTTACCGGATCGGCAAAAAGCGCGACACGACCTTCGGAATTGGCGCGCTCCGAAACAGAAGTCACGCAGTTAATCTTCGTCCGGCTCGATATCGCCGGCCGTCTTTGTCGTCGTTGCGAAGGGCAAACGCGCGGAAAATTTCTCACTCAGTCGAACTGAAGCAGCCGCGCGATACACTAGTGGCGTGGCGTGGAAAGAATGTTCCCGTATCTCGTTAATCGGCCAGTGAATCGAGTTTGTGACACAGTGCTTTTTATCGGTCAGTGTGGACAGTGGCTCGGCATGAACACACCGCTCTGAGGAGCGAACGTAGTTCGAGGATCACCGGAACTGTGCATCGTCGCCCTGTCGTCGTTTTTTTGGATCCACGAGGCCGACCGAGCCGGCAAGCTGGACGCGGAGGTCGGAGGCGGCGGAAGCCGCAGGGGTATCAGCCCTCCGACACACCTCGGCAACATAAACGTGAGTTTTCCCTTCGACATTCGCGTAAAACCCCGTTCATAGGTATTGGAATGCCTGAAAAACATTCGTTGTCCGAAATCTTTGAACAATATGTTTGCATTTAAGTCGTTACTTTGTATTCAGAAACAATCGAACAGGTGACATCCAGTTCGAGAATCACGTTGTACTTTTTTTCTGTTCAAATGCTCGCATATGTAAAGATTCGAAATCAGAGTTAGTTAGAAAAGAAACAATATACGCGATATTGACGACATATGACGACATATGACTAAAAGTAGAAAAATCATATCGCTTAAAGTGCAGCGCAAATTTTTACCTGAAATTCATTTCGTTGATTATACCTATTAAGATATAAGATATATAATACCTATTAAAATATAAGATTCCATCGTAGACACTCGCTGTCCAATTACTACTGCGCTTTGAATTATATCATATGCTATACAAAAATCCGTGATATATTTGTTACACTAGGTTCCACAAAATCTCATCGAGCTTGGCTGCTCTAAACGCTCTCAGAATTTTCTAACGGAAAAATTCCTGTGTTTTATTAGCGGGATATAGATCAGGCGATTGCGAAAGACGCGGACAAATAACTGTTTATCCAACACTCATAAAGATCGCTAATTAGTTTCTGCAAATATTTTTATGTGCTCCAGATCGATATTTTATATGCTCGCGCAGGTATAAAAATCTAATCTGGATCAATTATCCTGTTCTACGTAACGTCAGTTAACGCTTAGCTGCGCTAACGCTTACGATGACCTCTTCAAGTTGGTATTTCCAGCATAAATTGGAATAAATTGTAAATTAATATGCGTGAGTGTTTACAAATGCCGTTTACAAATGATTCATTTTAACGATAGATTCTAACGCAAGATACAACACAATTTGTTAGGTGTACCTTAATATTTGATGTGAAATTTCAAATCAAATTTATGACACGATATTCGAACGCTTTTTGTATAAATTGGAGTAAGTTGGAATTTTCAACTTGCAGTTTATTAATATACACTGCGATAAATCATAGACAAGTTGTTACTCGACGGTATCCCTACAATTTTGTCGAATTTGTTACGAATAACATCTGTGATATATCATTTAACAGCTCATATTTCTTTCGTACGTTGAAACGAGTTTAAATTCTCCCATACACTTAAACGAGTTTATTAACAAACATATATATCGGCTACAAACGATTCACTTTGACGATAGATAAGACGCGAGGTGTACTTGAAGAATTACTGCAACTTATTGCCAATATTCTACAATTTTTAGCCGTTATGTAACTACATGTGCACAGTAGCGATATTGTTGAAACACGTTTATAATTATGCGACAAGTATTTTGCAAAGCAGACCTATTTCAGAAAAAATGCATCGATCATCGTTTTTTTGCCGGCGTCCTCCTTATTTCTACTTCTAATCACGCTCATTAACTCAAACGACGCGTAACAAGTGAAATATTTTTTATCCGCGCTTCGTTTTATTGTATTTCGTTACACGAATCCTATACGTGTGTCGCGTCGACTCGTGTCGACTCGTGAGCTGACAAAACCGGATAAGAAAAGATAATGTCGCGACGATTTAAAGTTCAGCGTAAAGGGTTTATTTAATCGCTTGATGATAGGTAATTATCGAGAGGGAAACGCACACGTGCAAACGGATTGTGCATTAGCAATCTCTTCCATTCTTTACCTTCGATTAACCACCGTGGTTACCGGGATATAATATTCCTATGAATATTTTATTCTTTACCTTCGATTAACCACCGTGGTTACCGGGATATAATATTTCTATGAATATTTCAGAATGGCTGATGCAGGATGAGTATTGTTAGCAAAACAATTTCAAACGGTATAAACACGCTTTTATTGCGTTTTTATCGTAACGTAATAATTTGTGATAATTAAACATTCTCTGCCCTGTTCTGGGCAGAACGTGTAATTTTCGCGTGACAGTCAACGTGTCGATGCGTTATTTGAAACAAAGAAAAGAAATAAAATTCGCGTTGCCGAATGATAAATTTCATTGCCAAGCTCAAGGAATGGAAAACCCGCACCAGACAATAGAACATAATAGCCAGCAATAGACAAAGTAAGATGAAATGAAGATTCATTTGAAATTCATTCGTTTGTTGTACTTTACTACATTTCGACGTACTTTCGTTGTACTTTACTACTTTACGACATTCCAAACGATTTGTCAATAGCTTTTGAATTTTACGCTCGCACATTAAATAAGCATATTATCCCACTGCACTTTTGTCATAAAAAGAACATTACGAAGATCATAAAAATTAAAAGTTCCAAAGGCCTAATTTCACGCACGACAAGCGTGTTAATCCTTCTTTCTCTTGCAAAAGCAAAGGAAATTCCGCTCACGCTCGTTCAACCACCAAGAACACTCAAAATTTGACGGTTTCGGAACGAAGAATCGATATTCGTGGGATCGGCAAAGTCTAATTCTAGAGTCGTGATTCGGTTGTGCGAATTCGTCTAGGTAACCGCTAGTCAGTCGTTCGCCGATATGCCAAACGTTACTATGTTGCTATACCCGTTTCACGCCCACCATACATCACGCGTTGTGCTCGGACCTACCTGTCGACGTACATGTCGCTTCAAAGGTGTTACACGTGCTCTTAATAAATTCCCATCGCAAAAACTTGGCGCAAGGTTGCTCCGACCTGCTGTCGTAAAATACAAGTTATTTGCAAGTATTATCGTCGTGTGTGCTTGCAGTGTTTGCGGACGTTCTGCACGTAAATCTACTATCATTTTTCTGCGTTTTGATAATATTCGTAGTAAGGGAACGATTTTACGTGAAAAAGTTTTGTTCTTTGAGAAGGACGATTCGAGGCTTCGTTTTCGAGGGTGTTTCAAAATTTCCTTTAAAGTGTGTCACGTCTATCAATAGACGATGAGCTGATTTTTAGCTAAACAAAGTTCAAACACTGCTGACACTTGAAAACGAGACTCCAAATGGAAAAATTCTATTCTACACTTTTGACTTATTCCTGATAATAATCTTGCACCGATTGTGCATTCCTGTTCAGTCCACAGTTATTTAATATTCAAGAATATTGGACAAGATTCTTCACAAATTTATCTCTCTTCGGCTTCGATGTATCCGGAATACATCGTTGCAAGTTTAATATGAAAGAAGATATATACGCTACGGTTTTCATCTTCAACGGACAAAATTTTATCCTTTCTCTTCGACTTATTTTTTTCATCTGGAGTCGTCCCTTTTCACCGCGCGTACCTAAACGAAATTCAAATGTTCGAAATGGATTCGACCGGAACGGCGCGACTAATTTAAAGAAAACCGGCTAGAATTTTATATACACGGCGGAACAAGTGTATACACATATATCGGGGAAGTTATGAAACCATCTGTAGATACGGCGGAGAGTAGGCCATTCGGTCGAGTTGAAACGCGGCGGAGAGCAGACAGTCGTAAGAGCAAGAAACACAGTGCCGGCACTTTGCTGACACACCTCCACACAAATCTAATTAATTTATATCCTGAGAGAGGCGCCACTAGGGATGCTAAGCCCGACAGGGAAAAAAGGAACGAGAGACGAGAGGAAAGGTAAAGGTAGCGGTAGTGGCGTATCGGTTCTCCCTTACGAATCACAACGATCAAAGAAGATCGTTCCTTACCCAGACCTCAGAAGGAATCCTTCTTTCAAAATAGTCTCAAGAACGTAAATTCAAACACGCGCGTGAACATTTCTTTTGTCATTTGTTTCCATATTAATTTAATCGCCTTCGTTACAAGTTCCAATCGTTGCACGGCCTCTTTCGCAATTGATATACATTCATCATTGCTGTCACGCATTGGCAATTATTTTATGCAACATAATGTAATTAATATAGAATAAGTCGGCAATGTAACGTTTTTTCTCCTTCTTTTTCAATTTTTTTGAACGAGAGAAACTGCTTAAAAATACGCATGTGTCATGTGTGTTTCTGTAATTGAAGATTATATGGAATAGATGTGATTCATTTTTATACCACGCTTGGTTGTTAGGACGAGATACTTCAACACATTTGCGCAGGATAGTTAGAAAAATAGGAGATACGTTACGTAAAATGTAAAATTGTGATTATTAATATTTTCGAAACTTTGAGACTGATTAACAGGTGCTGAGACAGGCACGATGCAGGGTTAATGTCATTTAAGAAAAGGAAAACCATTTGAGAATTGCACGAAGATACGAATGAACGGAAAGAAGGATTTCGAGAGCAACTAAAGCTCTCAAATGACTGTCGGTTATATGATCAGGTCAGAACAGAAATAACAGAATGAAACACACGCGCGAAAAACACACGCTGTAATACAGGTGAACGGGCTAATTAACCTGTCCCCCCCCCCCTCTCTTCAGAAAATCTACACAGGTCGCGCGCACGTACCACTCGAACCCTCATTAGCGGTTTACCCTGAGCGTCGCGTGAACTTTGCACCTGCAAATTGCCACCTCTCTATTTAACCGCTTGCGAAACGCCGCCATCCAACTCTATTTGGACGGTCTCATCCTTTTTCCGGCTGAAAAATCCGCACCGTCGATAGTGGCGGACTACCAATCATTTTGAAATCGTTGAATCGTGAAAGATTCGGGAACTTTTCAGAGTCTTCAAGGTCTTGGAAGTCATGTTCAAATATCTTCAGAGCTAAGTAAGGAATCATATTTAAGTAGCTAGACTGAAATATTTAAGTGCCCAGACAGAGTAGTCGAAAGTTTAATAATTAGATCACAGATTTTTATGCCTTCGTGAGGAAAATTTTGAAATCTTGAAATATCAAGTAGAAATATAAAGTTCAAAGTACAGTAGAACGATTTTCGAAAATATAAATTTGCACAAAAATTCGCCAACTTTTAATAATATAATTCGTACAATATAAATAATTCATATAATTAAATAAACTATGATATTCATATAGAATTGATCAATAAAGATTTTTTCGGGGGAGGAGAAATTTTGCACACTCTGAAACTGAGGTTCGAGCGAATCTATCGCTAATCATCGAGTTGATCTACCACGTGGAACAGTTATCGAGCGAATCGATGCAGCTGTTGCAGCAACAAGGGAATAAAGACATCGAGTCCTGTTCTTGACGGGTAGTTTCGGGTGCTCGTTATTGAAAGAAAGGAAGAAAAAAAAGAAACACGGGTTTGCAACGAACGATCCGACACGATGACACCATAACGTTGAATTAGGGTCTTGCTGATCTGTTTACATTGCATAATTAACGCGGTTGCAAAGAAAATTGAAAATATCGACGTAGAAAGTGTTTCTTCTTGCATAGAAAGCATAGAAGCGTAAATTTCATTGAGACGTCAAGCTCGATCGATAAGAAACGAAGGGAAATGGCGAAAAATTAATTACCCCCTCCACCCGTGATAATGGCGCGGACGAGATTAATAATTTGGAAGGCGGAGATGAGGCTTCAAACATTTACGGCTCGGCGAGAGCACGTGCACGGAATAAAATAAGCGAATTATGCAGATGAGAATTCGATTCCGTCACTTTTGATTTACGGTCGCCTGCGTTCAAAGAGGCAGGAGCAACAGGAGCGAAGGAACACGGATGGAGAGACATCGAGAGGAAACGGAGTGGAATTTCCCTCTTGTGCGTCTCGTACGCGAATACCACCACCTCCGACCACCAATTATTTACGTTCCTCAGATAAGTGCACTATTAACTAACCTCGCGCTAATATCTGCGCCTATCATTAAGATAATTGTGAAACCAGCGGCCCTCGAGGCCACGAAAAGGCATCATCGCGGTCTCCCGGCTTGCCGATTGCATTAAAACTCATACACTTTGTTCTTTTCGTTACGTATCATCTACCGTTGCTCACGAAACTGTTCCAACAGTTTGCAGAAACTTTTTGCGAATGTGTCATGTTTGTACGTCGAAGTTTCGTCAACGCCATAACGAGTAGATGGTAGATTTTTATTCGCATTCGTGCATTGAGACGTAGTCCTCTCTTCAACATAACAATTAGTTGGATTAATTCCACTTCTTGGACGGAGACGATACGTTGAAAAATATGGAATTAGGGGACCAAGCGCCGAGTTAATTCGTCTTCCCTTTGATTACAGGATGCTCGTTTCTTAAAACATTCCCGCAGCAATTACTTTCGTGTGTCCGCGGGTACAATATATATTCGAATGTTCCGCGGGTAAATAAATTTATTATTTATCGGCGTCTTTCCGTGGAATCGATCGAAGATTGGTTTAATCGATCCGACTCGATTACCACCGCGGTACGATAAATGGAAAACGGCCGGACGATTGCCTTTGATTCGTGCTTTCCCTTCGTGTCGTTAATTTCTTAATCGTCGTGTGCAACGTGTTCCCTGCGCTCACGATTTGTCCAAGAAATTCTGTAATTTATCAATCGGACGTTTGGACACTCGCAACGACAGCGTATTCTTGAATTTTATTATAGAAAGCGATATTTTCTATATTCTTAATACAGATATGTGGCTAATAGCGAAGTTTAAAGTCAATCTTAAAATGGACGTAGAAGTTGTGAGATATTTATTGGACATTACGAAAGTGTTCGAATCTATATTTTCAATACTGTAATGAGATTCGACAATCGTGGTTGCGTTTTTTTTGAGTTTGAAACAAGTCTAAAAATTACGAGACATTTAATTACGCATTTCGCAGATGTCAATTATTCGCATCGATCAACTTCGATAATTCATACGTGTCTCAAATAGCTGTATCAACTCTTTATAATACCTTGTGACTTTTCTTTATAATATATTACGTTTCTTACAATTCTTTACGATATATTACACTTTCAAATTTGACTAGCACAATCGTAGTGATGTACAGGCACATAAAAGTATACATTCGTGCAAATCAGTGACACGTTGATGAATACGCCGCCAAACAGAGCTCGCAATTATACGAACGAGGATCGTCGTTCTAGTGGCGCTTCGCACGGGGAAAGATCGAAGCGTTTCGTGCCACGCGGGTTCGACAAAATAATTTTCCGCGTATTTGGAGCGGCCGTGACTTGTGCTCCGCACGGGAAGCGGATAGCGCTACGCGCCGCGATTATTTCCACGCGCGGTGCATGGAAACGAAAAGAGAGCGGTAAAAACCGGCGCCTTCGTTGCCCCCGGCGAAGACTGGAAGCCGTTTCGTAATCGCGGCCTGGATCATTTTCTGCACGACTGCGCGGGAAATTAGATCACCTACCTCTCATCCCGGTAGCGAGAGATCTAGGCAGGTTTCATCGCACGATACAGGAAGAGCCTCCTTCTCTTCTTCTTTGTCCTCCCTCTTTTCTCCTTCGTCTTTCTTTCGCCTCTCATCGACAGCTTGTCGCTGATAATTTAGCTATTAGTCACGATCAACTCTCTCTCTCTCTCTCTGTTTCTCGCACCCTCTCCTTCTCTCTTTCATCGAAGATAAAATCTACTTCGTGCTGAATACGTTTTTGTATTACACGCCGATTAATTTCTTACTGGTCTTTGCAAAGTGGAACTCCTTTATCCTCTACGCATGTTCCTCGACCACCGTTATACTTCGGTATACTCGTCCCGTTATCGACATTTATCGGGCAGCTTGTTGCTCCTCGTTGATTCCGCGGTTGACCATCGTGCCGTTTAACTGTTTCTCAACAATATTGCAAAACGAGGATGCAGATAACGGGCCCGGCGTCTGTTAAAGTTACAGACAGGAGACGAGCGTAGGATAATTTCAGGTAATTCCTGGTCGATGAGTTGGGGGTTTGCGTAGAAAGTGTATTGGACTGTGCGATAGGTTCGTTCGCCGTTCGTGCGAGTGTCGTGCTCGAACAATGCAGAGTAATTAATCGGATCGTTCAGCAACAGTGGCGAACGTAGGAGAGTTGTTACTAATACATAAATATAGAGAAAATAATTTACTTCCGGAGTTAAAGAGTCGTTTGGATACACTTGGTTTTATCGATGAATTTTCAACATTCAACTACCTTAATATTCAATTTTAAACATTCAATTTTAACTTCCTCGATCGAAATTCTTAATAAGAGCGCTACGAATTTTTCCAGACAATCCGACGAACGTGAATGGAGCGTAAATACATTACACAATTATTCGTCCAATTACGCAAAACAACAAGAGGGGATTGTTCACGAGCGTGTGCTACGGAGAGGATCGAACGAAACGTCCGAAGCGTAGGGAACTCGCCCTCTTCTCCCGCTCGTACGCGTTCCCTTCTTCTCAAACTTTCTCCCTCCCGTTGGAACGTCCTCGTCCTCGTCCTCCTCTTCGTCGCTGGTTCTCGGCTCTTTCTGACTTTGCTTTTGGCTTGGGCCGGGTGTAATCGGTTCCCCGAAGCCAGGGCTCATTATCGACCCGTCGGCCTAGCAATTACCTGCGAAGCCTCTTTCGACTTCGTGTGTGCCAGCCAGCACAGTTTCCGACTCTCCACGAGGCCTTCCGAGATCCTTCGAGGATCTTTCCAGCGTGGAACAGAGAAAAGACGAGAAAGAGAGAGAGAGAGAGAGAGAGAGAGAGAGAGGAGGGAAAGCACGGAATATCCAGAGAAACGGCAGTCTGCGTTCGTTGTTGCTGCTGTTGTTGCCTGCGCGCCCTTATTTCGAGCAACAACGCGATAATCTCGAACGAACAACCGATGATAATTACTGGACGTGCCAGTAGTGTGCGATAATTGCCAAGGTTGCGAAGTTCGCATCAGTTACCACTGGAGGAATTCGAGTCGAGGCAACTGAGAAAATTTAAATTTCGTGATTTATCGAATTTTTCCGTGTCACACAAGGGAGGTGATAATTTCTTCGCGCAGACTAGGGAATTCTTTTCACGAAGATACGACTTGTTTGAATTTTCCGTTATTATAATTTTACTCTCGCTAGACCAGACAATTTCTCTCTCTCTCTCTCTTTTCACAGCGACTCTTCCTTGAGCTTTTCGTGGAAATTTCCACAGAAGAGGGACGCGCTCGTAGAATGCAGATGGAGAGAATTTTCTTTCTCTCGATTCGTCTTCGAATTACATTTGTCGCTACAAAAGAGAACTCTCTCGCCGTCGAAGTTAGAATGACACATTACCGAAGAATCTCCTGCTTTTCGCAACTTTTTTCCCTGCATCGTCTCCTTCAAATTCTTCACTGTCCCTCCCCAAAAAAAAAATTCGACCACCAGCCTACCTCCTGCATTAACGAATACAACGGTATTATGAAGCTCGTATTATCGCAAGAAACGAGTCTGTTCCTATTAGTTACGTCTTGTCTAACTAGTTGACTATCTGGTTCAACAGAGCAGCCCGTGCACGTGAATATATCGCAGGCAGGTAACGATAGTCATGGTAATTACGGGAAGACCTAATTTTAACGATTTCACCGTGACGGCAAGAAACGAAGATAAAAATGGAAGTACCCACTTCATCTGTTTGTCAATTTTCTTTTTCTCCGTCTCGTTTCTTTCGTGCCAACTATTCAGAGAGAGAGAGGGAGAGAGAATCGGTAGTTGCGAGAGAGAGCAACTTTTTCTTTTTTTTTCTCCATCACGTACAACACCTCGTAGTTTCTTGCCTCTCGCAACGGTTGTTGCCTCTTGCAATCGGAATTCGATGTAACATCGGTCAACGAATTTTTTTTCAAAGCACAGCGAAACCTGTTCGCGTCTCTTGATTCGATCCATCGTGTTCCCACGACCGGCAGCAGAAAAGGAAATTGCCGACAGACGATAGGAAAAACAGGTGGACACAAAATATAATCAGCAGATAATTATTGACGCGGGTATCACAATCGGGGTCCGCGGTGAGAACAGGAAAATCAGGATCGTGAAACGCGAGATTCTGATTATAACCTCTTACTGGATTTGATCAAAGTTGCAATTCACGTGTACCCTGTGTCGATCAAAGGTACAAAGTACGTGGACATTTAACTTCATTTTGTGGAATCTACTGTATATTTACTGTATACTTATTGTATATTTTACTGTACATTTTTAATTGTTGATATTGATATATATATATATATTTTAAGAACACATTTTAATGCATTCTAGTAATGAAAATTGATTTATCTCTTAGATGAATGAATGTTTATTCGATGCGCAATTAAACGACAATTTTGGAATGATGTTAAACGTGATTTTATCATGACGTGTGGATATTTTAGTTAGGTTTATAGAATAGTATTTAAAAAAAAGAAGTCTACCCTCAACTTGTAATCTGCGGATACAAAATTGTTATTGGTAAATTAAATATTTAATGAATTATTGGTAAAATATACTGTCTAACGCAATACAAAAATTCGTTCGAATTTCTCAACGATTTCATACTTTCTCTTTAAATAAAACGCGATGATGAAAGTGTCCACATATTTTCGAGCGGCAGTGCATGTTGATTTCTTTTCTCTTTTTCTTCGTTTGCATCGGCTGACGTGACAAGTGGACAAGTCGAGTGACGTAAGGGCATTTTTTTTACGGAATTTCCTTGAAAGACGAACGTTTGCGAACGAGTCAGCGAACGAAAATTGGCCGAGTTCGCGTACATGGCCAGTCGAGTTCGTGGAAAAGCGTTAAGTGCATCTCGTGAGACCGCGACCTTAACGAGGAGAACGGGCAACGACAAAAGGGCAATTTTGCAGATGGCGGCGTCAATAGTGGAGTCGATTTCCTTCAACGAAAGAGAGTACTCGCTCACGTGCAAACGTTTGATTGTTGATACTCGAGGTTTCAGGAACAATGAAGATAATTTTTATGTATACATTTTTCGTGCATTTGTAATTTCATTGCAACTGTTCGGTATAATGATAAAAGAGGATTATTCCGACTTCATTGATAAAATTTGTAACCAATCTCAAGATGTATATAAGTTACGAAATTGGTTTATAGTTTATGCAGAAACTTTTAAAGTATATCGTACGTAGACGCACTGAATCTTTTTCACAAAATATGGTTGTATTAAATACCTTGCAATTTGTATAACACATATTTTTAGATTTGCTTCAAACTTTATCAATATCACGATTTCTTGAACGGTAACGTTTCGTGAGCAAATGTAAAGACACCACAAACGTAGAAAGAAGCGCGAATACTTCTATCAAGTAGCGAAATTCGAAAATTAACAAAAATTTAATGCGGTTTCCCTTGCGCGGTTCTTACTTGAAACCCACGTGAGTCGCAAAAGTATTCCTCGTGCTTTCGCAATTATTAAATTCGAGGAGTTCCCTTAAGTCTCCATTAGATCGCGAATTGAATTCCCATCGTTCAACGAGCGATGTAATTACATTATCGCAATCAGGATATTCATCCGGGTGCAAAGAGATCCGCCGTATCAGACTCTGTAATAATAATGTTCTACGAATTATCGATGGCGCGCTTCCTTCGCCAATCCAGGTAGCTCGACGTTGACTCGACGAGGTTCAAAATTGTGTCGATGATTTTCCAACAACAAATCGGTCGAAAGATTATCCTCTTCCCGTCGTTAGCGCGGTTTTACGGTTCAAATCCATCCGACTCGAGCGTGCGCGTAAATGGAAAAAGAGAAAGAAGAAGACGAAGTTGAAAGTTACTCGAAGTCGAAAAAATACGATTCGGCGAGTGGTTTTGCTCTCGGCAAATTTTACGAGAGACGTCCTTCCCTTTTTTCTTTTCTTTTCACGGCGTGGCGCTACTCGCATCGGGCGACAATTTTGGCTCGGTTTCGTCCGAATTAATTAATTTCAGCGCCACGGTCGAAATTAGCCGACCGGCATCGAGTTCGAAATCGGGCGGCGTTTCTGTGCAGTGCGGTGGAAAGTAATTAGGCGTCATTACTGCATCCCGGTAACGGGGTACGCGCTGGTCTGGATTCAGAGAGTTTTGTGAAGTGATTATTTTTATTGTCATTTCCGGCTGGTTTCTCGGAAATCACGGAAACGGCACGTACGCAAGAGCTACACGAGAGCTCCTTCCAGCCGTTCGTAACCGCGTCGTTTTCCTCTTTATCGAGGAGCCAGCTTCAGCTTCCTCTTCTCGTTCCATCGCCCGTGGCTTCTCCATTCACGATCGGAACCGATTCGATCGATCGTTAATTCGTTCGATGTAATTACTTTTAATGTGATCTTCCATCGACGATTGAAAAATTCTCGTATTGGGTTGTTGAAGATGATTAGCTTTCTCGAAAGCTTAATTTTTTCATTCGTTTTATAAATTGATGCAATCAGTGTCTTTAGCGCAGGTTTTCAAATACCACTTCCCTCTTTTATAAATCTTGTTTATTGTATTTTTGCGATAACTTGTTGTCCAGCAATTGGAAAAAAAGTAATTAAATCGATTAGCTCCAGACACACGTTTTATCCATACACCTGCACGATATATCTAATTAAGATGCTCCGTAAATGTTTCCTTACAGAAAACACGTTCTTCTGGTACATTAATAGACATAACGAATAAAATGTCTGTATCTCTTTGATTTTCTCGAACACCGATCCAAGTGTACATAGAATAAAATTCATTTGTTAATATTTTCTCGCAGCCACAAAAATTTAACACGCGTGCGAGAGAATCTGACGCAAGGAACAAGGATCGTGCAACAATTCCAAGTGGTCGCGTACGATTCAATTAACCGGTTGTATTAACCATCTATCGATGGTTGCGTTTCGCGACTATTATCACGAACAACGACAGCCAGTAATTTTCGCGCGGTACATCAACATCCGCCAGTTGTTTTTAACGTCGTTCGGCACAGTACATCATCGGTTTTGTTCCGAGCACGAATTCTGCCGGGGCGCTTGGACTTGACGCTCGCGGTACGCCCGGAGCATCGTAAGAAAAGTGGCGGCATTACGCATAACCGCAATGAAATTCGCATTACGCCGCGCGTAATACGTGCATAAAGCATTCTCGCGTGTGCAGTAACCCGTATAAAATGTTCCGAGTTGTTGGCGTTCTCCGGGGCAGCCTCGTTCCCGGCACGGACGTAATAGATTTATTTCGGAGAAAACCGCGCGGCCGCGTCCCCGTTCGATCGTTATCTCGCGTTGCGTTTGCTCCGTTAAAGGCTGCCGAAGCTCGAAATTTTGAAATTGCAGAGACTTTGGATGAATTTCGGGATGTTTTCGCGAAATTCGGAGATGACTGACTGGATAACGAAAGTACGATGGATGAATTAACGGGATGAATCGATCGATCCGAATTGGTAGAAGAAATAATAAAAAAGATCATAGTAGATGACTGAATTGAATTGAAATGTTACAAAGATGAAAAAAGCTGTGGCTTTTTCTTCAAATTCGTATTTTCGTGAAGGTGATTGAAATGGATGTGAGTTAATTTAATGTGCGAAAATATATAAAACATTGGGAAAAAATGATAAGGAATAAATTGCTGCTTGGGCTTCATTTTCTTGATTGAGGAAAATTGCGTATAAATGACTACATTAATACATAGATTCATTCATCTTCTTTAATTTCCATTTACAAATTTTTTCTACAGTTATATCTCTGTTTTTACAATTATAATACTGTTTGATTCCTCTCTCGAATTTCCATTTATAATTCCACTTTTACAATCGCAAGTAATTCCATTCCGTTACAGTGAATACGTCGATTTTTTATCCATTCTCTTCAGTGTACTATACTTTTAAGATCGTAATTCCATCGTTGAATACATAAATACATAAAATTTTCACTCATCCTCTTCGATTTCCATTTATAATTCCAGCTTTACAATCGCACGAACAACTCTGCACATAAATTCTTTATTCATGTTCTTTGACTTCCATCTATAATTCCACCTCGCCTGTAATTTTAGAATCCTCAAAACGTCTGATTGATCTTCCAACAATCTCTCAAGCCTGTCTCATTTTCTCCAGCTAAACATAGCGTTTACACCGAGGCGCTCGTAAGTAAGCGCAATGAAATTACACCGAGGTAGATTTATTTCGGGTGAAACTGGCGGCGGAAACGCGTCCCGCCGCTGCGTTCGATCCGGCACTGATTCGCGCGCGCGCGCGGTTCTTTCATTCTTTCCTTCTTGCCCGCGATAAGATTAAGAAAGAACGGCTGAAAATTCGAAATTGCGGCTGAGCGTGCCGACGGTAATTTGCCCGCTTTCTAGCCGATCCAATTTGTCGGTACAAATGGCGGTGATACGACTTCCGTAATCGTTTTGGAGAACGACCGTGCACGCGTAAAACGTGGGTGTGGAAGGCGCCAGCAGCTCTCTCGCTACAGCTGGATCGTGTTTCTGGCGTGGCGATACCGGTATCCCTTCATTCCTCAGTAATCGTCAGGCCCAAGGCACGCTATCCGCCATTTTCTAAATACGTTGCCCGAATATCGAATCGTGCACGGGGGATCGCTCGGCTCTGTCGAAACCTCCGTGCCTCCTTCGAAACACGTACCAGCGCCGTGCGCTACTTTTCGAAATACTCGCGCTTCCTCTTTTCGAAATTTGAATCGTCCAAAACCACGCGATAAATTCGTTCGTTCGAGGTGTCTTCGCGAGGAGTTTGTCTTCACAAATATTTGGAGTTATTAATTTTTTTCCTATAAAATACTAACGATGTAATCGGGGATCGTTTGGAATCACAATTATTTAATTTGTTAAAATGCAGAATTTCATTGTCCGTTGCAGCTGAAATGCCGATTCCGAAAGAATAAAATTTGCTCCGTTTTCACGATTTCAAACTCTTTTTGCAATTAAGCACGCGGTTCCTTGCATTTTTAAGCGAAATCTCGCTTGTAAACGCGAGTCTGTGGAATTTACGTACCAATTGATCAACTAAATTAGCTTTCACGTGATTTCTAAAGGCGACGAAACAGTTTTTTTTTAAAAGTGAGAGTTTTAATGCAGGTAGAGAGCAATGAATGTTGCAGATACTTGGTTCCTCGGTTAATTACGCACGTCATTCCGACAACGTTGGATAATTGGAAAATCGTTTCGAGTGTTCAGAATAGTGCCTTCATTGCAGTTCGATACGTTTCGATACGTTTTACTTTGTCACGGTTTATTTTCCCCGGGGCGAAACAGTCGTTTATTATTAGCTTGATGCCTGTTCACGAAGATGCATTCCGGGAAGAGTCGGGCTCCGTTGGGCTGCCAAGCCTTTGGATTTCTGGAATTCAGAGGTTGTCGCTCCGAGTTAACCGATTAACGCAATGAATTTATTGAACAAAGCGGCGACGTGGCACATCGTCCACCGACATCTGACATCTTCTTTCCGGAAACGGGAGGGATTAGCGCCTCGAACGTCTTCCGCGTAATCGCGTTGGCGAAATGGAGACCACGTTCAGATGAAATCAGAAAGAGGAAAAAAAATCGCGATAAACGATAACAACGAACATTTATGAAAACGAAGTTGCGTGTGTGTTCGATCGAGGGAACGCTGCCTAATTCGACCAATCGCTAAATTGATAGAACGAAACGAAATATTCTTGTCAATTTATAATCGTGGTCAGATCAAAATAACAGAAAGCGATAAAACTGTCAGCAGAAGGTGCAGTCGATAATTTTTGACATTTTTGAAACAATTTTTAAGCAATTTCGAACTTTTCAAAAGTTGCTGTCACGCGCGAAGCGTAGCTCGACTCGAGAGAAACACGGGTTAAGCGTACGATCCGTCCGTGAGGAACACGTCAGCGATTATCCGTCTCCCGAGAAAAGATCACTTGGCGAAAACAGGTATCTGTTTCGCTCGATCGACGCGAAGAGAAGAGGTTCCCTCGCATGATGGAATATTCGTTCCTACGCTCCAGGTGGACGTGGTAACGAGGTAGTAACCTGACGGCGGGACAGTGCGTCAGGCCGAGCGTAGTACGCGCATCAGTCGGGAAAGCTTAATCATCGTCGAGGCATCTCGAATAGTGCACTGACTACGTTTTAATTACTCGCCGCATCGCCGGCAATGTAGAATGACATCAAGATGCCCCGCGGGGGGGAGGGAGGTGACGAGCAGCGCGAGAGAAAGGGACTAACGCAGGGAAGGAGCGTTGACCGCGTGTAAAGAAAAAGAACAACGTCGCCAGTTTTCCAGTTCGCGGCCCTCTCTTTAATCGCCGCTCCATGCAAATACACGTGCGAGCGATTGTATCGGGGGGCAGCTCGCGGCATCGATAACACCGCTGATAGCAGCGTTGCGAGTAGCCAAACGACGGTTCTTGCGAACCACCTTCTAACTTTATTAGCGGCGATTGATTGTCGAGTGCGTGTATCGTCGCGAACTTTGTATCGTCGGTGATGATCGACGAAAGAGAAAAGAAGAAAAGAAAAAATTCGCAACACCGGAGGAAGTTGTTAGCGTGTATCCTGAGGTTTCGCAGCAGCGGGGGCAACAAGTGTCCCTATCGAGTTATTTGCGTAAGGATCTGGAGCAAGTGATTCCGTGATTACCCATTTCCCTTTTTCCTTTTTTTCCTTTTATCCCCGTATTTACGAAAGTATTTACGGAAGTTAAATATCTTAAAATTACGTAGACACTGACCAGCTTGAGATTCGAAAATAGTGCGCTATCTCGAAATATTTACGTATATTTACAGACCTGCGTGTTGCATAGAATATGAAAGCTTGTGCTTCCTCTATCTACTTAATTTGACATTCAGTTGAACTCTGCATTTTCTTGCCTATCTACCAGCCATATTTTAGGATGATTAAAGTAACTAGATAGTAATACAGAACGAAAAATATGCTTTCGTTGTGTGTATATATATATCGTGACGTAATATTTTCTAAATATTAAATATTCCGGCCAAACGTGTAAATATTTCTTCATTTTCTTGCCTATCTCTATTAATACGTCAGTCACTCGTGACCAGCCATATTTTTGGACGATTAAAATAACTAGATAGTAATACAGAACGAAAAATGTGCTTTCGTCGTATTTTTATATGTGTATAAAACGTAATATTTTCTAAATATTAAATATTTCCGGCCAAACGTGTAAATATTTAATCCGATGTGCTTGCTGTAAGCTACAAAAATGGCTTCTAAAAATTGGAGAAAGAAGGCCAGATTAGCCCGCGTCGTTAAATATTCGCCGGTACGAAATTCGTCGCTCTACCTGATCGCGTGTTCATCTATCGCGAGGGCCTTGAAACGGATTCGGATTAAACCTCGGATGAGGTTCTAAATCCTTTCGTGTGACGTTTTTTCCCAATCCGTTCATGCTCGCTGGTCGTTTCTTTCTTCCACGAAATTCGTACAACGTCCGAAATTATCCCACGAAATTATGCCGACCTATCACGGACCGTTTTCAAATACTTTTGACAAACTTCCTCGGTTCCCGGCTTCTCGGAAAGTAACCTCGACGTTTCGCCGTTGATTCGAGAGAAAACGACGACTCGGTTAACACTTTGATCCGTGTCCAGTTCTTTGAACAAATCTCAGTTTTGTTCCAAATTGGAACAAAAATGTCAGGGGAATGTTTCTTACGTTGAAATTTCCAAGGAAATACCTTTGTAAATCGGAAACGTGTTGGCAGTCTTGAACAGAAAAATTTGAAAACAATTTCAAATACCTTTGTAAATCGGAAACGTGTTGGCAGTCTTGAACAGAAAAAATTCAAAACAATTTCAGTATTGTAACTGATACGTAAGTCTAAATAAAACGAACTGAAACTGGTCTAAATTGGTAACGAAGAAATTAATCGCTGGTCCAATCTAAGAAACTGATTTTTTAATGCACAATGTGTGTTTCAAATTGTCCATTTTTCATTTTATTATAGAAAAATATCTTTATTGTGAAAAAAAAAAATTTTCAAGAAGCACTCTGTAACGTAACAAGAAAATTTAAATATATATTGAGTTGTATTTCGAAGGAAAATTGAAACGCGGAAGATTTAAATTTTAGTATACATTTATTAAATATTAAATTTAATTTATATTAAATCGGCGCGAACTTTCCGGACCGCTCAATATATTTGGCAAAGTAATATCAATTAATGTCGAATTCGGAAATTTCTCCCACTGAAATATTTCAAAAAGCGCAATGTCTGAGTTGCACCAACACATGCAACGATGTTGATATAAATACACGGAATAATGAATAAATCTGAATGTTACCATTATAGTAGTCATTTGCTCGTGTCTCGTAGCCAACATCACAGTTGAGTTTTCGTTTCGCGACTGGCATCGTCAAAGTGTTAATTATCGGTATTTCGCGTCGGATGGCGGAGGCTGCTTTCACGCGAACAATCTGAAAAGGGCAGCGTATCCTAAAAAGCGAACGCTAGACGGTCGGGTTCGCCTCGCAGCTCGACACGACTACGAGAGATGCTTCGGGAAGAGAGGAGGTTCCCACGTAGTCCGAACGTTCGCCGGTTTCAGAGATCGTCGGCATGAAAACGGGGATAATTGTGGCTTGGTAAATACCGCTACTTAATACCCGAGCGTGCTGCTTCGTACTTACACGCGTGCATAGACATATACGTATAGCTGGTCTAGCTAGCTGGCTAGCTAGCCAGCGCGAGTACTAGGTTCGTGGCAGCGTCGGTCCGTTTAGAAATCGTTCCTCTCTTCGCGCAACGTGTAGAAAACGAGGTAATTGTACGCGGCGCGTTGTGTATCCACGCCGCAGATATCCACTTCCGGCGCGGATCTGGCTCACTGCAATTTCACGCCATTCCGGTCACCGATTCCCTTCCTAAATCCTTGCTGCTTCCTATTATGATATCGCTTCTTCGGCAAATGTGTTGCATGCAGTTAGACTGAGAAAAATGCCATTTTATTCAGGTATGCACGTGTATAATTTTAAACGAGAAATGGAATGAATAAATTAATAACAAATACTTGGATAGGATCGGTTCGAATACGCTATAGATGGAGGACAATTGCACAATTATCAATCAATATATGGTACTGAAATGATATTTGCTCTTGTTTCAGTTATCACATGTTGGAACATAACTTGTTCTTTTCAATGAATTTGATCCAGTTACTGTCACATGTACATCGCAAAAAAAGAACGTCATTGCTTTGGATGTTTATACGCGTTTAATAAATATTTATAAAATATTCACATCGGCATTTGCATGTTCTTGTGACATGCACATTCGCGCATTTCACGAACACAAACTTTTTATGCACAAACGCATTGCCATTTGCATCTTATCTGTGAATTAGCGAAGGAGAACTCTATTTGTATAACATTACGTGCGATTTTCTATTTTTTCCCAAGTAAAAATATGATAAATTGAAGTGGCTTCATGCTACGAAGTAAATGACGTGTTCGTAGCTATCGTATCTGCACTATTACAGGCATCATAAAGCATAACTTGTTTTAAAAAAGATATAAATAGTACTCCGCTATTAAAATTAAATACATGCCATGTCCTCGTTCCTAAGTGTTAGAACACATTTCGCAAGGTGCGTAAATTGATTTAAAAATCACGAGAACGATCAATGGATTGAAACGGCGTTATTCTCGAGCCACTAATGACGATTTGACAGACAATCGAAATTGGATGAATCAAACACGAAATTAGAACAATCTAGAACGTAATAGCAATCTGTAATTAAATGACAGGAATAAAAGAGAAATTGACAGGAATATGGTAGAATTTAATTTAAATATCGTGTCAATTATTGAACTATGGACGATCATAGATATTTTAAAAAATTGCAACTAAATTTCACTGAAATGCGTAAGAATTCTAATGGTTAAATTGAACGCCGAAGTTCAACTTCATTACTATCAACTTCCACCGATAATCCTGTAATCCATAAATGTCCGAGGAATAATCTTCCAACAATCTCTTAAATCATCCATCTCATCTTTGCCAACTAAGTATAGTATTTATTCTAATGCATTTAAGGATAATAGAATTGCACCCAATAGAAACAGCGCGAGCCGAGTCACTATTATATTCGCTGGACGTTGTCTTGCGCGTGTCAACTAGCTATCCCTGGATCAATTGTAACGTCGAGTAAAAAAGGACTGTTGATTGCAGCCATTACGCAAATTGAAGCGGCGATGCATAGCCAGGTTGACTTCTCAATGCTACGCACGTTCCTTAGATCGATCGAGCCGTGGTATCGAGCTTTCGGCCGTTCGTACGACACGTACGCACGATGATTATAATCGCGGCCCGTCAGATCGATCGCAATACCGAATGCGCCGGTGATCGTTATGTCCTATATCGAAATCGAGATCGTTCGCGAGCGGTGAAACATGCGCACCGAGATTTTTAACGTAACGGAGAACATAAGAAAGATACAAAAAGTATTTATGTGTATCGGTTAATTTTCATATATATACATATATTTTTCAGGTTCTGCATCTAATTTTTATAATTATAACTATTTTATATAATTTATAGTTATTACTAAACGTACCAAAAGTAATCGCGCAA
>KQ435700.1:1047640-1061656 GCA_001276565.1 Melipona quadrifasciata | reverse complement strand
TTTTAGTACGTTTAGTAATAGTTATAGATTATATAAAATAGTTATAATTATAAAAATTAGATGTAGAACCTAAAAAATATCGAGAGCAAATACTTTTTGTAGTCACTATATGTGTTCTCTTTTGAAGTGTGAAAAATCACACTGATAGAATCTCAAAATTGTGAAAATACTTTCAACCTTAGTTTCACGTTTGCAATACTGAAAAATTACAAAATTATGGTAAAACATTGTTCTATGGAGCGAATAATAGTCTCGACACAGGAAGATTTTTAAAAATTATTGAAATGCGCAGAGAAAAAGATATCTTTCGCGGACTGACCTCTCGGTTGAACGTGCCAAGAGCTAAATTCACGTCGAGTTTTCGACGTGTCGACGAAAAGGAGCCAGCGAAGAAAAATTTACGGCCGTGAGTGTTTAATTGGAGATGTCATATGACTCTATCGAGTTCAATCGAGAATAGATTGATCTGCAATTATGGCAGACATTAATCACATAACGTAATTAAGAATAACGAGCGCTTATTTCATCTTGTTCCACCGAGGGAAACTGGTTTTCGAACAGGGACACTCGTAAAACACAGAGTAAAAAAGCGAAATTTAAATATTTTAATTTGTGCCGACTATTCGCTCGCAACAGTTTTTCGTGCCTTGAACTATACCTCTCCGACTTGCAATTAGCAACAATATCTCCCCAATCGGTTTATCCTTCACAAATATTGTACGTAACGCACGCGTTGATAGAGAACGTGTTTTTTCTCATTTGTAAACGATGCACGTAATTGCCCGGCGAATTAAAACATTTTAAGGTAACAAGCGAAAACAGAAAACAGCGGGTGATAAGCGGATCGTACGAGCGCACCGATGTCGCTAAAATTCACGAGCGGCATTGGCAACAGTTTGACAATACATTTCGCGCAGGTAATATGCGCAATTTTCTGGCCCCGATAATCTACGCGTACTAACGTGTACGCTTTACGTAAAAATAAATGCAAATAACGCGAAGTGGAGGCTTCGCTCGGGGAAACGCAACGTTAGTTAAAACTCCTACCCGAAGAAAGTCCGTACCGATCAGTTTTGATTGCGTAATTGCAGAATTAATCGACCTGCCCGCTGGAGATTAATTGCTCGAGAACTCGTTCTCGTTCGTATCGTTCGTTGCACAGTTCGAAGGAGGAAAAGAACCGTAGGTACACTTGCGGAGAATTAGGAAGTACCTCCGGTGCTAGTATCGGCTACGATCTACCGGCGAGGACTTAATCGAGAAATGCCCGTCTTGAAATGCTTTCTCGATAAGCGGAGCTCCGTAATTAATTGTCGATTCCTACGCGAGGAAGGAGTCGGCGGTTTTATCGCCGACGGAGAACTGGTTTTTGCACGGGCATTTTTTTCTTTTGTTTTTTTCTTTTCGACCGGCGAATACGTACGCACTAGGAGAAAAACGGGAACGCGGACGATCGGTCGACTCTTCGCGGCGAACTACGCTCGATTATCTCGTTCTTGATTAATGTTTTTCCTCGAACAAGATTTGACGCGATAATTAAACGCAAATCCTCCCGAGTTTTCCGTCTATTTCGCGGTTTTTCCACTTATCGCGTATAACAGAATACCGCAAGGTATTGCACTATCGCGGAAAGAAACTTGTTTCTATTAGCCTGACTCTTGAAAAATTTTGTCAAAGTTTCTGATCGTGGAGCATGTTAATTGTACCTACCAGAAATCGGTCGATTTTCAATGGCTCTTTTGATTAATTAAAAATACACACAATATATCGCGTACGGGTTAAAAATGTAAGAATGACCATAATAAGGACTTACAATATGGCTATGCTACGTATAACATAGTGTTAATGTAATATAGGCTGTGAGGAGTTAAAAAAGTTGAAAAAAACCAGCCACGACCGCCTTGAAAGTAGTTCCCTCGTGAGTTGACACGTGCATTAACGTTGTCGCTGGTTGATACGCGGTCAGTTAAGACATAAATCTTTTAAAAACTGAACTACTTAACTAATTTCATGATACAAAAAAAAACACGGTTAATATTCAATTCGCGCGAACTCGTTAGTTACAAGGAGACAACGCGAACGATTGCAAATTCCAACGTTTTCAAGAATAGCGACTGCGACGCGCCATCGCTGCTTTTCTCCACATCTTCAATTTATGAGATTGATGAGAAACGAGTGACTTCACAACACGGTTCTTGGGTTCAAGACTAACCACCGTTTTGTAGTTTGTCCGCGCAGATTTTTCCTAGCAGAACTGAAGCTGGAAAGTGTGCGCGGAGGAACGCAGAGATGGAGGAAACGAGGTGTTCGAAATCCCTTTGGGAGCGTTTAGCTGGCAGGCTTCCGCGTAACAGAGCTACCAAACGAACGGATCGTGACTCTTTGCGAGGAGCCGACAGAAAATAACGTTATTATATGTCTTAAAGTCTCAAGCGAACACGTAGACCGGCGAAAACTTAAAATCAGCACGCGATCAGCGCGGTGGGTTTCTCCGGTCGGATGACGCCCACGACCTTGACTCAGGAGGAACGTTTGGCCTCTGAACGTCGGAAAACGCATATCCTCCACTGATCCTTCGTTTCCTGTCTTCTCTCTTTCTACCTGTCTCCCCAATCATCCTTCTGCGACAGAGCGTTATTTTTTTCCTTATTTTTACACAATCATCGTTTTGCCGCAAATAGAACGTCCATTTTTTTTCCATCGCGTATCGATGGATTATGTAAAGCATCGACGCGTGCAAGAAAACGAAGGAAGAAGAAGCAACGTCACCGGATGTTGCTCGAGATTGTAGAAAATATCGGTACGGTGTCGTTTAATCCTGTCCATTCTTTTCCTTTTTTCTAAATTTAACGAGCGAATAGAGTATTTATCGGTGCTGGTAGATTAATTACTCGCGGCTGCCGACGTCGTTACCTTCGAGCGTTAGAAAAAGCGTTTTGCGACGTGTGTAATTCAATTTTCCGTCGATTTGTCTCCGGCACGGATCGAATGATTGAGATAAATTACGAAGGATCGGAAAGTGAAATACCGCGAGAAGGGGGGGGGGAGGGGGAAATAGATAGACGCGAGCGCAACTAATCGCATCTATCATTAATCTTGGCGATTATGTCTCAAACTGCTGAACTTGGAGACGCGTAAGAAATTAGATTTACGTCCATTTTATGTCCATTGTATGAAATTTAAATTGACTTTTGATCGAAACGTGCGCATCTTAAGAGTCGTACATCATTTCCATGGACCTTTTTATTTGAATAGTCATAAAAATGTGGATTTTTATTTGTAAAACGTAATGGTGCACGTAATAATCAGTTTAGATTTTACTGTTTTGAAGATATGTATCTATATAAAAATCTGCGATCTAGCCACAGATGATGTAAGGATAAAGAGGTAAAAGTCACAATTTTGTACCACCTGTGTTCAAAAATTCAAATTCAAAAACTGAGAGAAACAAAACTGAAATTATAATAAAAATTAGTAATCACAGATACGTTTTGAATATTACGTATGAATTACGAAATCTACTTTAAGGTTAAATCACGGCAAATTGAATAAATTGAATTCACAGTGATCGCGATACGCTTCAAAAAGAAATAAATATCGCGCAGAGGTACATAAATTATAAAATTATAAGAATTATAATACGCGACACCGTGCTTTTATTTTCTTCGAATAACCGCTCGAATACGGTAATTATCCTGGCAGCTTGTTATTAGCCCGACATAATACATAATAAGTCTCAATCAGAACTTGCAAAACATTTTTCGAATAATTATACACGCTCATTGTAAAATATATTTGTCCGCGTTGGATTCCTGCGGCGCGGCGCACGATACTTATTAATGTGCCATGATAACAATGTTACGCGTGTTAATGTCCTCGAAATTGCTATGGTCACCGACTGATTGAACAGTTTCTCATTTGTAATGATAAATTGCCCGATCGAGGGGCTCCGCCGTTTATTTGGCACTCGCGCTCGATTTCTCGAACGAGGTTGCCTCTCGATGCCTGTGTAACATTTCCAAAAAGGAGGAGGGAGGAAGAAGGATTATATAAAACCCTGGCTTTTATCTCGGTCTTCGCGGTCTGATCGACTCGGCGTTGGTCGAATAAAATACGAGGGCGATAAACGCTCGGTTAATGAAATTCATGAGGATAAAGTGGACGGTCGTGCGGAAACCGGAGCTATCGTACATCACTTAAGGATTCAAGTGCATTTTCATTTCTTTTTCTTTCTTTCGTCGAGTCGATCGCGTGCTCCCCTTCTCGAATAAGCGTGTTCACTCGCCACGGGGAAAAAGGACATTTATTACGTCGTTTGTGCACTTTTGCTCTTCCTGCGATCCCTCTTTCGACAGTTACTGTCAGACGACTGTCTCCCAGTTCTACGACCAACTGTTTCCTCTCGTTTTTCAAGAAGAAATCAAACTGACATTGGAATCCCTGGCTTTCATTTTCAAACCTGTTGGCCATTTTTTAAAGTCAGCGCGTGAAAATCAACCAACAAAAATCTTTGACGTTAAGTCGTTTTGTTCTTCAAAGTGCTTCATTCAAATATACGTAGAAACGAAATGAATACATCGACTGTCTCCCGGTAAGACTAAAAATTGATATTTGGTTGCAAGCACGATCTTCCAAAGACGCGACAATGACACTTTTCGAGTCGATATTCCAACTATTCTACGTTCGACATCGCTCTACTTGAAATAAAAGTACGAAGAGCAAAAAGAGGACGAACTCGAGCGAACGAGGAAACCTCGCGACTTGAAAATTCGCAACGCGCCGGGGAACGACGGTATAAAACGGTTATCGAACGTCGCTTGCGAAAGACGCTTGCGAATTACGGAAACACTGCGTCAGCATCCGGGCGCACGATTCTCCGAAATGTCCGCATCGATTGCTGCGGTCACGTCGCTCACCGTTCTCTCGAAACCATTGCCAACCCTCTTTCTCGCGACCCCTCCGGTATATCCGAGCCCTCCTCCCTCGCCACCGCCAGGCTCTTCCTCTCTCACGTTCCACCCTCGAATCCCGTGGCATTTACCGACAGTGCCACTCAGGGAAACCAAGATGGTTACCGCGTCAGCACTTCAACCTCGTTTCATCCCCCGTTCGCCGTTGTACCACCGCTATACATACTCTTGCGGTGACACGGTATGCCGAGATGCGCTTCAACATTGACCCTTTTAAAGAGAGAATTAAGAAATACATCGCAAGTTCGACTGCATTCGCACTTTTGTCCGTGACTGTGGTTTTTAGTCCCCTCGAGAAGGAGAGGGTTGTAATTTTATTTTATTCCGTGCATATCGGTGCATAGTGTGTTTGTTTTCTCTTGCAACAATTCGATCAATTTGTTACATCAGATCCAGGATTGTTTGAATAAATTTATTTTTGGTACATTCCACGTACAATGTTTCGTAGTATGTTGTTTCTTCAGAGAACAAATTCTCGCTTCAGGGGCGCGGTTCACCCCCAATAATCGCATCTTGTCACAAGCATTCCGAAGCTGTTTGGAAATGTTTAATTACGCGTACCTACTCGCGTTCCTCCTCCAATCCACCATTGAAATCATCCGAGGTTGCTTTCTGTTACCGCGGTAAACGGCAAGAACGGCAGTTAAAAAATGGTAATCGTTCGTGATGGCGAACTCGCATGCACTTACTCGTGGAGTAAGCCTACGATTTTCCATCGTTGGCCAATCCTTCTGCTAGAATCCTTTGAAAGGAGAAAGAAAGAGAGAGAGAGAGAGAGAGAGAGAGAGAGAGAGAGAGAGGAAGAGGAAAGGCGCGGAAGAAACGTTTAGGCTAACTCTTGGCCGAACGAACGGATAATAATCCTGTGTGTGCCGTGTACATCCTTCGTTGCCGCTGCAGCCACGCTACAGCCAATTAATCCGGCAATCACGAGCGATTCTCCGCTCCGCTCCACTCCACCTGCTTTATTTGCCATTAAGAAGGAACGTATACCACGCAGGCCGCGCCATTGCGTCCGACTCGGAGGAAAGGGAAGAACGATGAAGAAGATGGAGGGTAAAGCAGGTCGATTCTCGATCCGACTGATTCGATGTGGGCGTCGACTTGGCGAATACGCTCCAACGTACGCTCTCGCTGGAAATTCGGTACCTTTTCTCGTATTCCAACGTCGTGAGAGCATCAGCGATACCAGTCTCTTCTCTCTCTCTCTCTCTCTTTATTTTCTGTTCGAACTGGTTAGCTTTTCCTCTGGTAATAGTCTATTTCGTTGCTTTTTCTTCTTGTTGTTACCAGTCTTCTTTCGAGATTGGTTTCTCCTTTCTCTCCATTTTCTAAAGAATCTTCGCCGGTGTCGAACATCGGACTCATTTCTTCCATTTGTTTTTCTCCCTTCTCTTCCTTTGCTGTACTTTCTCGTCCCGTTCGAGAGCCTCCTGAATTTTCTTGGAAAAATTTATTTTCCATCATTTCCATCATAGATTCGCTTCTTGTTCTTTTCTTCTCCTCGTTCTTCCTTCTCTTACGTTGCCCCTTTTTCTTTCTTGTTCGAGGCTCGTGCATCTCATCCATGTCCGTTTCGCGAGCCTTCCACCTTGGTGGCCGACTCGCTACGCACACAGACGTACGCCTATCGTATCGTAATGTGAAGTACGAGTCGAACGTACGTGTTCCCCCGAGACTCGTCCCATCCCCCCCCCCCCCCCCCTCTCCTCTCTCCGCCTTTGATTTTCTCTTCGTGAAATCTTGTACCTTCGAGGATTGGCTTGCTTTGGGATTGGGATTTTTTTCACTAAGCTCGTTAGCAGCTGCCGTTGCCTTCACTTCGTTACACTCTCGAACTTGAACTCGACATTTTATCGGCCATTGTTTCAGATGGTTCGAGTTTCATCCGTACTTTTATTCTTCTTGATACAAAGTATGTACAGATACTTTTTACGGTTGTCATACGTCTAATTTTTATGTAGTTGTATTCAACTGCTTCGTAAGATATTTATTCGTTAGATTACTCTTTGAAAATATTGAAAATACCCTCGCAGTAAAATTGCGATCTGTTTCAACTTTACACTAAACTAAACACTCGCGTTGATATTTAATAACGTTTCCTAAAAAAAAAAAAAACTCCCATTTTAACTTCACATCTTCGAGAGATTCGTGTGAAACATTTTCAATCAATCCAGAGCAAGAAAGAAGGGACAAAGAATCGACCCCCTCCCTCAACCTCAAAAAAAAGAAAAAAGAAAAAAGAAAAAAAAGAACGTTGAAACGTTGGAATTTTTTATCGCGTAAAGTGCATCTTTCGTACACGTCGGCGCAACGTGACTCCAAGGCTCGTGCTCGCGAAACGAGCAGGAGGGATGACGCGACTCCCTCTCACGAACTATAAACTCCGTCACTATTTTGATTCCCAGCATTTGGCATGATCGTACGCGCGTCCGTGGCCCCCCCTTCATGCAATATTGATGACCCGCCGCGGATCAAATGCCCCATGATAGCCCCCACCTACTCCGTCCTCCCTAACCGGTATCCTGATTGCGAAGCGGGTCAGAGCCACTGATTTTCAATGGATGGCAGCCGAATTTAAACTATGATTACACCCCCCGCCGTCGTCTAAGTACGGGCCTCGAGGTCGGTTTAATGAAGCCTCGCCGAATTAGCGCCGAGCGCTAAATTGCGCGCATTTTCCGGCCGGGGCTTCAGATAACCGGCACGTGTGGCTATCGCGAAAATTAGCCGCACGTGAAAGTCGCGGGTAATTAGTCGTCAGGTCGAGATAACGCTGGCAACGATAACGCGCCTGCAACTGTACATCGAGTTGACAGTAGTCGATAGCCGCCGAGTAGCCTCGAGTAATAACTGATTCCAAGGAAAATGTGCTCTTTCCGTTGGAAGTTCATCGTGACCCGTTGCGCTCTTGCGGCTCGCTCTTTCTTCACGAAATTCGCCGTCAGGTTTGGAAAGAATCTTCCTGAATTTTCACCCGGTGTTCACCGAAGCGTGACCGACCTCTATGGTGGCTATTGTCTTACAGAGTTTTCGATTTCCATTCGTGGTTCTTGCGTTTAAACAGCGGTGGAGAGCGTTTCGAATGAAGGATAGAGGCCGGTTTCGACGCTGCCGCCGTGAGATAAGACAAAGAGAAGCAGACGCGCCGGCTCGTGTTTGATGTACAGCGTCTCGAATTTTAATCCTCTGCAATATTGCGTAACCTGAAACTCATTTTCTAGTTTTCACTTGTTGCGTTTTAATGACACATTGTTACGATAATGTCGTACGAATTATTTATAATGTTATAATTCGAATTGCTAATTACTTGATACAGTGTCACAAAAATAACACACTTACAGTGATTATCAATTCGCAGAGTTTAAATTGGAGTTTACTGACGATCATTCCCACTCGGGAAATTTTTTGTATAAAAATCATTTAAGAAATAGGATATCGTAACATTTGAAGCGAAAGTTCTCCAATGAGAATAGCATCAATGGTATCAGAATTTTCCAACAAACGTAACGAGCGTTCCGATACTCTTACAAACTCGAAACAAGAAACGTTCAGAGTAACCCGACGATTCCATTGTCCCGTCGCGGGAAAGGCACGGCTGAACCCTTCCATCGCAAACTCTCAAGATCGATACCCGATTGAAAAGTTTCCCATTTTCACTTTGGCGCGGTTGTGTTTAAATGCTGCTTAATTACCTGTCACGAGGCGCGTACTTCGAATGAAAAATCTACGCGAGCAAAATTAATACGGCAATTAATCTTGCCGGTGTCAGACGCGAAAATTATGATCGCTTTATGTAGCGCTCTGTCCGGCTGAGACAGGAACCCCGCCGTAATGTCAGGGTTACTACGTTTTTCCACGAATGGAAAAAAGGGGAACAAAGAAGAAGAACAAAAAAAATGAAAAAGAAAAAAGGAAAACGAGCAGCGCGAATTTGTAGCTACAGCTCTCTCCGGGATGAGATCGAGGTGTTCCTCGTTTTTCTTCTTCTTTTTTTTTGGGGGGGCGAAAGATAGGCGATGTACGCGCACGATATATAAACCAACGGCAGCGAGAAACGGGACACTCATTCTTACCGTAATATTCCGACGTCACTTGCAGAGGGTGTCCCTTTAATAATTTATTAGCAAGCCAGCCAGCGGAACAGGGAGTCCCTGATTGTGTCGTGTCGTCTGTCCCCGGCATTGTCGGGGCAACTCGCCGCGGGTGGTCCTTGACACGATCCTGGTACTTGGATGCTGTAGCTGTTATTAATACCAGAACTGCCGATCAATTATTTATGATACGTTGCCCGTTGTCAAATTACTTCTTTCCGACATAACACGACGAGGAGTCGCGATTTTTGTCGAATCCCAGTACCGCGAGGGAAATGTCAATCGCCGATTTTGACGATCTTTGGCTGTAGACTCTAGTGACTTGCATTAGGTTAATTAAAACTAACGCGTTTATTGATTTTAACCGAATTCGTATTTTACATTCCTCGTGACGAATGTTAACGGTACAATTAAATCGGAATAAAATTTGAAAAATTAAACAGTACAACGAAATTGCATCGAAACAGATTCGTCCCTGTGCAGTCTTCTTCATATTTCTCTAATGAAAGCGAGGGACGCTCGCACGTTTTTGTCGATTTCAGAAATAAGAAGTCAGATAAGTATCAATTACTTTTATCAGCTCGGTGTTAAAACTCTCGACCGACACTGGTCATGGGTGCGACATTATGATAACAGCTGAGACAGAAACGATCGGCTCTATAGATTCCAACAATCGATTATTAATGTCGCACGAAACGCATTAATTATTTCAGTCAGTATCTGATCGTGTACATCGTACGAGAGAGAGAAAGGGGGTTCGTTATTCGAAGCTATCAATTACGCGCGTCCTTAAAAAATGTTGCTATTAATCGGCCATACGGATTGTTTTCTCTCTCAAACGCTAGACAACTCGACGTACGTGCTTGTGTGGGCTCGCGCGATTTTACGCGGCCTACGTGGAAACGGATTTTTTCTCGATTGCATCGATTTACACGTGTACGCCGATACGCGTTGCTGCCGCGATAAATCAGCACCGCCGGACGTTTATCTAAATATTAATTAAACGTCGGGTCGGCCGGGCGAGGAGATTTCAGAGGAAAAATATGACGGCGAAACGCGTAGGTACTATCGTTTAAAAGTATGTAGACATTTATCATGGAATCTGTAATGTGAAATACGTATAATTCGTATTATTATTCCGTTAGACGATATTTATACGGTCAAATGATATACTGCGATTGTTAAATGATGTTCGACGCTAAATTCTTTTGCACGTTTAACGCATTCTGTTATAGTACGGTAACTGTGAAAATACGATTTCGATAGATATTAACATGGAGCAAAAATTTTGACAGTTCTCTCACATGGTATAGTATGATTTAATATATTTGGACAACTCGCATAGCACTGACTTATTTAAACAATGACATCAACGCGAAATCAAGTTATTAATTAAAAATTAGACGAGGCTCGATGGTAATACATGCCTGATGAAATATGTTCTGCACAAAATTCAATCGTCAAATTTAAGATTTCACACGATTGAAAATATATTATCCAAATTACAATACATGAAATTCAATCGCAATTCAAGACTTGGCACAAATGATCGATGAAATGTACTCTTTCAACTAAGAAAATTCAATCTGATAAAATATCTTCTCTAAATAATTACGATTGAAGAACAACTGATAAAGCGCGCTCTAAATTTCAGATTACGCCCTCCTCGGATAATCACAGGAATGAAGAAAATGTTCAAACGTTCATTTGAGCGTCGGTGCGCGCGAATATCGATCGACAGGGACGATCCGTGGATAATCGCGCGTGCGATAAGCTCGTCCCGCGGATAAGAAAGACGAAGATCCCCGGGTCGTAAATCGAGTTTCGTCGTACGAGTGGCGCGCCTCCCATCGTCGTTCGCGATCGGGCCCCGCGTGCGAATTAATCCAGCGACGGGCCCGTACGTGTTTCCACGGCGTGGAGGCCCGTGTATATATGCGTGTGAGTGATACATGCGTATTTCGGGCCGCGTATATAATAACAGGTTGCCAGTACGGGGCCCTCTCCTAGCCTCTCGCGGCCCCTCGCTGCCGCAGTGATGTATGCGCTAATTGTGAGGCCCTTCGTTCCGACTCTTCTTTTTTCTCCCGTCTTCGTTTTCTTTCCCTCGAGCCGCTGCGCGATTCCTCAAGGAGGTTAATATCGAGCTTCGATTCAATTTAACCTCTTCGTCGTACGACCATCAACCAACGTCAATGCAAGTCAACAACAATGTGGCTTTCAATTTTTCTGCCCTTCGAAGGTATTCGAATTAGTTTAATTTCTCATTGGGCCAGCGTCGAATATTGCTTCGCAATGTTTGTTTCGCTATTCGTTACAATTTCTTCCAAGTATCCGATTATTCCGGATTTGCGAGCAACGACGTTGGAATTATCCGGATAATCTAAGTAACAAGAGACGGTGGATTTTCGCGGGTTTGTGGCCAGAGTCGAGCCCACGCGGAACGATCGATCACCATCTTCCGTCATGGAGATCGTCCGTCGGCCGGTCGTATTTTTCATCCGGCACACGTTTGCAAACGCGTAAATTTATTTCGAAAGGGGGGACGTCGGATAAGACGGGCATTCTCGTTCGTCCTTTCGCCCAAAGGGTTCCGATCGTCTGTCGAAGCGTAGCCAGGATGTATCGGCCGAGCCTCGAAGCAGGCAATTAAGTAATTAAACAAATCTGTCGAAGGCGTTATGAACGAGTGGACGCACGCCCGCGAGGCGTCTTCGTGGGCCGAGGAGGTTGAAACCGTCACTTCGTGTACCAAGACGCACGACATTTTCATCCAGAGAACCATCCTCCGGTTACGTCTTTGTATACGACTCTGTCAGAGCCACGGCTCTAACTCTATTACAGATGCTTGAAGCAGATACTCGTAACTCGAACTGTAACTGGAACTGTGGTTCGAGTATTCGGGTGTCCGAGCACTTGAACTGTGAATGGTGCGTTCCAAGCTTGAGTATTTAAATTCTCGAGTTCTTTCAAATTCTCCGGGGAGATGTAAAACTGACGTGAAACTAAACTACATCTTGTACTAAAAATCGATGTATTGAAATTAACTGTTGAGCAGATCAAGGCTGGTATATGTTTCAAAATCGTAACTACATTCGTCAGATACACATGGATTCGCGTGTTGTACAATATATCATATCACAACGTACAATATTTGTTCTCCATCGACCCGTTTCCTCTTTATGCACTAACACTGACGCTACAACAGAGAAAGAAAATATTTCGAGCACCTGTATGTTCTCATCCAGATACAAATTGTTCGAGTCCTCGAGACTAGGTACCTACAGAACCAAGTCGGTCAACTAACGACAAACACAGTTAACGCTCGTTCGAACGCAAGGCAGGGAGTTTTTGCGAAGCTACGAGCTGTAACTCACTGGAAATGACTGACAGTCCACGCGATCATAAAACACGAAAGCGAAGTTCTCCGATGGGAGAAAAAAGAGGGGGGGAGGGGGGGGGGAGAGAAAAAAAATCCAGCAAAAGGTAAATCTGAAACTAGGTTCTGGTTTACGACGCGTGTCGTTCTCGCGTTGTCAATTCCGTTGGCGCGCAATCAAGCGCAGACCGAGCATTAACATTGCTCTCACTCCCAGGTTTAATCAAACGCTAACCAGCGGAGATTTAATCTACCACGGACTCCCCCGGGTTTTTCCCAACCCACGGAGCACGGTTCGCCACGATGCTGAAAAGCCTCGCGGCGTCATTGGTGTCCTCGCTGCTCGCACACTCTCTTCCCCCTATCTCTCTTCCTCTCTTTTCGTCTGTTCGATTCGCTGGCGTAGGTAATATAATCACAACACTCGGGGTGGCCTCGTTATTTATAGGCACTCTATTTGCGGCAACGGAGCCCGAATTTGACGACGATATCGACTCTGGCTGCGATTAAGGGATGACTCGTAAGCACTCGATCCCTACTCACCGCCAACCCCTAATGCGTCCCCGGGGGATGTTAAACGTCCGCTTTCTCAACGATTCGGCCGCGCAGTGAAACAAAGTCGGTGGTTTGTTAATGGATGGTTGAGGAAATCTCTCGTTAACGTTTTCGCTACGTAGGTATCTGACTGTGACTCGCGAAAGTTTACCGCAAAAATATTCGTAAAACGTATCTTCCGAAATTTTCGTTTAGTAAAATTTAGAACCAATCTGGAAACGTAGTGTGAAAGTTAAACTTGCAATTTCCAATATATAATCGCGATACTCGCTGTTAAATGAAATGTCAAACTATTTCGTGCAACATGATTTACGTATTCGCAAATGTTCAAACATTTCTAGACTTGTTTCAAACAAATGATTTCTTTCAGCGATTCACACACGTCATACAATATGTCACGTATACGTGATCATACACGTGACATAAATTTATACACACGGAGATCCGAGGAGTTTCCATTTCCCTCGGAACGTGTTAATTGATCGGTCTCAAGCGGGATTTCCGTTTTCGCCGGATCGTGATACGGGACCATCAAACAATTTGCCCGGGACAGATAAGGCAAACGGTCGGCGAAACGAGCGGTCGAATAATGCACGAGAAAGTTTGAAGCGAGGAGTATCGAGGATGAAAAGAAAATTAACGGTGATACGATCGACACGAAGAGCAAAAGTTCGCTTCCTTTCGTTCGGCACGGCCCACAAAAGTTTCGCCGACCCACGTATATCGCCAACTTTTACACGCCCACGTAATACTCCGTGTGTCAACGGTGGCCAGGGTTGGCGGCCGCCAGGACAGCCAGGGGAAAGGGAATAGGAAAAAAGAAGTGGAGAAAAAAAAGAGAAGTGTATGCGTCACCGTGTGACTTCCGGCCGCGATCGCCAATTGCTGTTCGCAGATGACACGTTGCGAGACTTTGTCCTCGAATGGAAATGACTGGCCACTGGTAGTTGCGGAAAGCAATGAAAAGTACCATGTGGACGAGGAAACGTCGATATTATAATACGTTGTAACAGTTTCG
>KQ435700.1:1028948-1047580 GCA_001276565.1 Melipona quadrifasciata | reverse complement strand
AACAGTTTCGTTCAGCGCAGGATTTAGTTTAATATTGGAGACCTTGCAGTTACTCGATTCCATCCAACGTCGCAACGGAAATGTTTATTAAATCGCTCGGATCTCTAATAAATCTAGAGTCGACGTAATTTGCTCGTAGCAAAGTTCGTTTTTTTGCTGATCTTTTTTAACGTTTACGTCGTGCGCGATGACCAAGCTGTATTCTATCAGTGTCACAATATTGATATAAAACAATCTGCTTTAACATTACATTTAACATTGGCGTATCGGTAGTAATATTTTGATATTCTAATCTGACGAAGAATGCACGAGGAATAATATTGCAAATAGGTAATAGACAAATCCATAAATTCTCACAGGTATCAATTCAACTCGATTAATCTTTGTACTCGGTTATCAAGGAATTCGCAGACGTTCAAACGAATATTTAATTCATATTTCGAATCGAATTTTACGATTGCTAATACCAAGGTGAACGTGTGAGAGAAACGACTGTGCTTCTCGGGATAATCCTCCGAGTTATTCGCTCGTTTTCATCCAACAATTAATTGAAAGCCAGTTCTTCTCGAAATCCAAGTGCAATTCGATGCTCGAACAAACGAAAACGTGTTCCACCATCGAGATTTCCACTTCTCGTTGCGACAACTTCGCCGTGACCGAATTTCCGAGGGGGGGGCGAGGCACGCGTGTCCCCGGCGCTGCGGCGATTTCCATGGCGAATCACAAGTTTGCAGGCTATACGATCGTCGCAACATCGCTGATGACACGTTACCTCGATGCTCGAAATATCGCGCAACGTGCGTTTATGTGTAATAAAAGTGACCAGCTGCGCCGCAGCGCCTCCTGTCATCGCAGAAACGTACACGTACGCACGTTTTTTTTTCTTCTTTTTCATACTGGAACCTGCGAAAAGTCGAAACCAACCGGACAGCTTCGTGATTCCGCGAAGAAAAAAAATCACGAAAGCTCGTGCGTGGTGGTTTTTTTTTTTTTTTTTTGAAATATTCCAGTGTCGAATTTTTGGTGGGCGACCTGGGTGGTAGTGGGTTTTTCCTTGGAGAAATTTTTCCAAGTTGGCCCCCGTCGGTAGATCGGTATCTCCGACGGGGTAATTACTCGGGGGCGGTACGGGGATCGAGCCAGAGATTTTGGCACGTGGATCTCCAGTTTCGCCGCAGGTTTCCGTACCTCGGGATTGTTTCCTGTGGGATGAAACGGCGCCGCTTCGCCTCGTCGTACACCCACGAATTTCTCACATCGAAAGTAGAAGAATTCGGCGAAGAACGATTGCAATCAAGTATTCATCGTCTTATTTGACTGGACCACTTTTGAGTTTTCAAATAATCTCGCGCCAGTTGACTCGAATGAGCGACTGAAACGATTTTTATCTGAACTATCTCATCATTGAAATTTGTTATTTTATTTCTCAAATATTAGTTTCTCGTTTGTACGTCAGAAAGAAACATAAATGAAGATGTTATACTTAGAGCGTCAGCTCGTGCTGGGATTGTTTATTTCATTTCGACGAATTAGTTCAAGTAAAAAAAGTCTGTGATTCATTTTGATCTGAAAGTTGAGTAAAATCTTGTCTTCTCGTACAAATCTTGCGATCAGTTTCCCCATAAAAATCGCTTTTCGAAACGTGACCTTAATCGAACTTTAATTAACCTTGATTAAATACAGGTTCATTCGAGCGTTTCTTAATCATTTCGATTATTTTGTAATCAACGAGTCAACCCGCACTGACTTTTTCCAAATGGCCCCCGCGTCAAAATTTTCTCCAATCTCACAAATCACAATCTCGGCGCGCATACCGAAGTCGAAAATTATATTTAAGATGGAGGTAGAATGAAAAGGCACTTTTTTCCCTAATTGACACTCGCAATATACGTCTTCACTCGCGTGGAAAATTCGCAATCCTACATCGATGTCCGTATCAAGGTTGAAAATTACACTCGGAGTAAAAATAGAGTAAAAACGCGCGATTCTGCTCGTTCGTGTACACCTGCGAGTGTTTCTCAGACTCTCGAGGCAAGTGTACCACCTCGAGAGTATGTGGAAGCTCATTTGGTATTCCACGCCGCACGCTAGTGCCGTCATTAAAGGAAACGGCGTGTACGTGGATACAGGAACGATTAGCAGAAACTAGCAACTCTCGCTGCGTGCCTTTTGCCCTTCGGATTTTATTCGAGCCGCACACGTGCATTTTCCACTACCTCGATCTCTCTTATTCGTTTAATCGAAGCGAATACGTTCGAGCGTGTTTCTACAAGCGAGGGCGCTGATTATGCGTTTCGATTCGCGTTGCCTGTCACCTTCCAGAGACATTTGAACAGATCGCGCCGATACACAGACTCGATGTTATCGTTCTCCGTCGAGATTGAGACATTGTCGGCGATCTCGATCTCGATCTCGAGCTGTGCGTTCCGATCGACTTGCAACGAAGGGACAGTTTCATTTCGTTTCCCGGCGAATAGGTTTGTACCAGGGAAGGTGGAGCCTACGACTTGTCGCGAACTTGCCAATTACGCAATTAAATTGTCGCATAGCCAACTGGTTGGCATTGCAGTGGCGAGAGTGCCGACTCTGTTACGAGGATTTAGTTTAAGGTTCGAACGATGACTGTTATCGATAATTACCTTCAGCGTGACTGTAAAATTTGTTGGAATCAATGTAATGATTAAATGTTCATTGGAACGAAGTTTAATCAGTCATTCATTCATTTTGAAATCTACAGAGTACTGATTACATGTTGTTATCATATTATTGTTAAAGTCAGATGTTTCACTTCTTTAATCGTGGACCTGCAAATTAATACACCATTTCATTGGGAAAACTATAGACATCTATGGACATATTTTTAATTACAAAATTCAGGAATCTCGTACAAGTACCGAGCCGCATCATTTCAAAGTTTCACACTTAAGTATTCCCCACGTGTAGAGTTAAAACACTAAAAAACTTTGACGCTTCTTCCCACTATTAAAGTAACACAAATTTGTAACGCAATCGAAAGTACTTTGCATTCGCGACACGCTGTCGGAAATCTCTCCCGAGCGGAGAGCAGTCAGGACCTCAGCCAACAGATCGCGCGATGTCGTTGGAAACATCGACGCGAAGGGAAAAGGTCCGAGGCCGATTGGTTTAGGTTGGAGCGGGGAGTCGCGTTACTTGGGAGTTAAAGTCTTTAATTCCAGCAATCTTCGTGTCAGGCTGGCTTCTGATCCAGGCCGATGGCCAACTCTCGAGGAGTCCCGCTCGATGCCGGATGGCCAGCTCTCGGATGCGGAGAGGAGCCGGTAGGTGCACACACACCGAATAATAATACACGAGTCGAAGAGAAATAAGGGGGCGAAGGAGCCGTACCACCGACCGAGCGAGTAGGAGGGCGAAGGGGGGGGCAGGGAGGGGGGGGAGGAGGAAGAGGAGAGATTCGATAATTACTACCGGGAGTCGTGGAGGCGGCCGTGGAATCCTCCTCCCGCAACGAGCGCAAACGCGCAATTATTCCCCATCGCCATCCGACAGGATCTCTGATTCCGAGTTTCCTGCCCCGGTGTGTAACGTGCACGCGCGTTGCGGATAAGGAGCTCCCGGTATTTGATCTTACGTACCACCGCGTTTTCCGCCTTCGGCTCGCTACACCCGATCGGCCCAAGATAAATCCCGAGAGATGTTCCGCACGATCGTGAGATATTTCTCGTCGTTTCGCAATTCGCGAAGGAGGCTCGAAGTTGAACGACGAGGATCGAACTCCAGTCTCGCTGTATGGATTGCTCGCGTATGGATTCGAATGTTACTTATTTAAAGGAACACACGTGAAAAATGCAGAATTTAGAACTTCATTGACACTCTGGAGCAGACTCGAACGATCGAGTCGGATAATATTCCAGTTTCAATACTTTGTTAGATTTCTAGCAGAGCAACGAAGAACGAATCGCGTACCTCTGCGGTCTAGCGTGCGTGTTCGTCGACAGTTTCTCTTCGTCTTGGTCACGGTCTGACGCTTCTAATCGACGTTGAATGAAGTTAACGCGCTCTCTTGGGATCTTCAACCACTGGAAACCGCAAGATTTGCTCGAGAATCAAGCCGTTAGACTTCTCCCCCTCGTTTTTCGTTGTGAAACACGTCCTCGTTATTTTACTCAACTCTGAATACATCGTGCTACAGTTAAACGATGAAAAGTTCAAGAAATTCTTGAACCATTTCGTCGACCAAAGTTCAAACGTCTCTGAAAATTACTGAAAAATTTTCCCCGCGGCTAAATTCACTGCAATCTTCTCTTTGAACTTGTACGATTTCTTTTCTTTTTTTGCCATTTTATTTACGAAAATTTAAAAAGTTCCAAAGTTTCGTCAACCAGGGGGATTCCACGGTGGATTTCGGTCGCGAGAAAAATTTGTCAATGTTTCCAGAGGCGCTCGAATTTCGACAATTTTCCGGAATATGCAAGTACGTTCATCTTTGAAAGAAAAAAATCAACTGAGAATTGTCAAATTACACGGAGGTTTTGAAAGGAGAGTTTAAAAGTTTACAACAGTCTGTTCAGTTACGCTCTTCGCCTTATGTAAATCAAAAAGATGACGAGGGTCGTTTGAAAAAATCAAAAGTTCGGAAAAACACAGTATCACGAAGCAGAGCTGAAAATTGAGCTTTCTGAATACGATGTTGGACAAAGGGGTGACTCGCGCTACTTTTGCGTTGAACAGCGTCGAACTGTCGTGGTGGCGACGGTGTCGAGAGAGTGTGCGTAAACATTCCGGCGACGTTCACCGACGCTTTCCTTTGGGTACGTATTTTCGGCACCGGGGTGCATCCACCCTTTCGACATGTTTGCGATGCAAGACGACCGACATCGGCGTCTTTGCCGCGCGTCATGGACGAGCGAGTGCGGTCGCGATGGGCGTGGTGGCCCGCAGTCAGAGAACCGTGACGCATCGAGCACGCTCTATTCACGCGCACGCACGCACGCGTACACACGGCCACGAGCATGACACGGGACACGTTGTATATATACGGCACGTCGGTGGCGCGTGCGTCTAGTTCGCGTTCTTTCGTTCTTTCATGTCCCGTTGCTTTCCCCCGAGACTTTACATCTACGTGCGTGCGAGTTTAAATTTGGCGGTGCAATTTTAACAAAAGATGATGGTAAAATTTTGATTGGCGACTTGTCAGATGGAGAGTTTGTTTATAAAAAAACTGAGTTAAACTTTTGTTTACGTATTTAATGATGGAGTTTATGCGATAAAAATCCATTGATTCTTCCCGATGTTAGCAACGTTTCATTCGTGCAATAAGAATTCACGTTCAACGAGATATTGTCTTACGATTCTTTTCAATAGTAATAACTAGACCTAATTAACTGCGAATTTAAAACCTTCAATAAGGAGAAATTTTTCGGAGAACGTTGCATTGGAATTTAATTTTTGCATTTCGCTCCAAGAGAAGATCGGCACGTCGGTTGACGCGTACTCGAGTTAGACACGGAGAATTGGATGTAGTCGAGACGCGATCGCGTGGAAGCCAAAGTAACTCGCGATTCGAGCGGAGCTCGATGACCGGTGATTTGCACTCAACCTTGGTGCGCGGCAACTTTCCTACGAAATCGTCGAGTGATGATGACGCGTGACGAACCTAATAAATTCAGTCGTTACCGGGGCAAAAAGCGTCATTACCGATCGCTCGTAAATCCTTCGCGGCATCAAACATAAAACCGCGAGATTCACCCGAGTATATCCGGTGGACGATTTTCTCGTGACAAAGACACGGTCGTCGTTTTTTTTTTTTTTTTGAACTTTTACTTACTTGCGAAAAGAAAAGAAATCGTACGACAGATTTTGAGGAATCCTTGTAAAGGGGAGACTTTAGTCCTCGAGACGATGGTAGATTTAGTTGTGAGAGGAATTTTTGAGCTTCCATAAAGACGTTTGTGAATTTTTGGAATTTTCGAGAGAAGAAGTGTCCGCAGTTATCCCGTTCAAAATGACGTTACCTTCTTCATTGTTCGAAAACAAAAAAGGAACCAAAGTTCGACGATGCGAAAGTAGAAGCTTCGGCCTTTAAAGTGAACGCAGGTAGAAGTTTGTACGATCTTTCCACACGAAGTTGTGGAAATTCAAACATTCACAATTATAACTTATCGATCCTTTAATTTTCTTGATCATGCCATATGATTGATTAATAATAAATAAACAAATGAATAAATAAATTAACGAATTCTTCACGGTTAGCCCCCGTTTATATCGCCTCTGTGTTCGCAGTAATCGTCCCACTGACACGAAAAGCAATTTCTCTGGTAACGGTATAAAAGCGTAGTGTCGATTCGTTCGTTTCGTGACGTAAGCTCGTTAGCGAGTCCCTAACGTGCATGCCCCACTAGTGGCAGAATAATTATGGAAAATGATCGTCCCACGCTGCACTGGAGATGCACGTGGGGTATAAAAAAAAAAAGAAATAAAAACAAAAAAGAGAAATACCAGCTATCGTAAATCACGTAAATCGCTGCATCAAAGGAATACCAAGACCCTTCTTGAATCTGACGAATAAATTCCTCTTCGTGGAAATCTTCTAGGAGATAAACAATTTGAGAGAAAATTTTCATATCCAACGATATCCAATTTTTCGTGCGCTACTCGAGAGAGTTTCAAATTAGAAAAATTCGAGAAATTAGTATTTTATGGTGTGAACGAGCAATATTCGTACGCTGCACGAAAGTCTTTTTTTATATTCTTCGAAATTAAAAAAATTCGATAACAGAGATGCATGCCTTTTACAGCAAAAATGTTGACAATGACAATTATTTTATAAGACGTGCGCACGCTGTGTGTTGAAAATTGTATTAAAACAAAAGTCTCTCGAATGGGAGTGTAGATTGAACGAAAACAGCTTGTTACTCGCGATCTCGCGTATCCGGTTCGAAAAGTCACGAAAAACCGTGAACTCACGCAGCGAAGCGCGCGAGAATCGAGATCTTTATCGGAACGGGCCTCTCGACGATCGTACAAGCCCACGCTGTATCGTCTCTGAAGACTCTTCTCTTTGAGCATAACTCGACTTTCGTGGACCACGTGTCTACTCGAGTCTCACAGGTGCTTTCGATCCTTCGAGCGCGTACGAATCCTTCGACACGCCTTGTTTCGCAGGTTCGTCTCGAATTCATTCGTTCGAAGATCTTATTTTTAGGCAAATTTATTTCTCTAGTGAAATAAACATTAAATCTCCCCCTTTTTTTTTTTGCATTCTAATTTCCTTTTCTCTTTACACTCTACACCTTACACATGTCCACGTAAATAAATATTCAAATTAAAATAAAAATCAAACGACTCGAGCTCAGTCAACTTTTGACCGAAGCAAAAGTTACTTTGGAAATCTTTCGGAGCACTTCGTAGTAAACTCCGGGGTAAATTGACGTTCGGAGGAAATCTCGTTCGAAAGTCGAGGACTTTTGTTCTCGGTTACAGAGGACGATCGTCGAGCTCCCTTCGGGAAAGGGTGTTCGACACCCGCAGAGTCCACTCCCAGGGTTGACCGGATCCCAATGTCAGTCGTAAGTAATGACAATGCGATGACTGGCCGAGCACTAAACACCTGCATTCACCGCCTTATCTCGCGGATCCCGCTGTTAGGACAGGTTTTCGCTATCGTTAGCCGATGATAGTTCGGTGCTGGCTCGGGACCATCGCATTGGGTGGTCTTTCGGTCAATGGTACGCAACTTTGACGCGTCTCGCGCGTCCACCTCTGCCATTGTAAACGACGTGTCCCACTGTCGACCAAGCTTACGACTCATGCCACGGTGAACGAACCGAAATTCAAACCCTCTTTTCTTTCTTCTTCTTCCACTTCTTTCTCTTCTTTTTTTTTTTTTTTTTTTTTTTTTTGGAGATTATTCCGATTCGCTGGGCTCGGAGCGATCGTTTCTTCGTTAGACGGTTATCTGCGGACACTACGACTCGGTGTAATTTTACGGGTTTAATTGAAATTTTTTTCTCTCTTCGTGACGATAATGCGAAAGCTATGGTTACGAATTTAGAAATAACAGCAGAGCAAAAGATAATCGAAGTGAAACGTTTGGATAATTGTACAGAGATGCTTTGTTGGAATTATTAATTGAATGGATAAAATTGACAAGTGGAGTAAAGAACGGACGATATTTATAAGTAACGTGAAACGAGCGCGAATTTTAAATTTATAAATAAAAGGAGTATGAAAATTCGCGATGTTGAACGTTGAGTGTATAATTGATTCTTCACAAGTTACCAAATGGCTGAAGAAAAAAGAGAAATGAAATTTCCACCGTAAAGCAAACAAGATTTTGCTGCATTTTTCTTGCATGCACGCCCTCCCCCCCCTCCCCCCTCCTCTCTTCGATCAGCAACATCGAGGCGACGTTCTCCTTAGATATAATTTAAAAGTATAATATTGTCCGTCCAACAAATTGTTTCTAGAGCAACGGTATTGGCCGGCTCGGTATAATTAACATGGATGTCAGATCAATAAGACGAAGGTGTGCGTGTCGGTCCCGCGATGGGGGGCGACAAGGGGCGAGCCGGAATTCAGAATCGTCGCTGATATCGATCGTCAATCCCGCGACAGGGGACGCTCCTACGAAGGAACCAGCCATTAATTACTTCCGTCTTCGCGAAAACGCTGTCGCTATTAAAGCGGAGTCTCTCCACGCTCTCTCGCAAACTTTTGGCAGGATGCCGTAAATACCGGGGCGGGGGGAGGGGGAGTACCCACGGGGAACGTTCATTCGCTCCCTTTCGCGAGAATTTCACGACGAATTGTGCCGATCAGGATCTTAGGAGGATCGAAGTGAAAGAAATCGATAGGAAGAATTATTTGGAGCAGGGTGATTCGTTTATGAATTATTTCGATTAGCACAAGTGTAAATCTGACTTGTTCAATGAAACAATAAGAGGGTTTAACAGAGTAGATGAACGTTGCCAACGTTGACGAGGAATGTTCAGCGTATAAGTTTCTAATATTTTACACGTTATAGTTTAGTCGCTCGCGAAAGTATTTGAAAAAAAAGTGTTTAGAAACTTGTTGTGAATGTTTTATCAATACCGAAAGAACAAATGCCAATTTTAAACATTCTTTGTCTTCTGTACACAAAAATTTGAGCTCCTCGGTTGATCAGTGGAACAAGTCAGTATTTCTATCGTTCCCCGACAACAAAATTACCAAATTAGAGGAGGGAATGAATAATTGGACAACCGAGTTCCTCGAAAGAGAACGAAATCATCAGATTAAGAAGTGGAACTTGCTACGAACCGTAAGTGTCTGAAAAAACAGAAATTTATTACGTCCATTAAAAATTACCAATATATCATACATTTTTCTGCGTTCGGCAGCTTTGAATTATCGCCAAGTGCATAAATACCCGCAAGGTGTTCGCATCAATTACAAAGAACCGTTCGACAAATAAATCACTCGTATCGATCAAATTTGACGAAGGAGCACGCGTTTCGTTATGCTAATTGAGAAGTTCAACGGCTGGCAGACGTCGACGTGCGAGATTCAATGGCTTTTTCAGTTCTGAAAAATCGACCAGTTACGGTATTATATACCTATCAAATCGACTAAAGAAACGAACAATCAACAAACCATAAATACCTGAAAAAAGAAAAAGAAAAAAAGAAGATACGGAAATTTATTTCAACCATTAGAAAATAATTATAATTTTGCATCGAAGTTAAGCAAAGTGTCGTGCACTTTCAAATTACCCCTAACTGCAGGAACATGGGTAACTTCGTAGGGCGCTCGTGATAAATAGACTGGTCGAAATAATTCACCCGTATCGAGATCGAGTTCGAAGGAACACGCGTTTCGTTGCGTTAATTGAGAGTTTTCGGGGCGAGAGGCGTCAGTGTGCAAGATTTAATGGCGTCAGTTTTGAAGAATCGACGCGTGCAGAGCGACGTCGTGTCGCAGGTGCAGCCGGATTCGGGAAGTAAGCGAGTGTAGCCACGGGGACGACGACCAGAAAGAAAGAGAGAGAGAGTGAGAGAGAGAGTGAGAGAGAGAGGGGGACAGTTCACTTCCTGGGGCCCGTTGAATATTTATCGACGTTCGTCTTGTTTGTAGTTGGTCGTGGCTCGCTTGAATTTAAATATCGTAGCTTTCGCGTCGTCTCCTTCTTCGCCACCATTTTTCCTTCTTGGCTCCGGTACTTACTCGCCGGCTTGGTATTATTTATAGGCACGGTCGTGCGTGTGCCCGTTCACCAAGGAACGTTCCCGGCTCTCTCTGCTAAAAGAAAAATCGCGGAAAGCATCGCGGTGCCTGAATAACAAGCTGACAAGTCCCCGGCTATGTTTAGAAATCTGTCCGTGCGATGTAACGTATCGCCGGTGCGCGTGATTTATAATACACGCACTCGTTCTTATCTATTTGCGATCGAGTTGTTACACAGGCAATGTACATCGCCGGTGGAGATAAAAACTCGTCGCAGCCGGGGTCAAAGCGTTGACAAAAAAGATGCGAATCTTTTTATGTTCCTTTGCTGCATTTTCCTCGCGCCGAGTTGGATCTTGATTGATGAAACTGTCGAGTCTTTCGACTTAAGAATATCGAAAAGTAGAATCAAACTATATAAATTGATCGATATGAAATTTGTCGACGAATTTAATGTCTCGAGAATTTGAAATACCTGTGGAATCTAATAAAAGAGCCACCTAATTGGAAGCCACCGGAAAGTCGTCGGAAAACTTGTCAAAACTCCTCGAAACGGGCGAAAATTCGACGGGGGTGGCGGAAATCATTTACCGTGAAGGCGCTCGTGCCTTTGTCGCGACCCTTCATCTTGAAAGCTCTCGAGCGAGACTCTCTCGAAAACTCGTCTGGAAACGCGCCCTTTAGAGCGACGGGGGAGCACTCGATCCTTCAAACAATTAAAATTCCAAGGGCTCCGAATTTACTCGTACACCCTGACCAGACAACTCCGCTGCCAGACAAGTAACAAGTTGAAGCATCCATGAATCATAAGAATCATTGATTTCACCCCTGAAATTGCACGAGGATTCGTCGTTTACCAATCGACTAAATAAAGATCGTCACTGGAACCGCGGAATTGTTTCACGAAATTTATCCCAGCTAAAAAAGAGAGAGAGAGAGAGAGATAGAAAGGAGCATTGTAGCACAGCGCACGAGTTAAAATTTTACAACGCGCAGCGAGGGACCAGCTCACCCCTGGCTGGCCTCCCCTCGGCCGGGGTAACGAGACGAGACGCGCCGGGACGCGCAGGAGCTCGAGAAAGCCACGGCTTTCGAATCGAGAGGCAAAAGGCAAGGATACTACACGCAACGGAGTTTCTTCTGCCCGTGGGAAGGCGTGGTCGGGAGACGCGCGACGTCCATTTGTCTCGTGCGCCTCCCGCACCAGGAACGCCCTCGCATCCCACGGGCATCGATCACGTCTTCCTCTTACCAGCCGCATCGTACCGCGCCTGTGTACACTTTACGCGCACCTAACCCTCCTGCGTGTACGTATATACCACGCGCGCGTAGTACGCGTACACACCAGCGTTCTTCATCCCTCTCTCTCTCTCTCTCTCTTGGCCCTGCTGCTCCGTTCTCCCCTCGCAGAACCGGAGAGAAGAGTCGTCTTTCACATTTTCCCCTTTCCATCCATTCGTTCCTCCGCGAAAGAGCCGGAGCTTTCTCGCTACACTTTTCGAGCGGAGCGTTCGCCGGAGAAAAATAGCGCGAGGAGATCTCAGTTGAACCGCCACTAGATCTCGGCTCGCTGGGATTTTCACTGTTAAATCGCTCGAAGTTGGGGGGGGGACGGAATGAGGAATTATAAACTGTACCACTTGGTACGACCGATATCGCGTTCCAGAGACGAGAAAAAGGAACAATTTTGTGGAGGGATTTTCAAATTATTTGCGTACATTAATTCGTCGCGTATTGGAAGTGTTTATTATACGATGGAACTCTGCGAACCTGTCGGGGCACAGGCTTATTTCTATAATCAGAGTGCCTCTCAGTTCTAGTTATTTATTTTGAGTTTCGTATAAAAGCAGTTTAATTTGCGCGTTTCCTTTTTCTTTCTAAACAGATGCAAGTTTTAAATATCTCAGATTTAATGTGTAGCTGTTTGTACGCTGAAAACAAAGTTCTAAAACCTTAAAGTTGCAGCGGAACTAGTTTGTACGATAAAATATGATAAAAATCCTGCGATTTTTCGTTCGTCTAATAGGACCACATGTTTTCAGTGTGGAGTTCACTCACCGCTACCTAAGGCTGGTTTCAAACATCTAAATGGAGTTTTATGTTGACTAGATGTCGACACACTCTCACGTACACGGAATAAATTTGTTATTCGTGTAATATTTATTATAACATTACTTAATATTATAAAAAATTTGTCATTTCCACAAATAACAAATTCTGCACTAAACGAATAGATATTGTTCGTGACGATCAACTTCCTTTAATCTCGAATCACATTTTCAAAATACTAATTCAATGAAATTTCTATTTCAGCCGGTGAGTCCAATTACCTCCCCCGTCGATCGCCATCAGCCATTCGTAAGTCTTTTAAATAATTCCCGCCCTTGATCATTCAAGATTCGCGACACGCCAATACAACGCAAACGCTCCAAAAGTTGTCCTCGTTGGCGACTAATTTCTCCGTCGCGTCGATCGGTATAGATTTGTTACATACATCGTCGATCGCTTTTCCGGTAGGCCGGGGCACGAGAACGACGTTGTATCGTATTTGGCATTCAAGTATGCAGAACATCCGTATGCGTATTTATACACACCGAGTCCGTGAATATTCATGCCTGTACGAATGATATAGCATGGTTCGTCGGTTAAGCGCCGCTCGGACGAGACCTTCGCGAATATTCCGTTATCGTGGGAATCGCGACGCTTCCGGGAAGATACATACACGGTTCGCTCCAGAGAAAGGAAGGAAGGGAAAAAAAAGAAGAAGAAGGGAGAAAGAGAAAATAAAAAAAAAAAAGAACTCGCACTTGGAATTGGAAGGGAAAGGATATAGATGGTTTGCAACACGAAGCGAGGTTTTTATCCAAGCTCGGCGGCGAGAACGATTTCCCAAGTACGACTTTTCAGCCCGACCCGTTGATTTATCGGCGATAGAATATTCAACGACGCGTTTCATGCAGGCTTTTTAGCGGCCGAGACTTCTCGGTGGAATCGTACGGAGAAACGTTGCGTTGGAAAATTGTCCCGCACGCAACATTTCGCGGAAATACTTAACGGAGGTAATTACAGCCGCGGGCGACGCAGGATGTCGCAGTTTGCCCGTTGCGTGTACGCTGCTTTGGTTTTTCGCCGAACCGGCGGGACACGCGGGATCCAATCCGTTCTCTCGTTTGTAATCGATTGCCAGATCGCGTCGGGCTTTCGATCACGACAGCGTTTTACACCGTATAATTCTCTTAATTGTACACCGTAATTCGATCAAGTGCATCTGACGTTATCTTTGGAGCACAAATACACAAACTGATTTTCTAACGGAGCTTCAAGTCCATGTATGTACTAATGAGTATATGTCACTACAACTTCACGTGTGCAACAGAAATTGAGCCAGTCTAGTTGGAATTTTATTTAGTTATTTAATTCTATGATTTATAACACGAACTGTATCCTATCCGTTGCTACAATGATCGTGAACACACTATAATTCCGTCAAGTACGTTTGAAACTACAAACTGAAACATCATAGTCTATCATAGTATGAAGTTTATTTAATTAACACAAATTGAAATTATGTTTCATAAATTGTAACATATTGTACAACGATCCGTAATTGTACGAAGTGGGTACATTTGCAACACGAACCGAGGTTCTTTCAAAGTTGAACGTCTTGCAACGATTGTAATTCCACCTCCGAAACTTTCGTTCGGGAGTCTTTCGTACACACCCGTGCCGGCGATAATAACGGAGGCGTTAATGAACGAGGGAATGAGCGATAATTAGAGATCCGCGCGGTGCGTTTCCGCGCGTGGAAGGCGGCTCGGGAGCGTCGCGATCGAAGCGACGACCGAGCCGGAGACCTTTCGCAGCCGAAAGGAAAATGGGATCAGATAGCAGCGGGGGCCGTTTAGTATGCAGCGGTGCATTCATATCAATCGGTGCATGCATATGCAACATCCCGTCCACGCTTTGCCGGCGCGGACTTGACGCGTGTGCGACGAGGAAAGAGAGGGGGGCGGGCGAGGGAGAGAAAAATACCGACGCATAAATTTCGCGCGTGCAGGCATGCGTGACCGTGCGGTTATTAATCGTCGTCATTCGATTACCGAAATCGCGAGCCAATCGATCAAGCCCGAGGTCGCGTTACGAGACAGTGTTCCGCAGAATTTTAATTTACACCGTAGTGTTTTGTAGAAAATATTCGAACCGCCTTGTCATTTCGACCAATTTTTCTTTTCGTTATTTATCGCCGAAAAGGATCGGTCGGCATCTTTTCGCGATATTCACGAAACAAGGAAACTCGTGTGCACACGAGAGTGCAGTTTTAACCCACTAAGGACCGAAATTTCATTTGCAAATATTTGACGAACAACGCGCACGATCGGATTCAATTTTTAATATCGCGCCTGTGAAAGATGATTTTCGAGGACTGACGTTTCACTTCTGGATTTTACTGTTTCATAAAACATTGTGAAGGACCATCGGTTTGGTCCTGAATCGCACATGTACCTTTCAATTATATTAATTATTACCGAACAGAGTGTAACAGTAGCAGAGATTTGTCGCACAGCGAGAAATTATCATCATTTCTCATGAAGATTTTAACACACAAAAGGCAATATTTAATAGAAACGAAGATGTATTCTCACGAATTGAATCTAATGTTTCGTACTTTACTGTTTCATAAAACATTATCACGGACTATCGGTTTGGTCCTCAATCAGTTCGCACATGTACCTTTTCATTATATTAATTATTACCGAACACAGTGTAACAGTAGCAGAGATTTGTCGCACAGCGAGAAATTATCATCATTTCTCATGAAGATTTTAACACACAAAAGGCAATATTTAAGGAAAATTGAAACGCGGAAGGTTTAAATTTTAGTATACGTTTATCAAATGTTGGATTTAATTTGTATTAAATCGGCACGAACTTCCAGACAACCCAATAGAAACAAAGATATATTGAATCTAACGTTTCGCATTTTAAATTCGCCGCCTCTCAATGAACACCGATTAAATTTCAGAAGTAACGTTTCCTTCCGGAGCGGCGCGAGCTTCCTTCATCGCTCTCCATTCCGGCCACTCTCTAATTTCGAAATATCGTTATCGCACCGACGACGAAAGGGTACGCAGATCGAACTGGAAATAGAGCCGAGAGGGCGGCCATTATGGATATATTGGTCGGGTCGAGCGAGAACCGCCGATTTTATCTGCGGAATTTCGAGGTCCGTCCCGAAGCTGTGCGTGGGAGGATAATGTTTCCCCTTCTCGCGCCTTTCGCTTTTTAAACCACCTCTCTCCGCGCGGCTTTTGTCTCGTCACTTTTTTCTCTTCCTCCGTTCTTTCCTTTTCTTCTTTTCTTCTTTCTCCCCGTTTCCCCTCTTGCTCGTCTTCCGTGCTATCTGCCTCGGCTCGTAAAGCCTCGACGATCTCGCATGTACCAGTGACGTCACCGGAGAGTTTCTCCGGCCATTCTTCTTTCACCGACTCGCGCGTCTACCGACGTCGACCTCCGGGCGGATTCGCTTAAACGGCGCTATTAGTCGAATAGACTCTTATCGTAATACGTTAAATTGTCGGAGACTCGTTCCCCTTTCCTCCAGAGATACTCCTCCCCCTTTTCTCGTTGCGTCGAGCGAGTTTTCTCTTCGCGACTCACTCTGATCGTAGTATTTACATTTATTCGTGCAACAGGCTCGTCGAACATTCATGCACGTGATAAAAATCAATATCACGCGCGTTCAATTTTCAAATTCGAGCCGCCAGTAATTAAGGATTTTTGCAAACTTGTATTTTTGAGACATCACTGGAAAATTGTTTTACAAATCAGATATTATGAAATGCGCTATATTCTGGATATTTTGCGTATCTTTTCCTCTTTATTTCAATCAAGCGTAACAAGTGTAACATTTTAAATAATCAAACCGCAGAACTTTGATACGTACCGGCGCGCAACGAGAAAAATCACTGGTCTGCATCTCGAGCCCAAGAGCTGTTCGAAAAAAAAAAAAAGAAAGAAAAACGAGAAGTTGTATATACATAGGAGAGAAATCGAGCAAACGAATCGGCAACGAGTTGAAGACGGCAGCTGTAGCGGCCAATAGCGTTTAAGGATGAACTGTGATCGATCGAAACAGCTGCATCCCAGCAGCGTTATCCCGCCACCTTATCGGCTGACCATCGGCGATAACGACGAGAGCCCCTTTTCTCCATGCCAACTCGTCCAACAATTGCTAACAGCCGTCTTGCCTCGTGTAATTCACCGGCTAGACCGATCGGAGAACACCTTTTTGCTCGTGCCGACGATATTACAAATCGTTCGTGTCTGCTCTGTTCTGGTTGCACGCGTAGGTATACTTTGCGTCAGGCAACCTTGGCACGTTCGTTCTTTCTTTCGTATCTCATTATCGAAGAAATTATCTGATATTATTAATGAACCTAACCCTCATTGCCGATTGTAATTACTCGCGACTATTTCTTCGAGATTCTCAATCGTTTCTTTGTATCTGGATCCCTGGTATTTTTTTTCCTGTCATGACGGTTCATAGAGATTGCGTGTTTTCATTTTGATTTACATCGAGAGTACAGTATATAAGAGTCAGTGTAGTTTGGAAATTGGTCATAGGTATATAATCAATCCCCTTCTCATCTTAGATTCTTTTGGACCTTCCTCTAACAAACTGTCATTCCATTTCCTTAATCAGCATCATAATTTACAATTTTCGAATTTACTTCCCTTCGGAACGAACGTGCAAGCAGTAGTTATGATTTATATTAAACGACCTTCATTGGTCATTAGTGGTTGTTACCAATATTAATTAGTGATTGCTAATATACAAAATTTTCGCACTCACACCTCGCGTGTACGCAATTTTTCTTATTGCAAAAATCATCTCGTTCGCTTCTACACGTATCAATTCCTCTCCAAGATATAATACATCAGATCAGAACTCACACCCGTCTTACCAACTGGACGACGCACCAACGCGCTTAAATATTCGCTGCTCGTTCCACGTTCTCGAGGAAATCGTCCTCGCACAGTGACACGTCGAACGACTGACAACGGGGAGTTACCATTGCCGCGAGATCGATAATTGAGACGCTGAAGCAGGCTAAGAGCCACTTTATCCAAGCCGCATCTCGTACGGTTGTAGAAGCTATGGGAGTTAATGGGCAGGCATATCTATCGATCGATGCCTAATTGGGTCGACTCTCGCGGGGATGCAACCGGCGTATGCACTTTCACGTATCGGCTCTAATTATCGTGGAAATTGAGCGGGTATCACTGACACGTACGATATACGTATACGTACGTAGGCACGCTCTGCCACGATACCCCCCTGAAACGGTTATGATGGTAATTGCGGTTTTCCACGGTAGGTGTTGAGTCGGAAGCTTTGGCGCTCGTTGACGTCGAAAGAAAAGTAACTTGTTGCCGAGGCTAATTACGAACGTTGGGGTATTTAAGCTACATGATGGCTTTCGACATATCTCGACGCGCATCTCGTTTGGCTCTCGGCACGCACTTCGATACACACGCCAACCTCGAAGTCGCCGAACCGTCGCTGTCCATTGTGTTTCTCCGTCTCTTTCAACTATTTGTCGTCGTTGCCGCGGAGGTTGTGGATTTTTGAGCTACCACTGTGCACTGTGCGGTTTGTCAGACTGCGTCAAGTCGCACGGCATTCATAATAAATACACGTAGCGTGATAAATAAAGTAAGTAATAAATACAGTGAATTTTGAGCTACATGTTACACGCGTTTGTCGTCAGACTGCAGATTTTTAAATCGCACGGCATTCGTAATGTACAAGTGTAATAAATACATACAATAAATGAAATAAAATAAATACACGTAAGACAGACAGCAATTACGTGTAATAAGCACAAGATTTTCGAACAACGCAAATATATAACAGATACATGTTAATAGATCTAGAGGTGTAAGAGAACGCAGACTGCACCTGGAATGAATCTGGAAGTAAGGAGGAAACTCCTCTCCATTCGTCAACCACCGATACCCTGCGCGATTTCGTTCCGAGTTTGAAAGCCAAACGTTGAAAAGTCCGTGCCGGACGTATAATTTCGTGGGCCGTTCAAACGTCGAAACTCGTGCTAGTGCCACGAGGGAGATATATGACTGAGCACCCTCGTCACTTGAAAAAAAAAACCTCGCGCTAGACTCGAGAGGGCCCGTCCGAGGGAGGGAGGGGAAGAGAGAGTTTTTCGGCCCTTGGGGCCCAGACGCGCGATCGTCTCGCGTGCACCGTAATAGGCAACTTCGACGAGGTGTTATTAAAGTATCTTTTAATTGTTCCTTCATTCTGCACGTGGGAACCGAGGCCGAGACAACGTCTGGAAACATTTCCTCGAGACTCGGGACTCTCGTTGCATTTTGCATCGATGGAGTCTCGCGGATGGAACGCGGCAATTTTTGTTCGGTGCAAGCAA
>KQ435700.1:1017065-1028919 GCA_001276565.1 Melipona quadrifasciata | reverse complement strand
GATTTAATTATTTATTACTATATTATAGGCGAAACAGTTTTTGGCTACCTTTTCTCAAATATCAAGCCCATTTTTGGCATAACAGAAAACGAGCGAAAAATGATAAAAATATTGTTAGGAATTATTTTAGGAAACATGTACGTGACTCTGTAACAATTCCAAGTCATTTTAAATTTAATTTCAATTTAAAACAACCTTTTTTTGAAAATTACTATAATTTCCACCATAAAAATATTATTATGCGTATACATCTTTCGAGAATCGTTAATTTTCGATAATTAAACAAAAATATACGTACATTTTAACAGTGAAAACAATAAAATTCAAGAGCATCGTTGCCACTGTCAGAGCCGCGCCGAAATTTCTTTCCCGAATTCGGGAATTCTTAATAAAAAGTGTCACAAGCGTGATCTCGGCGTCAGAAAGAAAAGAGAACCTGAAAGGCTGAAACGATCACGAGCCTCGAATTGTGTATCTCGCGGAGGATCGACGAATCTGGTCGCTTGCTTTGGCGGGCTGCGAACGAGAAAGAAAAGACAGCGAGTGGAATCGAGCGGAGAATGAATGGACTTGGTAACGTTATACGTGGACCGGTAATTATGACTCCTCTAATCACCGACAATTACCGCAGTTACCGGCCTCGCGGCGTTATCTCGACCGGTCCATCTCCGGGTTGCTGCTTGCTCGCCCTCCGGAGAAGCTAGGAGAAACGAGGAGAACCGATGAAAAACGAAGAGAAACACGGGCTACGGGCACAGTTCGGTTGCTGGAATCCGAATCACTGTGTGAAAGACAGAGAGGCAAGGGGGGGGAGGGGAATACCGCGTGTCGCTGTTTCAAAAAGTTTGCGTTTTCGGATCGATCGAATCGTAAAAATGTAGGATTTGCCTATTTCTCGAAGAGAAATGAGAGAAATATGAATTTATATCACATTAAATTTATATTAAGAGAGCGAAAAGAGTATGTTGAAAGTGAAAGCACGTGACATGCGGCGTTTCCTCGTGCAACTACAGATATATATGTATGTACTTTGGAAAACAGTTTATTGCTCGCGAAAATTAACATATTAATCATGGGCGAACATCCATTTGAAACTATTCGTCGCACGGTGATAAAAAGTCCAGTAGAAAATTATTACAGAATAAATAACTTAGTAATTATAATTTCATCGTCAAAAGATATACTCTTTTATCGCGAGTGAGTTGGAAGTAATAATTATAAATTTACTGTGGAAGAATTGAAAATTTTTTCTAGATCAAAATTAATTCCGGAATGATTACGATCAAATTAAATTTGAAACAACTTTCGCCGTTAAAATACGATGGTAATAGCTGTTAAATAAATAGCAGATTATTAACATAATGCGAGCGAAATTGTTTCACGTCGTTTCCAAAGAGAATCATCTCGCGACCTTTCCGGACAAATCGACGTCTAAATTGGATCCGTTGATTGCACGAAAAATGAAAGTACACGAAGGTTATCGGAAGGGAGAAATTGGAAAAAAAAAAAAAAAAAGATAGGAAACAAAAGATTCGACGAACTTAGCCTTTCTTATTTCCGTAACCGGTAATTAGTTAGCGGCCGAGCAACGTAGAAAGGAAACGAGATTTTCTTCTGAAACAAAGTCTATGACCGACCGATAATGAAAACGATTCAATCCAGACTTTTTTCTCTGATTACATTGTCAGTCTGCAAAAAAAAAAAAGGAAACATCGATCGAGTCTTTTCTCAATTAGCAACCTGTACCTTAATTTTAAAACTAATTCTTTTTCGAACGATTAAGGGACGTGATTAATAACGAATTGCTCGTCGACGTTTGTCAGAAATTATTCGCAGATAGTCGATAGCTGAGAATTATTTTATTTGAAATTTTAGATCGTGAAGAAACCGCACGATCAGTACTGTAATAATAACAACTTGCAACGAATTGTTAATTAATTATTCGCATGATAAATCTCCTTGCTCAACTAGTTTTAAATTGAGACGAGTGTATTTCTGTTATTAATATTCATCGATCGTAGAGGAGAGGTTCGTCATTTCAATTTGTTAGTGTTGATTTGTGAAAAATGATCGATGCGACTGAAAAATTTCAGAGAAAACGCTGCTCGAACCAGAATTGCCTTTTGAATAGTCTGATTTTCTCGATGACCGATCGCGTCTCTACTGGGAACGTCTCTACTGGAACTAACGCGATTGAATTCGTGTACGATAGCTCGGGGGCTTTTACCCACGACAGCGATTGCTATCCATAATCCTGTAACGCGATCGTTCCCACAGAGAAGTGCTCGTTCGATCGGAAAACGTGGATGTCATCGAGCCCTCGTTGCCAGTGCCATGGCATGCGATTTAAATTTCCATCAGATTGTTTCTCGATCGAAGAATCTCTGATAATTATCAACTGACTGTCAAAAGTGTTGAGCGTGTTCAGTTCAACCTTTGCGAGGCAATTTACAAATGATTTAATCCACGACAACGACAACGAGTTTCTAGCAGCGCTGCTACATAATTGTTTTATAACTGTTATATATTTTCGATATAATCGTCATTTGTCAGTGTCATATTCCAGAATGAGTTTAAACGAACAACATTCGTGTCGTCGTTTCAATTTACCGGCTTGATCGAGTAGCTCATTCTCGTCATTAACCACCGATTAAATTAAAGTATGAAACTCGTACGAGAAGAATTAAAGCAGACGATTCTACATCTTGTATATTTCGCGAAAAATTGGTTGGTCCAAATTAGTTGAAGAAAAAATTCATTGCCTGAAAAATCTACAAAATTTCCAAAGAAAGAAAGAAAAAAATGAGAGAAACGTCGTTTCGAGAGTGTCGAGAGTCTCCCGAACCGCGTGTTAACCCGTTTGGCAACCGGAGTCAACTTTTTATAAATAACCTGATCAAGGAAACAATGGACGAGCGACCCCGGCAGTGAATGACCCGATGGCATGTTAATTAGACGCGCTGTCAAAATTGTTATATTTTCGCCAGTCATTGCGCCTCACGCAGCAGCGAGTTACATCGGGTCGAGACGAGAGATATCAGATCGCCACGCTCCGATGTCGGCTATGTAATTCGCTCGGGCGTGCAGGCCCGTCTGGTTTCGAGCAAGAAGAAAAAGAAAAAGAAGGAGGAGGAGGAGGAGGAGGGCGGCACGGGGAGAGAGCACGGGGATATTCAAATGCCGGCACTCTTGTATGGAAATACGCGAGATGTAAAGATGACGGTAAGATACGCGCAGTCCCGTCGCGGAGATATTACCAGCTGCTAACGCGTCGACTAAATCACCGACCATATAATACGATACCCGGGCCGGAGTTTGCCACTTTCGAGATGCCCGGCCACTTAACCTCCCTGCGTATTAATTCCTATAATAGTCCGCGTAAACACACGTTTTAATGAAAATCTCCGGCAAGCGGCTTCGTTAGGATTATCTTGCCCGGTCCCGCGCGATTTTCACGCCTCTCGTTCCACGCTCTATCCGTTCGGCAACGAATTCAACGATTTAACGCGCGGGAAATTGCATTTCGCATCTTTTTCCTTTGCAAGGAAGTAATTTTAAGATTGTACAATAGCAGGACCAGTTTTGTATTCTAACCGGTGCCAAAATTTTCAAAACACTCCGCGATGTAGTGTGCGTTAAAATGTGGAAGATAGTAATACCTTTCGGTTTTTACGTAAAGTAAAAATATTTAATAAAATAGTAAATAATATTTCGGATACAGTTGTTATCGGTCTTTATCGAAACATTAAATTTAAGTTTAAATGAAAGGAAGACGTTGGTTTGAAACCTTCTCTAAGCAGCCGGCTAATAAATCTCCAAAACTATTCAAACCTTTGTCCGACCATTGTATCATTGACCAAACGTCCCAAATCTATCGTTAATTACAAGTATCGACAAACATCTTCCCATGTATCCAGCTAAACGATTCATTCGTTCTCTAATTACATTCTCTATCTGTGGATATTTCTCGTTCTAAATTTCCTAGATGTACACGTGTGTACATGCGTGTACGAGCCATTGAAAGGAGGGACGTTCGGGCTCGGCTGGCTGGAAACGATCCGGTAACGAGACCACGCTGATTATAAAACCATCGCACAATATGCTCTTGATGAACTCGTCGCCTTTTCCCTTCGATCGTTCATGTGCGAGGAGCTCCAGCCTCTACGCCCTTATCCCTATTCAACACATGGAGCTGGCAACGTGGACGCGCGAGTTATTTCTGTTGGCCCCCTTTTCCTTGCCCGCGCACCGTCGTCGTATCGGGACAACGTGGTTGTATATAGATGTCGCCGCTGATGACAGAGCAAAGGCAATAATTATCGCAGTGCGCGAATCGCGATTACAGGGCAGCTGGTTCGCTCGCACGAAGAGAGAGAGAGAGAGAGAGTCGAGCCCGGGCCCCGACTCGACACGACCAGCACGTACGGAATTCTCGTTCGCTCGTCCGTCCGCGTTCGTTCGTTCGCGACACGTCGATGCATCGCAGCATCGCGAATGCCGGATAGAGAGAGGCTTCTCTATCTCGCTGCGAATCCACCTACGTGCTCACTTTCCTATTGGGGGAAAAACTACGTAGGAAAGCGCCCACGTATACCGTCATTTGCGCGTCGATATCGATGTTTATGTATCGATATATCTTCACCCGTCTCGGAGTCGATTCCCCTAGAGCGTTTCTCCTTCGTTCGCGTTGTCGCTACTTTCGATTCTTCTTTCCCGTCGCCATAAATCTGCCAGTCGTACGAAACGTTCGAGGGTAAGTTTCCTTTTTTCTTCTTCTTCTTCTTCTTCTTCCTCCTCGAGAGCCGATTTGGATTTTTCATGAACCGATCGTGGCTGATACTTGGTTACACGATCGCGGTCAATTTCTGTTTCTTCTGTTCGATGGCCACCACTCTTGCATTCTGGCTCGGCGAAAGTTGCTTGGAAGTTATATTTTGAAATTTACAAATGTCCATCGCGGCGAGGTGAAAAAAAATACGTACTCGGACACGTTTGACTTGAACGTGACACTCGGGAGAACCTCATTTTCTATGCACTTGTTAACTCAAGATTAATCGAGTATATACTGAATATTCAACGTCTCGGGGAGACGTGCCACTTTTACAAATTTATTTGTCGCAGGGATCGTTTATATTTGCAGCAAACATATCTTGTAACTTCCACGTTCCGTGTTTTTAGATTTGTTTCAAATTTGATCAGTTGTTCTTGATGATTTACGATATACGACGCACGTGGGTAATTTTTACGAAAAAGTTCGAATATTTTCGCAAGCAACTGTGTTTCCATGATAGAAACTCCATTCATATGAACCAATCAGTAAATGAACTCTTGCTCGTTATAAACGCGAATTTCTACCGTGTAATAACCAGCGAACCTCGCTTTTACAAAGTTTATAAAAACGGAATTCTACCATGTACGCTCAACAACGCGTACGGAAAAATATTGCTGCTTTTATCTCGTCAGCCGGAAGATTTACACGTACGTATCGCGAATCTCGCCCCTCGTTTATTCTTTTTCCCATTGCTCGACGAAGGAGCCAACGATAACGATCGTGCGATTTGCTCGAAATCTTGAAAAGCTCGCGCGGTGCTCGAGAGCTCTAAACACGCCGGGCACTAACACGATAATTATCGCGCGCGTATCACTATCGACAGAATAATTAGCAGGGCATAAAGTATAAATCCTGTAATGAGTACGAGCATCAATATTTATAGCGCGGCGGCGGCCGTAGCTCAATTTCCCACGTGTTATAACGATCGAGATACCGAGTCGATAACCGAGTTCTCTTCACTTTATTCCATTGCACATAATTACGCTGTTACTCACCGACCATAAAATCCCGATCACGTGATCGTGTTGCGGACATCCGTTGTATATTTTCTCTCCTCTCTCTCTCTCTTGCTCCTTCTGGAAGCGCAGGATCTCCTATAGAGGAAGGGTCTTCTTTTTAACATCAAACCAACAAGCAGAGTACGTATGCATGCACGGGCAAGGTGTTGCGAGAGACCACCTTTCTCCATTGTCTCTACCTGAATCTTTCAAATCCTCCACACATCCGCGGGATTTTTGCATTTTTCTGATACGCAGCAGCAGCAGCTCTCGTCCGATCTTGTGTTTTCGGCGTAATCACTGTGTCCACGTTACAAGGGGGATAGTAGGTAATATCTCTATCAGAGATACTGTCTACAAAGACGAAGAATAATCGTGTAATTACGAAGTGAACGCGCACTCCACGCTTAAGTCTTTAGAGCATGTTAAAGCGTCCTAAAAGAAAGAGTAACCATCTTAATTAGTATTTCAAAGTATATACACGCTGTAATTAATTGTATTTAAAAATGAAACTGGCAATTACCGATGTTTATATCGCTCGGAAATATGTAGTTTTCAAGTAGGAAGCGAAGTTTTTCGAACGTTACACAATACGGCGTAGCAGCGAATAAATACATAAATTTCAACAGCTTTTCCTCCGTTTAATTAATTTCCAGAAAGATAACGAAAATTTACTTCGTTAATTGCAAAGTAAATCTAAACTATATAATAAAAACACAATTTGAAAGTAGAATCAGTTGGAAGGCTGCAAAATATTCAATAAAAGGCGGAATATAATGTTCCTCAAATGTAAAAATTGACATGCCCAACACAGACTAACAATAAATGTTGTAAGTAAAAATCTCGATTGTTCTCGCGACAATTGTCGTTTCGAGAAAAGGCTCGACTTTGCTGTCCGAACGTTAGTTGACGCTCAAACGCTAGTAGTAAAAGTCAGCGACAAGCGAGGTGGCGAAATCTTCGAATTTTTCCTCTCGCTGCGCGATCGAGGTTACGAACGATTCTGCAGGGTCATTCGGCAACGTTATTCCGCGTTCGTTGACGTCGCGTCGGTCGACACGGGCGTCGCATTCTGTCGGACACGGCAGACACCTCGGCTAATTGTATAAATTATGTATGCGGCTTTGGACGTTTGCCGGCTCGTGTCGAGAAAATATACCGTGTCTCGCGTTCTCGTGCTCGTCGCCGGTGGTATTCTCGTCGTTCACGGTGGCCGTGAACGACCGAGAGCCAGACGGACGTTCGACGAGAACCGAATGGGGGGAGGGGAATGAATTCTCTGGAAGAAAGGGGATGTTGCACAGGGGGTACCGATTTACGAGCTTGCGCATCCGCTTTGTGCGAGTATTATTGAGATTAACAGGCGTCTGTGCAATCTTTCTCTCTTTCTCTCTCTCTCTGCGTCGAAATGGTTTCTCGATCGTCGAGGATGCGAGCCAATTCGCTCGGCAGAGATTCGGCAAGGAAGTACAAAAAGGTTTCAAATCGTTTATAGCTGAGAAGCACAGGAGAAAAATATCGTGGTTACCATTTTTCAAATTGTAAACTTTTAAGTATTATATATCGAATCATTGATTAAAAAAAAAGTAATTTCCTCATAGTTCAATGTTTCCAAATTTTCGGTAATTACAAGACCGAAGTAAGATTCTTCGATCAGGTGAATTTTAGTACACAAACTTTGTACTTTTAAATCAGGAACTATTTCACTAATTTTTTCTTCAGTTACATTTCCATTGTACATTTGCATCTGTCTTTACTAAAACAATTTCTCTCTGTCAATCGTTAATCCTATCCGAGACTAAGTCCGTTCAATATGCTACGGTACAAAAACAAACCTACGTGTTAATTGTCAATTCTGTTTGAGACTAAAAATATAAAACATTCCGTTCAGTACTAAAAATAGCTAAAATTCTTCTGAAAAACACGACAGAGAAGAACTGATTTTTGCGGGAGGATCTCTCCCCGTGATGGGAGAAGCGGAAGATCGGATGTTCGCGGCGGAGAGAAATCCGAGCGTTGCACGAAGTATCGCGGATGTTAATAACCGCGCGATAGAATCGCACGCACGCGTGTGTGTTCGTTGAAATTCACGACGCGAAATAATAACACGCGCGCGGCCACAACGAGGGAAATTTATCCTCGAATTATCCGGCGGTGAATCTATTGACAGAGCGCGCACGTCGATCGGGTGCGAAAGCGGTGCAGCTCTCGTGGACAAAACATGAGCCACGCTCATACCGGTCGAAGTGGATGATTTATCATGGGACCGTGTGTGGCGGGAAAATGATACAAAATGACGCGGCCAATCCCGCGTCTTTCCCCCGATTGGATTTTTCCCTTTTTTCCTTTCCTTCTTCTTCTGTTTTTCCTGTTATACATGTATTCCGAGTGATATCCGAGTGACGCGCGAAGATTGTTTTCTGGAGCTTTTGTCTGTCAAGTATCTGCAGATCAACCTTATTACGATTGAACTAGATGGCAATCAGCTGCAGAGATCTTCCGTCTTTTGTCTTTCCAACTTGATGTCAAATTGACAGAAAAATAAAATAATTAAACTTGCGAATTCTTTTATTTAACAAACAGGCCAAATTTCTATTCAATCGCGTTCAATTCCACGCCCTCAATTTTATCTTCCTCAGTTCTGTCGAACATAACCATCATTCATTTTGAATTTCCACTCGTTACATCAACTTTACGAACGTAATTAAAGAAATGAAATATAAACAGAGACTTGCGTCATTTACCGCGATATAAATACACTACTGTTTTGCATACTATGTACAATCTGTAAATTTTGTATTTTGTCATCGAGAATGTCAGGAAACATACACGACACGGAGCCTCGTCGCAAAATTTTATAAGAAAATCATCGTAGTGCAATATCGAAAGCTAAAAATGTACGGGCGAGCGTTTCCTCGAAAAAATGCACGATCATCCACTTGGACAAATAACACCGTTCGACGAACTCGGTAATAACTCTCATAATTCTCAGCCCCTTCCTCCTCCCCCTCTCGCGCCGTGGTTTTCGTTCGCTCCTTTGCCTCGCCGCGAAACACTTTATCGATTTAACATCTCGCTACATTCCACGACCGTAGTCGCGATGAATTATCGGCCGTGTATGAAATGCTTTATTTGTCATCCCGATAATAACCGGGGGGCTGGCCAGCGAGGCCGGTAACGTGATCCAAGATCGTACTACCCCCGTAGTGCCCGTACGTGTCCGACGAGTCCGACCGTTTTACTTCAATTTTGTTACTCGAATTCGACTCGTGAATATTTTGACAAACAGAAGCACACGGTCCTGACCCTTTCGGTGTCAGCCAGTGGGACAATTGCGACTTGAAGATTAGCATTATTGCAGCGAGAATAATTCCGAAATTCGGAGAATTTCGTTCTCTTCTTTCGTCAGTAAATCTTCGCTGCTCGTCTCACCGTTTTGCATTCGAAGATTCACTCGGTTAGAACTCGCTAAATTAGAGCAATTCCGAGGTTCGAAAGTTTCGATTACTTCGTCAGTTGAAAGGGAAAACCTTCTCGTCGAAAAACAACTCGTTTACGCTTCTTGAATCGGGACGTTCAAATAGAACTACTGAAAGGCGCTATCTCAAATCTGAAATCGAAGATCGTTGTTCCTGCGCTGAGAATAATGTCAAGGTATAAAAATTTCTTTCAGCAAATCTTCGTCATCGACACATTTACAAATAATTACACAAATTCGCACTGCGCGTCTCAACTGCGATCGATAGAGCATTCTCTGGAGTAACTCCAAGAGTTGGAGAACTTCGCGGATAATGTTCTACACTAATGAAGAAAACGTCGAACGAAAAGGAGGAAAGAAACGGAGCGTTGTTTCGTGTGGGCGATAATCCATAACGGGTTGGCAGGTGGTTTCCTAGAAATCCGTATAAAATATGTGCTGCGCGCGTGTGTCGTACGCGCATTTACGTAAGCGTCGGGCATGCGAGGAGGGAATTGCAAATCGGTGAACGAGGGGAGATTTACGGATCGCGTTTATGCAAACAATAATGCGCCTTGGCTGTATAACCGGTCCCTGAACAGAGGTACTACGCCGGTATTCACCGAGTCGGCCGGCAAAGGATATCGACGTACAAGAATTGGTGCTGTTAAAGCTCGAACGTCGAGGTTAGGTCCGTTCCCTCAATGATTCACCGGATAATGGAGACGAATGCGGCCATAACTCCTCGTCTCCGTGCAACGTGTGTACTGAAACGCCACGTCTCGTTCCGTTCCTTTGCCTATTGGCCCTATGGTACCGTTCGTCGGGGCTCCAGTTAACACCGTTCGCCGTCACTTTGCTTCTGTTTCTTCCGTCTCCTTTCTTTTTTTATTATCATTATTGCTCCTTATTTTCCTTCGCTTATGAACATGTTGCGTGATCGTACGTACGGCTAGCATGGGATATATGACTCATTTTGTTAGATATGCACGTACACACACACACACTGTCGTCTATAGGTGTTTGAAATATGCTTCGAGTGAAAGTTTGACAATTTTATTATTTGCGTGTGTTATTTGCTAACTGTGCGTGGTAACTCGCGGGAATATATGTGTGTTGTATAAAACATTTTGGCAACATTTGAAACCTGACTAGTTACAAGATATTTATTATTAAAAGATTATTACGTAGTTTCACTGAGTATCAAAGTTCACTTACGGCTGTTTAAATTTACTTCAGCGATCTCGTTGTCAGTGAAACGTGAGATTTTACAAGTTTTCTATAACAAATTTTCAAAGTCGTTAAAAGTCTCATCAATATAAATCCATATGACGGTGATAACGCAGGTTCACAAAAACTGTTGACAAGTGTCGCTGTACGTCTGAAATAGGAGTAGAAATATACAGGTATTTAAATGCTTCGAGCAACAGATAACATTCATTGGTGTAAAATAAAAACCTAACAACTGAATGAAGATTTATCTTACAGAGATGTTATCAGTTGCAGATGAATGAAAAATGTAAATTCAAGCGCGTTTCAATTAGACACGAGTCATTCGTCGCTTTATTTAACACATCGAGTTAAAGGCTCAACACTCCGACACTAATTGGTTCGTATAAATTATGAAAATTTAAAACGTCGAAAGATCTCAATCTGCATAAAAATCCACCATCCATCGGCGTTCTTACCGATAGAACGAAACGAAACCTTTGTTTCGCTGACCCAATTAGCAGCAAGTTGGAAACAAAGTCGTGAATCATACGAGGAAAACGCGAGGGTGTCGGTTCCCCGTCGGACACCTCGACGCACGTATCTGTTCACGAATCGAGAATCGCCGGGCGAAACGAAGTGGCAAACGATAAAATTGGAGCGGTTGAAAGGGTCGCGAAGTGGAAGACCCGAGGCACGCGGAATAATTGTCCGTTCTTGGCACGGGCGATGATGTTAATAGGCGAGCGCGCGCCGTTAACCCGCGTGTAGTATCCCCGTGGCGTTTGCAGTTCGCGCCTACATGCACGTGGGATACATAGTTCGGAGTTTCCCTTTCCACATGGAACTCGGTAATTACCGCGCCGCCGCGCTACGGTGTAATAACGAGTTGCGCACGGGACACCCGCTATTCGGTCGCGAGTAAATACTATAATAATATGACTAATGGCGCGTTATGAATTACGAACCGGATAATGAATAAGTATATACACATACGTATACATATACACACACGCGTTGGCGCTTTTTTTCGTCCTTTTCTTCCTTTTTTCCTTCTCTTTTCCTTTCGTTTCGTACCCGTTTCAGCGGTACCTGTTGCCCGCTATTGGCCTCCCATTTACGTGCACGTGGTCGCGCCTACTCGCGGGAACACCGACAGAAACCAAACACAGCAGCGGCAGCGAGACGCGGAGTGATGGCACAGACCAACACCGAATTGCAAACGTTAGATAGTCGAGCTTGCCTCCGAAACTGACGCTTGTAAAAGAAATATAATTTCTAAGAGTCAGGACAGTTGTCTCCGTATGGAAACACATAAATAAATCCGCCACGGAACCGCCGGAAATTTCACCAAATCGC
>KQ435700.1:986188-998787 GCA_001276565.1 Melipona quadrifasciata | reverse complement strand
CCCCCTCCCCCTTTCCTTTCTCTCGTTTGTCTCTCTTTTGTCTCTCGTCGAGCGAGAACTCATCGTCGTCATCGATCGTTGTACGTGCGCGTGTGATCGGACGACGCGATATTTCGGGCAACGAAAAAATTTTTTTTTTTTTTTTTTTTTTTTTTTTTTTTTTTTTTGAGACACGAAAAATCGAGAAACGTTGAGAGGGAAAAGGGGGGAGGAACGTCGATTAGGGACACAAAAAACAACCGACACCCCTCCAGAGAGAAGAATCTCGCACCCTCGTGCGAGAAACGCAGACCGTTTGCTCTTTGAAAGGAAGCGTTAACGCCCGACTCTGCTGCTTCGGTTCATTGTAAAACATCCCTTTTCTCGCCCGGCCGGAACAGTTATCCTGCGACCTGGAACTGCGGAGGTGGGGTGGATCCGCGCCTTTTGTGGCCCGATCGCACGCGATCTACGCATCATCGTCTCCTGCGAAACGCTCGGCGTTCCGCGAAATATTTGTGCCTGTTGACGTACCAGAACTCGTGTATCGATCCCCGCGAGCAGCCTGGGGAATTTCTCTTCGTGGAACATTCACGTTCGATCGAACGAAGTGAAAAAAATTAGAAATTGCAACAATCGTGGGAAACGCGCTCGAGACGCACGGTTGTTTATCCAGTTTTGACTTCTTAAGTTATGCTCGCAAAGCAGGTAAAATTTCGAGTAACGTAACAAACATTTTATTCGTGATGAAGTATCTCTCATTCTCTCTTGCCTGTAAATTTTCACATGCGCAATAGCACATCGAAAAGAAAAAGAGGAAAGAAATATATAAACTGTGACATATATAAAGGAAACTGCGTTCAATTGCACACTTATATTTCAAATTACGGAAATTCGTTCCTCGGAGGGAACTCGTTCCGCAATGAAGACAACACCTTTCCATGCTGTCTTTCAAAAAATGAAAATTACTCAATCCCTCGGACACAGCGGGAGCGTATAATCAATATGACGGACGCGTCCCGTTCTACTTGCGTCGGCTCTACTACTTTGCGGCCACCGCACGAGAAAAAGCGCGCGCGGATCTCGATCGACTTTTTGCGCGGCGAAATAAATTATCGCTTAATCTACAGCGACATTTGCGACGATTCGAGCCCCGCGCGCGTTCACGAATTCGAAGGATTATGACGTTGTTCGGGCGCGTCTTACGAGCGTTTAATGTGATTTTAATCGAGGAGTTTGAATTTCAAATGCTATCGACTCCGCCGGGTATAAAGAGGGGTGGCGGGCGCCGGATAAAATTTCAGCGAGCGAGGAACGCGAGTCTATTACGACCCTCGCTAATCCCAGTGGCGTAAACTCGGTCGTCCTTCGCTCGCGATTACGCGCGTGAACGCGGATTGATACACGATTTGCAAATTGACGCGGCCTGGAAGATGGCTGCTACGCCAATGGCTGGCGTAGAAACAGACGCGTCGGGATCGTATTAGGTCCTAATTTTCCATAATGGGAGAGAAATCGAGGCGCCACTGTGGCGAAGCGACCGTCTAATCACGGTCCCATTCATAAGTGCTGCTTCGTCGTCGCTCTCGGGACAAGGAAGATATTTTCCAACCGAGTCGTCGTGTTCGTGACTTCCGCGGTCGATTTACACGCGGGGGAGGATTCCGTCGATTCTTCAACCCTCGACGTGTAAAATTCGTATCGTGGCAACGACACAGTTCGCAGTTGGCTCGTTTCGCGAGAAACAATCGAAGATAGAAAAAAATGAAACTCACAAACTGAAATTTGTACGATTTGTACTAAACTCTCGTATGTAAAATTGCTCATGTGATATCTCTGTTTGAATGATTTAACGTGACAAGGGAATTAAATTATTAAAAGGCGAGATTTGTACACCTACAGTCCTGTTTAAAAGTTTCAGAAAAGTCATTCTTTCAACAATGATTTAGCGTAATAATTTGTGTATAAAAAAGTTGGTCTGTTGAAAAATATTAAGAAAAGGAAACATTAAAATACCGTTTCATTCAAAACGGTATGAATCCAATTACTCACAAATTTAACGCTAAAACTGGGACGTCAAATTTATCTCGGCGAAATAAACGTGTTTGAAATGGAAAGTGTCTAGTACATGAAAATTCTCAAAAAATGATCCAAAAACACCGACTCAGAGCTTTGCCAAGCCACGAATGTTTCAAACATCGCACCGACGTGAGTGTGAAAAATTGCTACAAAGAGCCACGAACTGGTCCTTTCTGATCACCCTGTTGAAGAAACAGATCTTTGTGCTCGTATCGCGTCTTTTTCTCCATTTCTACGCAGTTACTCCGAATATCGTTCGAACCAGCCGAAAAAGCCCGGAAAGCGAAGAGCAAACCCGCAAAACCCGCGCGACACCCCCGACATTCCCGGCATCCACGGCGCGCGGATTCGATTTGTATATCAATTACCCGACGGCCGGGGGTCGATGAACTTCGCCCGTTTCGCCCGGTATCAGATAGTGGCATGTCGGTATTTAAATACCGGCGACCTGCATACCGTTACGTCAAACATCCAGCAGGCTGTAGTTAATACGACAACTTCGGGTCACGTAAAACCTTCGCTCGTAACAGAAAACGAAAGACAGAGACGGAGAGAGAGAGAGAGAGAGAACGTGGACAAGGACAGAGGGAATGCAGGAAGAGGAAGGACAAACCCGTGGAAAGTCTACGGTGGATGGACGGTGAAACACACCGCGGAGAGGGCACCACCAAAGTCGTCGTATATCGTACGCGTGCCTCCTCTTTCGTGGCGATGCGGTGCGCGCGCATTTCACGGTTAAATTATCCCAGCGGTGGGAGAAGGTTCTCCGATCGGCGGCGGCGGCGGCGGCGGCGGCGGCGATGGTGATGGTGATGGTGATGGTGATGGTGACGGTGCGAGCGAGAAGCCGACTTTTGGATCGAACGGAACGAACAAGGAGGTGGATAGGTAGAACTGGAGGCAGAGAAAACAGAGAGAGAGAGAGAGAGAGAGAGAGAGAGAGAGAGAGAGCGAGAGAGGAGAGTGGGAGAAAAGATCGGAGGGGATAAATAAAGTAAAGAGGAAACGGGCACGGCACGGAGGCGGTCAGGGGCGGCAACAGCTTCTCCTCGGGTCCCGCCCAGCTGGCTCTGCCCCTTTTTTGCCCGGGGGCCGAAGTCCTGCTCGGTCTTCCCTACTACCATTCCTCTGGATCTGGTCGGGGCGAAGCCGATCGGATAGCCGGCAGTCTGTCACGGGGCGAAGAACGGGAACCACGTTAACCGGTTTCCCCGACGCACTACGACGTTGTTGTTTGTTTCCGACCCGGTGTCGCATTTTTTTCTCCGCAGGCCGACGGGCCGCGGAACACGACTGCCAAAAGACTTGGTGTCCTCTCCGTCTCGAACCAATGAGTCTAAAGTTCCGGACAGATCTCGATCGTCGGTGGAATTGAACGAGCAAAGTGAAGTGCGTATTGTTGCGTCGGTCCATCGGCTGGAGACACAGAGACTGAGATAAGATCTCGGAGTTTGACCGTTGCCGCGGACGTTGAAAACGGGTGGACGACGATGTTGACCGACATGACACCGGCTGCGGCTGGCCAGCTTTACCCGCAGTTACAGTCGATCGCCAAGTCACCGGTGCACGGACATGTGGTGAGTCCTCTCCCCGATCATCAATCTCGTTGTGCCTTTTTCTTGCGTGTATAAATAACAATTGCTCGAAGTTGCTCCGAACATTAGAACTGAGGACTGTTGGTTAAAAGTAAGAGGGAGGTTAGAATAGTGATCGACCTTTCAGTCTGGACGTTCATGCACGGTCTCTTGATTAAACATCCAGGATTAGTCCCGAAATTAGTCTTCGAACGTTGTAATTGTAACAATCAGATCATTAATTAGATTAATTATTTAAATTCACCGTCAGAATCCCGTCCATCTTCTTCCTCACGACCATGAAAAAATTATCCAAAATTCGTCGAGTGTCGTAATCGGTAACAGTGCGACTGTTATTTAGACCAAAGTAAAGATACGACAGGCAAAGGTCGAGGATTCTCGTTCATCCGCAGTTCAGCCTCGTGTAAGAGTCCAGGCCCAGCCGTCAGAGGCAAGGGTAGCTGTCAACCTCTGATCTCCCCAAGGCAAGGTCAATTACTCAGCCTCCTTCCCAGATAGGGATCTTAATCCATTCAGGTAGACCACGAATCGTTGATCTCTCGTTGATCAGGTGCTACTGTTCGATGCCTTGTCACCTCCGTCAGAGCCCTTTCTTCTTCTTCCCGATCGGCCGATAAAATCGAAAGATCCGGATCCAGGCCGATAGAGAATCGAGCTCGCCTCGGGAACAATGCCCGTCGGGTTTGCCCCGACTTTGCGGAGAAACTTTCAACGCCGATCTCCGTCAGACGATCGTCTATATTCGACAATCTCCAAGTGTCGGCTTCTTCGAGTTTTTTAGTCGATGGTACGATTTTTCCCAACGTTATCTGCAACGTCTGTCTTCTGCAGGGCCGATCGGCCGAGAAAGGCAGAGGGTGCGCAGAGTAAGAAGAGACCAGCAACGCGCGTCTTGGTTGCGCAGATGCTGGGCTATTTCCACATCCGCATTGTCGCGTCGTTTGCATTGTTCGGGGATCGTTCGAAGCTACCTGCGAGCATTATCAAGCCTGTAATCCGGCAGATCATCCGGGATGATCTACTCCTGTTTTGACAGGAGCGGTGGCTCGCTCGCTCGCTCGCTCGCTCGCTCTCTCCTCCGCGCGCGTATCCATCGGCGAAACGTCGCTCGTGCATAGCTTTTGTCCCGTCTGTCTGTCCGTCTGTCTGCCGGGCTACAACACGTGTTCCCGGTTCGCTTCTCCTCCCTCCGTTGGCTTTCGAACTTTTTATTCTGTGACTCGGCAAGAAGGACGCTGCCTCCGACTGGCCTCGGCCAAGATGATTTACGAGTCGATGTAAAAAAGTAATTAAATCCTTGGCATCGAAAAAGAGACGCGTACGAGCGTTAATTAAGTCAGCAGAAATGTTTCCTGTCGGTGAGCGTGTGTCTTGCACGAAAATTAATCTCGGCGGAAAGTCCCGGCCTCGGCTATCTCCTCGTTTGTCGTCCTCGCCACGATTGTTGTCACTATTTTGTTTGTATCGTTGTATGATACAAAGAACAGATGGTACAATAACGCAACGTAACTAGAACTAGAACAGTATGAAAAATTTAAAAATAAACACCTAATACGGTGTTTGACAGTACTCCTTGAGGAAACAAAAGAAAATAAGGAAGAAGACAGTGCTAGATATTTTTCCACAGAACAACATCATTAATTACATTAATTGCATTCATGACAAAGAAAAGTTTGTACAATTACGAAGATTAAACGAAGAGTGAACAAATGCCAAAAAGTATCACTACGTTGCATGTAATTATCAAATCACCCTCGTTTTAGGTATAGCTTTCTCGTTAAGTGAACGACAAATTCACAAATTAATCATCTTAATATCCCTCTTCGACAACCTGTAACGTCATTGGATACTGCGTGTCTTCGCCATTAATCATCGTCGCGAGCTTTGCAACCGTGATTTTCGAAACGGAAAGAGAGAGAATGCAGGTTCATCCCCGTGGCATTAAACTTCGGCATTCGCTTTTGATATAACCGGAGAACGCGAAGACAAATATAAAATTACCCGGGAGGTGCCTCGCCTGTCGCGTCAGCCAGTCGTAATGTTGCCAGCCGTTTAGCTTCATCGTCGCTTTCGTTCGCTCTCGTTCGCTTTCGTTGTTCGTGCACCCAGCATCGAGCAATGTATCGAGTATCTCCCGTCGAATATAATGGCCCTTACGCAAGGTTCTCAAGGATCAAAAGGGACTCTGGCCTCTACCTGTGCACCCAAGGAGCCAATTATTTGTCTGCCGCTCTTTGTGCACCGAGAGGATCCACTTGACAGGATGCGTGGGATGGTAACGCGATACCCACTTCCTCTCTCTCGTCACCCGATCCTCGTAAACGACGATTTTACACGGGGGATATACCTCAATGAGGAATTTTCTCTTTCGTACCTCTTCGATCAACCTTTTCGTTTCGTTTCCCTTCCGTTCGTGCGGATCTAAACGACCGTCGTCTCTGAATTCGCCTGTACTTGTCCGATATTTTGACAGGACTCCTTTCAAACGAAAGTAACGTTTGCAACGCAGATTTTTAGCGACGCGAGAGTCAAGACTTGGAGGAACTTTTTGCAGAGAACATTTTGCCGTTTCGGTGTCGTTGCTTCGAAATCCTGAAGACAGGAAATTTGATTAATTGAAGTAAATTTAGTGCAAGTAACTCGGTGAATAATTACATTAAAAATATTTTATATTAATTTCAATTGTAATTAATCCCTTTCAATTGTTTCAATACGTTTATTCCAAAGATTTCGCTTCTATCTTTCATACAGGCAGTCCAAAAATTATGGTCCCCAAAAACTCTTCCATCAAAAATTATTTCTGTCTGAAAAAAATTTGCACAGCAGATCAAAAGTAATCGTTTGATATAGTGCGTAATTTAATGTTTGAAACTAATACAGAAGGAACGAAAAATTTCAGTCAAATCCAAGGGTGGGGGAGCATAAACGCTGACGGAAATTTCGTCGCTGTAAGTGTTGGTGTGTGTTTAAACTCCGTTGTTAACACTACTCCGTCGTTTACGTTGCTAAACTGGTTGTTGCAACTTTTCGTCGAGCAGTGCGATGGATTTTCATCGATTTTCCGCTGATTAATTAATCAAGCAACGACAGAACTTTTTATTGGCAGATACGTCGAGCTATAAGTATAATCCAACCAGTGACTAAGTCGTCCGTTTCCTATGCAGAATCGATCGACTTTATTTCGATACATAGTACATTGATCGCCAAGTCCGAATTCTCGTTACTTATTCACCAGCGGAACTCGCCGCACCCCGTCGCTGCCCGATGCAATATTTCTTTCTAGTTGCTTGTGTACATATTGTCCTTGTAGAATCAGGAACTAACTATTCTTATTCCATTATACCTCGATAAGAAAACTCGCGTTACGTACGTCTCTCTTTCTTTTTTTAGGAAACAGTAACAAAGTGCAATTTCTTTTCATCAATTACAGTGTGCGTCTGTAAATCAGTGTTTGAAAGAACTCCAATTGAAAGGAATCGACTCTAGTTTTTGTCAATTTAGCGATTTTATTGCACGACGAACGAGAGAGTTGGTATCGTAGCGAGATGACAAGTAATAGTAAATTCGAAAATAATACAAATCCGAGAGGTTATCGTTTTTGAAAGTTATTGAAAACTGAAGAATTGTCTGTACTGCATTTCACAGTAATGCACTGCTTTCTCGAGAATCCTTTCCTTTCAAAAGTACGGAAATAATAGTGTAATTTTCAGCAAGAAATGACTTTAACGATAAATATATTTACAATCACCAAGAAAGTAGAAAATGAGGAAAAATATTTAAAATCAAAGTGCAACAGTACTTCAACTTGAAATAAAATGAAAAAGTACGTAAATTAAATAAAGCAACATGTCAAACAAAAGTGAACAATTAGATCTTTTTAGAAAAATTCGAATATTTCTCTTTGGAAGAAACAGAAATTCTTATCCCATTTGAATTTGCGATAAATTGCGTTGTACGTCGCTTTCTTTCAATATAAAGGGCGAAGGCAATTAGCATACATGGAAGCTGAAGCGAAAATTCTGTCATAGCTGGGCAGAAAGATCCTCGTCGTCTCGCTCCACTTCACTTCCACGCTGGTAATCCGATAATCCGATTCGTAGGGTAAAAGTGTCCTTTTAAACGAAAGCCCCCGTTGACATTTTCGACGACGACAATGGACTGCGAACAGGCGCGGTTGTACACCGTTTGTCGCAAAAATGCGTCCTCCTTCGGTGGACGTTGGTTGGGGATGAATGCACGAAATGGGCCTTTTTACGCGACCTAAGAGGATTTACCTGGAGCACCGGACGCAACAACGAGGATGTCACCCTAATTTGTCCTTTCTCAGAACGAACTTTTTCCGACGACCGGAAACTTGCATTCTCTAGCCGACCGCGATTCTTGTCTTTGCTCGGCGCGGTCTCCGCTCGATGACGGGCAGAAATGCTTGGTTTATATCACTGAAAGAGGCAAGAAAGAGGACACAAAAGCACCGATTCCTTCCTTGTCTCTGTCAGCCAGTTGGTTCTAACTTGGGTTCAACGAATCATTATTCGTTGGATAAATATTAATCGAATGACGTTCTCGTTTCGGAATTTTTAATGTTACCTTCTGACTGATTTCTCGTACATCGAAGCTTGATTCGTACCACTGGATGAAACAAAGAGGACAGAAAAGTGAAAAGCTCGATAACAGAATCGCTTTCACGTCGACAGACTAGTACTTTTTTGGATTTAATGAATCATTTTATCACTGAAAGTGATTTTAGGATAACCCAGAAAGTTGGGCCTCTTCAGGTGCAACGCTGATGCAACGAAAATTAGCGATTGGTTGATTTGGGTCACGTGATTCGCGAGGGGGCGTGGGGTAGACCTCGAGTGGGAGTGGCGTTGTCTGGTACTGAGCGATCGCGCTTGTAATTTGTTTTGTATCGACTCGAATGTTTGCATGTCGATAAAATTTTACAGCAAAAAGGTCGTCTTCATTTCCTAGTCGGAACAGTTACTTCTGGACTTTTCAGTGAGACGAATCGTACTGGAGTACAAGTCGTGCAGTTTTTTGTCATTGTCACATCCACAAATTTGTCAAACGATATTTTCGTGGACTTTTTTTAGTTCAGTCTTCGTGTATATTGCTATCTTGATATTTTGTGTGTCAACCGAGTTAACCAGTGCAACATTCAGGTGTTTCAATCGACGATCCAAACGGCAAATATATTCTTTTATTTTCTCGTCGAATTATCCGCTACACTTATCGACACAAGGGTGTTGACGTGTAAACACTCTGCGGAGAACTCGTTGAAAACGGCACGGACCGACAGTGGCAGATGTTCCACGGTGACAACATGGCCGCTGCTCGACACACGTCTTGGAAAACGCACGTACGTTTTTGCGTATGATCGATCAATTTCGTGGCCCTTCGTCGAACGTCACTCTCGCCTTCTCTCGTTCCATTGTCATCACCGTCACTGACGAAAAAAATGTTCCTCTCTTCTCCCCTTCCCCTTCAACAAGCTACCCGCCGCGCGTTCGCGAACGATCCTACAAGCTAGAGACAGCCATTGTACTCTGCTCGCGCGCTGTTTGAAGCAAGCGAGTTGGACGAATTATCGTGGATTCTTGTTCCAGCAAGGGGGTGAAGATCGCAGCGCGACCGACCTGGGCTGGGTTCTCTCAAAGGCACGAGGCGTAAGATATTCATTACCCGCACGCCGGTTTTCATTAAACGGTCAAAGATGCAATTTCGATGCAGCCTCTGGTTGGAAAAGGGGGTTGGTGCTCGCGGTGAAACGCACGTATACCCAAGTTCGTGCCGGGGCCGTCGTTATCGTGGAGGAAGGAGGTTCGATAATTGAAAAGTCTAGCCAGCCGTCCATCCCCGTCTCGGCTCGGCTCGCGTACACACCGGTGGTGTTCCTGTTGCCCCGCGCCCGAGAGAGGAGTCGGTACCTCGAATTATCGGTCATTATTCCCCGGCGTAGTACCGTCGCCGATGGAATTATTCATCGGATAGAGACGTGGAATTCCGGAGTCCGCGGTTTCAACTTTTCCAACCGACGATGATTGCAATGGGGCTTTTTCTCGCTGTCGCGAACCAGGACGCGCTTCTGAAACGAAACGAAATGAAAGACGATCCGTGTTCGTCTACGGAACGGAGAGCGTAACTGCACGCTGAGGAGCGTGACCGCAGCCTCTCTGTTCGTAAATCCATTCTCGTTATCGTTGATGTTAATCCGACGTTCGCAATTCTGCTCGATCAATTTGTGCGATTCGTTCTTCGATCAATGTACATTAGGTGTATGAGTAACGTAGTTTTTCTCAAATTTAGTAATTCGAACATTGACATCTAGTGATAATAATTTAACTTGTTGTAACGTAACTTGCATTCTAGTTAAATATATTGACATTTCGTGTTAAATTAAAGTGTCAACTCTTAAGTACAGTCATCAAAAAACCCAGTAATACGATTGTATTTTTTCAATGTCGAGAATGAACTTTTCCAGAGTGTTCCTACCTCGCTTTCGACCTGGTTTCTATGACTTTCACTCCGACGAAATTTCTGTCAATTGGCTGAACTGTGTGAAGGAACGTGTGAGGATAATATGTTTCTACCAATTTCCAAAAATTATTCAGATTAGCGTCAATTTTAGCAAAAATGTTGCGATTCTTTTAACATTTAAACGAAATCCGCGGTCGCTCGTTCGCACGATGACGGAAGAATCCGCAGTTTCGCGGGGCAGTTTTGTTAGAAGAGGTCAGGAACCGGTGCGTTTACCGGTGATCGCGCGCGTGCAACCGCCTGGCCAAGTGTTCACGTGTGGCCTTTCCATCGACCGTCGTCGGTATCGCTGGAAGGTTGGATAATTGAAAAGGCAAGACCTCTCTCTCTCTCTTCCTCTTGTTGCATCGTTGTAAACAATATTCCTCGTAGAAGCCTCGCGCACGAGCCTCGCGAGATGGTACACGTCGAATTACCGGCCATTATCGTGACGTATCATCGCCAGCCGGGCGTCATTCACCGGTTACCATCATGGGAAAGACGAACAATACTCGATCTGGTCAACACCTCGAGGCCTTAACGCGCGCCACTCGAGCAAAGTGGAGGACGATCGTTAACGACTCCTCGATTCTATTAACCCGGCGACTACTTTCCACCGCTAAACACCACGCAACAACGAATTCTTTCACCACCGGAGAAATTGCACGACAGCGGCCCGTTCGTTCACCATCATTACGTTCGATGTTATCCTCTTACAGGCGAGAGGGTTTTCTACAAATTTTCTTTCTTTCTTTTTTTTTTTTTTTCTTTTTTCTTTTCTTTCGCAGAGAAAAAAGAAGGTCTTTCAATCACCGTCCATTATCGCGCGGCACACACGCGCGCGTCCTTCCATTTCGCGTGGCGAAACACACCTCGGGGCTCGACGATCCGATCTCTCGATCCGCACACGGGGAGAAAGAAGCGTGGCAACAGCAGGGATCCCCCGCAGGGGGTGCCGAAACCCCCGCGGTGTCGGAACCAAAATACCAAACGCTCGCTTCGCTGTCCACTGTGCGCTCGGTGATTTATCGACTGCATATTACACGTTCCATCAAGCGCGAATTCTCTTTCACGCCGACACACACCCGCGATAGCACGTATCCCTACGTGCCGCGTTCGCGCCGTTGGAACGGTCAACTCTTGAGAGAATGATCTCTCTCGGGCTCGTTGTTGTGTTTGAATACAGTTTGAAGATTTTGTAGTACGTGGCGGGGAAATTGCAGATTAACACGTCGCCGATCGGCAAGTTTACGCAGGAATGTGCTTTATTCCGTGTCGCCGTGTATACTTTTTCCGAATGAACTTTTCTCTCTTCGTTTATACACGTTACTACATTTCAGTGTTTTAAAAGTTGCGACAGCTGATGCAATTGCAAACACGAGTCAGCTCGTGACCAGTCAGCAATGCGTTAAAATGCGACAACAATAAAATCTGCAAATTATTAATTTGCTATCGCGTTAAAATTGTTTGACAGAAAGAAATTGGTCGATCATTTTCGAAAACTATGACATCCGACACATTACGAAGGATCATTAGAACGTGATGGAACTTCAAAAAACAGTTGAACGCGATGGACAGCATTTCGAGTATTATTTAAATTAAAAGTCAATTGAAAAATATCCCTGTTAAAATTATTCGTTTTTAATACCTAATGTATTTTAATAGTTTGACAGCGTTTTATTTAGCAGTACTGTTAGCCAGTGAAATGTTACAGATTATAGGTCTGAAGTCCATCACTAAAAAACTGATTATTAATTGTCGATATCAGACAATCTTCGTTCGAAACGTGTCTTTCACTCAAGAAACGATAATAGTGCCATGTGTGATAATAGTAACATAAGATTGATCGGCTTTGATCGTTATAGTTACTCGGGTCAACCAAACTCAGCTAATTGTTCTTTGAAAATGCATTCGTCGCGAGATTTATCACGCGAGACAACGTCGCCGCTGCCTCTCTAACGCTAAATAACGTTAATCATCTAACCGCCATGGCGATGTCTGAGAACAAACTGGTACACGGACAAAAAATGGACAGTTACGATCGTTCGTTTCTTTTCTATAAAAAACGAAAAAAAAAAAAAGAAAAAAACTAAAAGAAAAGAAAAAGATACACGTTGACTCGTTTCGACGCGCGAGTAATTAACTGGGAGCGTTTCCAGTTCTATCGGAGCGAGGAGTCGTCGTTCCTCTGGAAAGGGAGATCACCTCTCTCGGCGACACGTACGGAGCAACGACCCTTTCCAACGCGCGTAAAAACTTCCGGTATACCCTGCGCGAGAGTAACAGAGCCGCGATTTCTCCCTTTGCCAGATGCAGAGACAGGGCACGGCTCGTTCGCGCCTTGGAGAGATCGCGTGTCTCGTCGCGTGGTTCCGAAAGAGGAACCGGGGGCCCGGTTCGAGTTTCGAGCTCGACGTCCGGGATAATTGC
>KQ435700.1:963863-986138 GCA_001276565.1 Melipona quadrifasciata | reverse complement strand
AGAGACCGTGCGAAAGTACGTATGAATTTTGAGAGGAGTGTCGTACACTCCCGTGCAAAAATCTTGAGATTCTGACAATTTTCGTTGTGGACGATCGTTAGATTTTAGCGGATTTTGGAACACGCGTGATTCGAACTGAAATGAAATAATCGTCGATCAAGGTTCGATTTTTTTTTTTCTTTCCTTTTTGCAATTATCTCTGCAATTGTGTCTCAGTTTGTGGAAAAACTGAGCCCGTGATGTATGTATTGTTTATGCACGTGTATGTTGATTTATCGCGGAATGAAACGTATCTCCTTACGCCTATCTTTCATTATGATTGTTCTTTTTAAAAATAAAAATATTTGGCAACTATGAGAAAGACGCGTCAGGCATATATTAGACAGCTTGTATGACACAAAATAAAAGGATTTATTACCAGGAATTATTCCTACGACGGAGTAGAACGTTCGGATACTAAAATCTTCAGATTTAGAGGGTTCAGTTTTACAAAGTTCTATTATTTCTAAGGCCACGCTTCAAAGTTCGCAACAGAGTGTTCAACAGATCTTCGAAGATTTCGAACAATATAGACGTTCGATTGGATAATTACATGTGAAAAGAAAAAAATTTATACATCCTCAAACATCAGAAATCCACAATACGCTCTCCGCAACCTAAGTCAAACTCAGTCTAAATCAAACGCAACACAACCCCCGTTTCCAACGAGATACTCCAGTTCTATTCGACAACGTTCGATCATGCACGCATACAAATTATTATTACATGTCGATTTTCGTTAATACAGATCGCACGCGCCTCGAAGGAACAGATTTTCAAACATACGTCGCACATATCGTACGTTATCTACAGATCGGTAGTTGCGCAAGGACAAAACGCGAGAGAGAAGTTGAGAAACCGGAATGGTCTCTCTCTCTCTCTGTCTCTCTCTCTGAAAGAGATCGGCTCAATTTTCTTCATTTCGCTTCTGCCCCCTCCCTTGCGTCCTTGCGAACGGGATAATTTGCATTTCGGTGGCCTACGTCCGTATTGCTATCGCCGTTCGTTCCCTACGGGGACGAATTATCCCTCTTTCGAACACGTTTCGTTGCATAACGAGAGCCGCCGCCGTTTGTGTCCCGTTAGACGTACAGATTGGAACGCTTCGTTAAACCCGAACACGGAAACCCGTTGAAATTTATGGGGAACCGTCCGAAAATAGCTCGGCCATTAAACACGGTGTCACTGATATTTCCTCCGCGCGAGAGACGCGGTTACCCCGTTTCTGTACCCCACCACCGCTTTTCAAAAGGGTTCTCCGACGGTTTTCAATTAACCGAGAACGAAATTTTTTACAATTTCAAAGGTGCCGACGGAGATCGAAGTTTGTAGCGCGTTGTGAATGAAGTAAACTTTCGAGCAAACTCGGATTCTGTCATCGGTTCTATTTCTTTCCGAGAAACGTTAATTTAAAAGATTGATTTAAAAGTAACTTTCGAGCAATGTAGTAATTTGGATTCCACTTTTTATTTTCTGTATTCTTTCTGTCAGAGGTTGACTGAATGAGAAAGAAACAAAATCAAGAAACTTAAATTTTTACGACTGTCAGAGTCCAATGATACCCAATGATTCAGAAATTAAATTGATATTAAGCGTTTAGATCTTAAATTGACTCCAAAAGGAAAAGAAAGAAATTAATGAATTTTACTACATTGATAAAAATATCACTCGGATATAATTTTGATTTTTCGTGAATTTTGTAGTATATTTTACAACGCTTTTCGAGAATTAATTTATGATTTAATTTTGACTGATTTTAAGTTGCCTTTAAAGAAAATAAATATTATTGGCAAATATATCGTGCGAATAAATGATAGATTATTATTTATTATCGCTAGCGATATAAATGGTGTTTAATGACATTCGTTGATTAAACAATTAATATTTCTCCAAACTAAATTACACATCAGTTTGTAAAAACTTCAATCATTACAAAAATCATTACAAAAATGGCGACAAATCGAACTCTCTTAAAAAGAAATAAAAAAAAAAATACAAATCGCTTGAATCTCAATTTTTATACTCAACGCTCGAGCGTGGATTGTTACATGGGCCATGAATTTTTATGATTACGGGGGAAACGGTTTCCAGGTTTCCACGAGAATAAAAATGCTCATAAATCTCCTAAAGGGAGCAACGCCTTTCTCTTTAAGAAACTAGATCGTCTCTCTCTCTCTCTCTCTCGTCGAACAACACACGATTCGTACCTGCGACGTGGCTCTAACTTTAACGATCCATTTCCCGATACCGGCGAGTATTTACTTCTCCGTGGTATAACTGATGGTGCCTGATGGCGACCCACGGATGTATGTTTTCGGTTGCGGGCGATAATTTATTTACGAGTTACCAGCGGGTGAATACACACACATGCGCAAACACGAAGCGACCACAGAGGGAGCAGCCAGACTCCCACGGGCTCGCTTGCCCACTAAATCGCGAAACAATAAATCTGAGAGCGAGGTCACCCTCTTTATGGGCCTCTTATACGGGGATGATGCCCTCAGGGGGGCAGCCTAATATGTCACAGTCTGTTGCAGCGATCTCTCGTATCGTCGCAAACGAGGGTGGCGGGATCGTCGTGACGCGCGAGGCCACGATTCCTCGAGGGTCGCGCGCTCACCGAGGGGTTACGATACGCTTCTAATGGACTGATTCAATAGCCGGCCGATCTGATAAACCGACGCCGCGCCGGTACACGCGTCTTCGACGATCGGATTAAAGCGGATCGTCGTTTTTCAATTTATTCGTGATCAACGCCCTTCTTGCGGCTTGCAGCTGAAATTAGGATCTATCTACTACTCGGGACGTGGAGATCAAAGTTGAGATTCAACGAGGCGAATTGTTCGCCGGACGAAGGAGATTATTTAGATACGCGTGCTCTCCGTGCGTCTTGGTTTTCTGTTCTTCGCGGTTTCGAATTAGATGCGAAACAGCTCGGAATAAATCGCGAGGGTCAAAGGTGGGATAAGATGTGGAACTTTCAGACACAAATCGTTGACCGTATCGTTATTTTAAATGGAACTGTCATCGTTTTCTCTTTTGCTGATGAATAATCAACGTGGTTGTAGTTCTTGGAATTTTGACTTGTTTTCAATGTGTCATATATAATGAAAATGCACGACAGGCTGTTAAAAAATATAGATACACTTTGCAGATATATATTTTGAAGAATTGCTAGAATTCTCACATTAACGAGACTGAGGTTAAGATTTAAGATATCAGACGAACAATAGAGTTCGTTTCTTCGACAAGCAGCCACCTGTGACTTTCAGAAGACCCGACGAAAATTCGACGGAAAACGAAGATCAACACTAGAACCACCGACGACTAAAGTGTAACAAGTACTCGTAGCAAAGAAATTAAAGTGCAAGGTGCAAGAAAAAGTTGATAATATGATAAACGCAAGTACATTTTATTAAAAATCGCTCGAGTGATCTAAAAATATACTGTTAAAATATATAAAAATATATAGAATTTCTGCGGAGAATTAATAATAAATTGGTCATTTTGACGACATTTTGGCAATTTTGCTGAACGGCGCACAAATGGCAGGTCCGTACGAGGCACGGGGAAATTAAATTCAACGTGTCGCAGTATCGCGGCGAGATTACGATCCTCGGGGTTTCGTCGCGCGTTCGTGCCTCTTTCATCCCGTGTAACTCCTTTTTTCCTTTCAACGAGTTCTGCGTGCCTCCGCGAACTCCTCGAGCCAACTGCTTACTCTTAGTTAGGAAACGATCGGAACACGCGTTCGTGTAACACGTCCGCCCGGTTATCTCGGCCGGGGAATCGCGATCGTTACAAAGGGAACATGACCTCGGCCGAGCCGAGCCGAGCCGAGCCGGGCCGAGGAAAAGCACGCGCTTGCGTACACTTGCGCGGATTTACGATACGAGAGCACGATGAAGCAATAAATCGCGGCGAGCCACTCCTGCGTGGAAGACACGCGAGCCAATTTAACCGGAGATCCGGCCCCGAGAGCGCGTCGTTTCGCGCCGATAATCTCGCGACACCGGACTCGTGCGTCGATTTTCAACGCCAAGAAGGGGCACGACCTTTGTGCAATTATCGACGTTGTTCACCGATGCGAGTTTTTCCATCTCTGGGCTTTTTAGAAAAACCTAAATTTGTGTTTCTCAGAAAACTGTGACTGACGGAAAGCCAAAATTCGTACATCGACTGCAGAGACGTTGGCGTGCTTTTCCTCTAATTCAGAGTGCCCAAGACTCTGGAGGAAAATTGATCCGAAATTACGAGATCTTTGCCTTTATCGGCGCAAAACAGAAAAATTGAACGGTCCTCTTTAATCATGCGGTTTCGAGCCACGCTTTACACGAGCAACAACTGCAATCATCGCGCGTGTAATTCACAGTCAGGGAAACCTCGCGCTTTTATCTTTGCGCGGCCCAACTTTTTCTTCCCACCGATTTGTTCGCACGGAACAAATCGTCGAACGGTCATTAATTTCCGCGACATTTTTCTGGAATTTCAAACTGGAAATGTTAAGTTAAAACGCAGGCACAGTTGGCGAAGTCGTATTGCAAAATACGTCGATGGTTGTAATTTGTAATTTTTCTCGACGAGTGTAACGGGTAACTGGGACTCGGCGTTCTTTCTTCGCGATATTAACGGAACGCACTTGGTTTCTATAAATTTTTTAAAGAACGAGCAGTTTACGAGTGTAATCGAAATTCATATCGTATGAATTTAGAGAAAGTCGTGTTATAAAATATTCGTTTGATCGCAATTTTTAACGATCGTCACAAGCAGTGTCAATTCTAGAAAACGTTGGGAGGACTTGGAATTTTATTCACAGCTTCGTGCGAACATCAATTCAGAATCGGCTCTTTCTTCACAGTACATGTAGTGAAATTTAACTATGTTAATCAACGCAAGGAGTTTATTAAAATTTGGTTAATTTAATTCTCCCAGCTAGTCGCAATTATCCATTCTTACGAACATTCGCAACGACGAGTTGGAATTATAGAATTATTGTTCGAACGCTCACGGTTCGATTTCTCCACGAGGCGCGGTACAACGCTCGAACGATATTGAGACTGTATCTTCTGAGAGCGATCCATTTTAGCAACACCTGCGTTCGACGAGATGAACGGGTTCACGGTCTGCCAAAGGTGATTTAGCGGCAGTTTGTTGGCGTAGCGCCGTCAGAAACACCTCGAACAAGCCGGCCAACAGCGTACGCGCGAACACACAGATGCACAATACTCACGGCACATACCTTTGGACTCTAAAGGATTCTGCTAAATTGCCTCCGACCATCCGCTTTCCGCTCCTTTTCTCTTTTCAAGATTAACTCATCCGCGTGACGTTTTAATTTCTAGATGATTTTAGAACGTTCTTTCATATTGGCAAACGCGGCTTTCCGTCAGTTTGAAGAAATCGAATTGGACAAAAAAGTTACAGAGAAAACGGGAAACATAATTTTCTTAATTGCAAGTTACGTCTGTTCGAGTCTTTAGAACATGCTGGAAACATTTTTCCAAAAGCGAAAGAAGATTAATGCTTCGAAGGTTGACAGAAATCGCGCGACCGCCTCAGTACGATCAATTTACTTTCGAAAGGATAGCTCGTTAATGTGTTTCCGAAAAATCGGGACATTCCTCGTGACGAAGGAGCAAGAAGCAAAGTTGGCAAAGCTGTAGGGACAGATGCGTAAGCATCGATTCCCAATGCCGCGAACACGCGATAATTCCTCGCATAGTCTCTCTGTTGGCTTAACTGACAGGGAGAATGTGGCGATGAGGTAACGCGCGTACCTTATTACGAAATAAATTACGTAACGTGTCTCACTTTAATTTACGTCGTTTCTAATGAACTGGAACTAAGAGAAAAGAAAGAAACATTGACGAAAACGATTATTGTCTATTCGAGATGGCGACTCTCACTGTGATGATACTTGATTATCCCAGTCTCAGTAGATATTATCACTGAAAGTGATTTTAGCGGGGGTAACCCAGAAAATCGGGCCTCTTCAGGTGCAACGCTGTTGCAACGAAAATTAGCGATTGGTTGATTTGGGTCACGTGATTCGTGAGGGGGCATGGCGTTGTCTGGTATCGCGCCTGTAATTTCTTTTATATCGATTCAAATGTTTGTACATCGATAAAATTTTATGGCAAAAAAGTCAGAATAGTTGCTTCTTTCAGTGAGACGAATCGTACTAGGGTACGAGTCGTGCAGTTTTTTTAATATGTGTGTTCATAAACTTTTGTTTCATTAATATATACTTGGTGAAAACTGTGCATTGTACCCTACACTCAATCCTCTCAGAAAAAGACGAATCGTACTATGTTTAATTAAGTATAAAAGAATCCAGAGTCAAGTCACTCCATAAAATTATTTCATTCCAAAAAGAACAAACTCGCCACCAATTGTAAAATTCAGTGTTACTAATCTTCTCTTCTAATCGCAACTCGCTAGCGCGAGTTTGCAGATTCGTTCTTCTCCAAGTAGCTCGAAGTCTCAATTTCTTTCACAACGAAGGGTAAGAAACGCTCGTTTCGTTCGTATGTCGGTCAGCCAACTCTTTCTTGAGGAGAGACGTTGGTCGCTGACGCTTGAAGATCGCGTCCATGACGAGGTCCATTTAGATTTAGCCCGGCGTTAGGTGTTTACGAGATTTTAATTGAACGTAAATATTCGCAGGTGCAGCTCGTAGAACCGTTCCACGTTTCCGATCTCCGCCGTAATTACAACGAACCAACTCGCGTACGTATATAAACATACATACATATACATATATATATATAGATATAGATATATTATAACGGGCATATATTATAGTCTCGATGTAAGCTTTCGCCGTAAAAGAAGCACTTCGCTCGTTGGAAGTACGCCGCTCGGTGTAAATTTATCGGCTGACTGCTCGCTGGGCGAATTTCGCCGTGCGCCTCTCGTAAAACGCTCCGCGACTAAATTACGACGCGGGTGCTAGGCATTCCCCGGATACCGCGAATATGAGGACCGTGTGTCTACGTGTGTGGACAGAAGTCGGACAGAAGTCTCCTCCTGATTCGCGATTTTACTCGAATCTGACCAGATCGGCTAAACCAGATCTGCAGATTCGTGCCATCGTCTTTCGAAGATGGAATTAAGAAGCTGGAGCCGGCGATGAGAATTGCTTTCACACTGTAGAAAGCTACAGAAAACTTTCGGATATTTTGCACATTTTTCCACGTCGCGTGCCTCATTTGCGAATTTGTACTCTCGAGTTTCCTACAAATGCGTAAAAATCTATGCAATCTATACTACTGACAAGCAAAAAAGAGAATTGAGAATTAACTCTCATTGTGAAAATTGAATGTCAACGAAATTAGGGAAATGAAAGTTTGAGTTTTAAAAAGAAGAAAAAGGAAAGAGAAAAACTCGACTTTATTGTGCTCGGTCAGGTAGTAAGCCAATACACAACAGTGGTCGATCGTTGGATACATTACTCGTCTCCTAAATCATCAATCAGATAGGACAATTTAAAAAATTTAGAGAAACTGAATGTCAACGAAATTAAGGAAACGGAAGTTTGAGTTCTAAACAAAAGAAAAAGGCCCAGAATTATGTGATTATCCACGATAAATGCAGAATGTCAGAAACGAAAAGTGTCCGGAGAATTTTGAGCGGAACCGTGCGTATAATAGCTCGAAGCACGGCGGAGACGTCAATTCTGTCAATCGGAAGGGGTCGAAGATCGGGACAAAGATTCCATCGTCGGAGAACTCGGTGACAGGCGGTACAAAACCGTCCGGTTCTCGGCGATGAACGAACGATAGGTCCCGTCAAAGGGCTCATCCATCAGCGCGTCGAAGACCGATGATTCGTGCCAGATGTTGCACGACGACTCGTCCACAGTCTTCCACCTAATGCGCGCCGTCTGAAAAATTTTTTCGCACATCTCGCCATCGCCCGTTGAAACCCCGTAATGAGTCGATTGCGACGATCATCCGCCGTATGCAACTAAACGCAAGATACAAAAGTCCTTTGTGCAAGGGGAACAATTAAAATCTCCGATTGAGCGACGCTAAATTTTTCTCGATGAAACATACAAGTCTGAGCGTACACCCGTTCGAGAAACGCGCTCGCGAAAGTAACGAGAATTCCATATTTGGAGAACGGTGAAACCGAAAATTTGCTACAGGCTGCCCCGCCATCCGGTCTCTTCGAGGGTTAACTAGTGGATCGTTTAAATGCTAATACACGCAGTTAATTTATCGTCCGTGCGACTCCGCTTCTCGGCTTCGCTCCTCTCGGCTCGCGCTATTTGCTTAAACTTTCGTAATTGAAAGAAAGCCGCCGACGGTGGACCACCGTGACAGTGCCCCGGCGATAAAACGCGAAATATACGGGAACGAGATGCCCGGAGACGAGTAATATATCCAACGATCGACCATTATTGTTCGCCTACTACCTGACCGAACTTCTTTTTTTTCTTTTACCCCGGCTATCACGCGAGCGCGAAAGATCTCCGAGCAAATGGCGTGGAAAATATTCGTCGTTATGCCTCGGGGATCTTCGTGATATACGGTCGGGGATGACTTCTATGAGAGGACGCGACACCGATTTAAAATGGAGGTGCGTAAATTTCGCAAGTCTCCGATGGAGAGAGTTAACGAAGGCTCTCGATTAACGTGATTGATACACGCGCTGATAGGTATCGGATTAATTTGATTTGGGAAACGAGGCGAGGTCGAAACGTTGGCAGGAAGAAGTTGCTTTAGTGTACTGGGAATTGTTTTGGAATTTTAATTTACAAAGTCGCGAGGATCTATGTTACACGCGTAAACCGTCTATACTTAATTTTAGATATTTGAGTCCTTGATTGCCAAGTTACGAATACACAAGCATCTGAAATAATTAATTGTCGGAAGATAACGTTTTGTCATTACACTCGGCACTGTCGAAGGCCTCATTCGGCACGAAAAGCTTTCGAATTTCTTTTATTTTTAGTTTAAATTTTAATTAAAGGAAATGAATTTCAATTTTAATTTTAATTTAAGGAGATGAACGAGATGTCACATTAAATTCAACGTGCTTCGAATCAATTTCATTTCCACAGAAAATCAAATTCAAAGCACATCTACTTGGATCTGATCAATTATCGACTGCGCAAATACCAAATTTTTACCGCACGTTCTAAGACTTCGAGCACTTTCGTGATCGCCGACTGTATCGGTAAACTGTGAAAAATCGAAAGATCCACCCGAGTTGCGAGTTGACGCGGGCAAGAAACGCGAATTTTTTCGACGGAGCGATCGCTTTTCGGCAAAAATCGCGGTTCGTTTCTCAGCCGGTTACGTCTTCATTAGTATAATGAGGCTGGCGTAAATTTGTTGCAGGCCACGCCGACGTCGTTGCGCGTGCTTCTGGAATATCTTCGTGTGGGGGGGGGGGGGGGGGGGGGGGGGGGGGGGGGGGGGAGAGGAGAACGCGAGCGGACGAGCATTTGCATCGAGTAATTTAGTGCTACATAAAATTCTGCAGCCAATTAGCGGCCGAGCGCCCGATCTATCGCTCGGCTAGTCGTTCGCTCCCCTACAGAATGCGTCTAATTTCAGAAAGGTGACCTCCTTCCTTCGCGTTCTTTCCAGTTTTTCACCCTTCTTCCAGCCCGGAGAGATCTCGCGATTAACTGATCGTTGGAGGGGACACGGGCGATTTTACATTTTCTCCAGAGGAAGAAGCAGCTTCCACGTTCAATTAAATTAACGTTACAAGGGTAGTAAAAAGATCCCGCGTGCGCTTTTCTCTCTTCTCTCTTTGCCAGAGTTTCCTCCGCGGGCGGAGATGCAAACGAATTTCGGACGATTTCGCTCGTTGGTCGGCAAGTTTGCTAAAAAGTTGTAAACAATCGAACGCTCGAACTTTGTTATTTCCGAAGATTAACGGTTGAAAAGTGTCTCGACTTTGCGCGGGGAAACTTGATCTCGCAAAAGAATTCTTGCATTGTTACCGAGGATTGGAGGAGGACCAAATTTCATTCTTTCTCTACACATTCGTTGTCATTAATTCTTTATTACAAGCGTAATTGAGAAATAACAAACGTACTGAAAAACGACACGAATATCCGGCGATAGAAATCCACCCTTAAGTATCCTCAACTCTTAAAACGCAAACGAAAATTCTCTTCGATTCGGAGATTTGAAATTAACAACGCGGAATGTTATAATATTTACATCCCTTCTCGTCGATGTCAAATCGATTCAATCTTCGTGATCCTCGTTTCATCCGGGGGTGGGAGAAGTCAACTCGATTATACAGAGGAAGGAACGCTGCTGTCAGCGGCGAGATATCGTCTTGGACTTTGGCTCTGCTTTAATCTGTCGTCGAGTTAACAGGAACCGGGCGCGAGTCCAAGAGAGAGAGAGAGAGAGAGAGAGATCGGCAGAGAGCTACCGACGCAAATCGCCGGTGCACCGCAGGCGATAAAGCGTTTAGGGCGGCCAAACATGCGCCGTTTTCTCCGTCAAACCGTATATATAATATATATACACACCGCGGCCGGGATAAACGGTGTTAACTGGTCCGGGAATTATAACAAATTTGCAACGCGCGCTCAATATTCCGAGCGGCAAACGGTGTGACAGATTTACGAGTGTTAATGAATCGGTAGCCCGGCCGGTTGTTTTTTCTCCCTGCCGTTTCTCCTCGGAGCAGGCTGGATCGAAGCTATGCGTCTGAGTTTGAAAGTTTCTCTCAATAGTCGCTCTTGAGACTTTCGAATTGCCCTGGAGACTCTCAAATTATCCGGGAGAAGATTTTCTCAAAATTTAACAAAATCTGGGTGGTAGGAAGATGAATTTTTGTCAAAGTGGTCGCAACAAACAATTTGTAACCTTTGCCACAGACAGTTTCTATTTTTAGAGATTGATAAAAGTACAGGAATATGTAAGAGATGTGAATGATTACAGACTATTTTCTATTTCAACGTTTCTGACGGAAACATCTTAGTCATTCTTATTTGATTTAGATTACACTTCGATTATTAACTCTCTCCGTACACGAAGCACTCGATCTTGCAGTGTATCAAAATCTAAAATTCGCCGTCACTCTTTGTCCATTTCGCTCTCGATACAAGAGCAAAAGGATACTCTTCGAATGGAAATCGAACGTGTTACGCGGTTACCCCCGTTCTATACCCGGAAATCATTAGCTCCAAGGACGATTTGAAATTTGTCGAAGGGTCCACACACCAACGGAGGCCAAACGAAAAAAGACGACTGCTCGACGGCGAGGAGGAGCGCGCGATAGCTAGAGGGGAAAAAAGAGGACCGTTGGAAGAAGCTGAAGAAGCAACCTCCTCCTCCTCCTCCTTCTTCTTCTACGTTCCCTCCGGTCGCTCGATAGCCGAATAAATTTGGGTAGCTCCCTGTTTTGGCCCCGGGCCACGGTTACAGCGAGAGGTAGAGACTTTTTCGGATATACGATCGGGAGAGAGGAGGCCTTTCGTAACGCGCGGCGCTCGCTGCTCGTCGGACGGACGAGGCGAAACAGAGACAGCCGTGTGGCTCTCTCACGATGGATTTAATTAAAAAACATAATTTAGGAGGGAGGGTAACAGGTAGCCGGGGCTCTGCCTTGGTGGGAACTAACGGAGGCTGCTCTCGGTCGCGCGGTGCGCAGCACACACGGCCTCGTGGTTACTCATGAATAAAATTATTAATCCCCGTCTCACGGGAGTTTCTATCGTCCCGACGGAGTCATCTCGCTCTCTCGCTCTCTCTCTCTCTCTCTATCGGTCGTTTTCCAATAGCCACGGAACCGACGATCCTAATCCCGCCGTGTTCCGATCATGGAAATTTGCTCTTTCTTCCCCGAGACGGGAATTGCGTAAAGTTTCTCTCCCCCCGAAGTAACGCCATTACGGGCGAGCCGTATGGGAGAAGACACGCGATCAGTTGCGAAACTACGGTGGAATTTGGGCTCGGAAACTTGTCGGAACTCCTCGGTGAAGGAAACGAGATTTGGAAATTTCGCACGAAGATCCATTTCGATCTGATGGATTGAACCAATCGTGTCGGCTTGATTAATTGGATCGTTGGAGAGTGTAAAAATGCGAAAATGCGAAAATGCGGGGTATCGAATTATTAAGTTTCAGTTTTATTGTTAATTCGTGTGGTGAAGAATATAGGATACTCAGGATAAATATTGATCTCAACTACTGCAATCGTTGTGTTACTAGAGATCGGCACAATTTAGAGTTGAATCATTCAGGGTTTAGAATTTTTCATTTTATTGAACGTCATTATCAATCAAGAAGAATGTAAAATACCAAACTTTTGGAAGTTTAGTATAAATTATTATTGTGGATCGTTGGCAACAACGAGATATGTTTCTAAATTCTGTAATAGACGGTACTTGACACCAACCAACCCCAGATCTGAATATTCTGTCCGTATGACAAAATCAGAAGGAAACGATCTTGAAAAGAAAAAAAAAAAAAAAATGCTTGAAACTGCCTTGGACGTTGAAAAAATAAAATAATAAATTTCGACGCAAGGTACAGATAGCGCGGTCTTGTCGTTCGAGGCTCCCTCCGCCCGCAGCAAAAATCAAATCGCAGGAAAACAACGGTGGTTTCCGTGACGGAGGCCACCATCCGCGTCGGGGGCAAACGCGATGCGTCAGGAAGGAATAATAAGTCTCGCGGCCCCGGTCGTGCTGGAAAGCGGCGTTTTATCGAGTGAAGTCTGCGTGTCGGCGCACGCGGTTGCATGCGCTGGCCGATAAACAAATAATTAGCATTAGAAACGAGGCACGATATCGTGACGATCTTCGCGTATCCCAAACGGACGCGTTGAGCCAAAGCAGAGCTGCAACGACGACCGATGTGTACTCGTTCGTGGCCCGTGCACGAACCACGCTTTCTCATTTCTCTCCCTCTCTCTCTCGTTGCACCAGTGCGACGAGCGCAGAACAAAGAAAGATCAGAAATGACGTTGAACGATATTTAACCCAACTTTTCACCAGACAGACTTCGTTCTAGATGAAAAGATGTTTTCCATCGGCACGCGGTGTAACGCAAGATGAACATTTTGTCGATGCCTGAACAGCCTTTCTTCTTTTTTCGTTATTTTCAAACGTAAAAGCGTAGTCGTGTAACACCGTGGGCGTTGACCGGGAGGAAATGATAAGAGAAAATATGAAAAATCTACGCGTACGCGTCTCCCTCCCGTTTTAATTTAATCTCGCGCGGTCGCTTTTATTGCCGCGGCGAGCTGTTACGGAAGAGCTTATTTTTACAACCCCGCGCGCAAGTTTTATAGGAAGCAGATCGGTATTAAGATTGTCAGCTTCTGCGTGGCGGAACACCAAGCGCAAAACCAAGAATCATACGTACATACGTGCTATCGTTTCAGGGAAAGAATTTTTTAGTGCACGGTTTTTATGGATATTTAGCGAGCGACGTATCAGAGTATGATTGCCGGCGAAAGGAGATAAGAGGAGATGAGGGCACATTCGAAGAAACTTGGAATCGGAGAAACTTGGCGAGCCTCGAACGAGAAATCGACATCACGGGCGTTTCGCGACTTTGAGAAAGTCAGATTGTGCGAATTTCATTCCGATTTTATTCAAATGATAATTCGATCGAATTTGCTTCTAGATTTAACTCTTTTCATCGCCGAAAGTGATTTTTGCGGGGAGTAAAATGAAAATCGGGCCTCAGGTGCAACGCTAATGCAACGAAAATTACTGATTGGTTGATTTGGGTCACGTGATTCGTGTGGGAGTGGCGTTGTTCGGTACTGAGCGATCGCGCCTGTAATTTGTTTTCTATCGACTCAAATGTTCGATAAAATTTTATGGCAAAAAAGTCGGAACAGTTACTTCTGGGCCTTTCAGTGAGATGTAATCGTACTGGGGTACAAGTCGTGCAGTTTTTTCACTTATTGTTATTGCTAATTAGAGCGGTGTTTTTTTCCAATTAGAAATTTAATCCAAGTAATTTCCACGTGAATCACCCCTTCGAGAGTGTTGAAATTCTAAAACTTTCAATTCAGACGAAACGGAGCATCGTTTGATGAAATGACTCTCTCCTAATGTTTTTAGATGCAGCGGAGTCGCAAACAACGAACAATGGTTCGTTTCGATGTAAATATTTGCGATGGAGAGAGAGCTACAGAAAAGTAGGAAATTTCGTTCGGAAAAACGAGTGTGCCAATTTGAACGACCTTTCGGGAGAGGAACGCAGGTGGATCCAATCAGAAGTAGCTCGGGGGGCAGGTGTGGCAGCGGAGAGCGCCGGTGGTCAATGCCTCTCGAAAACGACCGACGCTTTTTACACGGAAACCAGCGAACACCGCAGACTAATTTCGCGTGCAGCTCTCTATTACTCTGACGGACGATCCGACGTTTCTCTCCACTTTTTTTGTCCCCCCGGATGCTTTAATTGTCTTTCCGGAATAACGCAAAGAATATATCGTATCGTTTCGCCCGTGAACGTGAAAGTTGTTCGAAAGTGAAGAATCGAACATCTTTCGGCACTGATAATATAGACAATATAGAAATCAATAAGATTCATGCGAATCAAATTGACAATCTGTTGCCGATTCAATTTATTCGTCTGAATCTGTATTTTTACAGAGAGGGGTGGGGGGGGGGGGGGGGGGAGAGAATCAGTGGACTTCGTCTCTCGACGAGTCTTCTAGTCGGTTTAAAAAGATCGAAATATGAAACGTAAAAGCAATAGGTCTCTGTTTGATAAATCCTCGGTCAAAATATAAAAATTACGACGAAGAGCACGGTAATTCTGGGCTAATATCTCGATCGAGAATATGGAAACGTGAAATATTGGACGGCGATTCTTCTGTGAAGTGTCTGTTTGGATAATGGAACCAATAAGGACTCTATTTGTGGTTGAACGAGGAAAGAGGGAAAGGAGGTTGACGCGTAGACGTCGGATGCGGTTCGCCGCACGCCCAGTTGCCTCGACACCCTACCGGTTTAACCGGGTTCGCACCCTCGCTTCGCAACCAGCCGTTCTGCGAACCCCGGACGGCGTTCAGCTGTCGCGTGGACTCTTTGCTCTCGCTTCGACACCCACCGATTCCGTTTTGTTTCACCCCGACGCTTTCACTTTGCGTCGTCCACGGTCTAATGTCCAACGATTGACACGTTTCCTCTTCGCTTCGAAATTACGCGTGGATCTTCGCGACGCTCGAAGAACGCGTACCAGTTGTTTCACTTGCGAGCGAAAACACTTGTCCACCAGTTTGATAAAATGATAAATTTGACCACGAGAACTCGTAGTCGACGTCCTAGCCATTCAATTCAAGTGGAAAATGTTTGTAATTTCCTAGCGGTGCATTTCTAATAGTAGTAGTGTTAATAACAGTATGACTGATTCGCTAATAACACCGCATCATAAATGACAGAGAACCTTTTGTTGAAGATTCTCAGAACGTCAGGTGATTCACTTTAACATTTTGGAATTCTCATGCAAAAGGAAGTCTTGCGATTAATAGCAAAATTCTATAATTGTCGCATATAATGGTTATTACGGGACAATTTGAGATATTCGTGGCAAAGCAACCTTACCTCCACAACCAAGATAGGTTTCGATGAAATTCGCTCTTTAATAATAAGAAACCGAGACAAGTTGTCCAAACTGTCAAACAATTGACAGCTTTCAGCTTCAAAATTTGCTAAATATCAATTCCAAAAATCAGCTCGATCGCAACGGATCTCCTCGAAAGAGCCATGAATTTCTTTCGTCACGCGTGTCGACCCAATTCTCCACACGCATCCCCTGTGCATTCGCTCGAATTCACTCGCAAGATCGGCGCGTGAAAACACCGGGAGGACTTTGAGATTGCTCGACTATACGAACAAACAGAGACTCGTGGTTTCCCTCTGGCGTCCTACTTTCCTCGGAAACGTTTGACCCGCTCGTTCGTTGTTGGAACTTTACGATCCGCGAGCTGCATCCTCGAAAGGGCTCTCCCCGGCTGGTTGGTGCGTTACGCGGGTCTCGTTCTCGGAAGAAGGGGAGACGACGAGGACGACGAGGACGACGACGACGCTGCGCCTGGTTTTAATTTATGCGCGGCACGGCCGAAGGCGTTATTAATCCTAGCTGGCTAGGATGGGCGTGACGTCACGCGGCTAAAACAAAGGATCCTCCAGCCGTGCCCAACTTGCGGATCACTCTCTTTCAACTGTGCCGACAGCAAAACCTACTTCGGAGAGACGGATCTCGTTCGGTGTGCGTTTGAAGCTTATTCTTGCGTGGACCAGCAATTTCTCGTTTTCTCTTCGGACGTCGTAAATTTTATCGAAACTTGGTTAAAGTTATTGAACAGTATCGAACTTTATTCGACTACTAGACACGTGAAACACGAATGTGGACTGATTGAATTCTTGATGTATTGAAAATACGGTGTTGAGAATAATGCGAATAGAAATAATGATAGTAATAATAACGATATGGTTTATTAAATATGGTATATACCTATTTGGGCATATGGCCCTTATTTCAAAATAGGGTCTCGTTTGAGGAGTTAAAATTCATCCTTATCTGCATTTGCCGGTTACCAAAGGAAGCAAAGGAGTATCTTTGAGTTTCGATCCTTACATTTCTTTCTCAACGAAATACAGATAATCATAATACCTAAAAATGTGCCTGCATCGTATCAGTATTTAATAATACGAAACGTTCAATTCGATCTTTCCGCAACAAATCGGCGAGACATTAATCACGTGTGATTAATTCGGAGACTTCAATGGCGCGCAAAATTTCAAACAGACGAAAGGAAATGGATATGTCGTTGAATAACGACAGCGCGGGTCGAATTCACTTTCGTGGAACAAACGGAAAAAAGGCGCACACCCCGTGGCGTTGTCTGCGTGCGTAGCATGCATAAAACATAAACGGTTGAACGAAGAATCGCGACGATCGACAGACGACGTTGTATTATATACATATACATATACATATATATATATATTTTATATATATATAAGTAGAGACTCGGGCGACTCGAAGGCGCCTTCGCCTCGCTAGGCACGGAATAACGACTCCTTCTCGTTTTCTGCACGCCGGTAATTACAGACCGCTGTAACGAAACTGCCGGCTAATATCGCGCTAATCGATAATCCTATTAACGCGCTTCACGCGTTTCTCGTTAACCCGCTATCTCGGACGATCATCCGCGAAGAGATACCCGACCTTTCCCACCGGATGAGAGCTTGACATCGCTCGAGAGCAGAGAATTTTTGCATCTATCAAAAAGTATACCTAGAGGGGTAGGATCTAAAACTTTTGGCGTATTTTTAGGTCGTTTGAGAACGCAGGTTTTCTCTAGTTGTACGTCGTTTGTGTCAATTTGATACACTGTTCTCATAAACTGCTGTAAATGTGTAAGAATTTGCCCATTTTATCTCCCTCTCTGCGACGGTTGCTTCACATTGGGATCCTTTGCCTGATTTACTTTCATTGAACGCTGAATCTCAAGTTTTTCTAATACAATGCAATCTCAGGAGGAGATGATTCTGTACGTCAGAAATGTAGAAAGAGGGAAGAACGTGAGACAACCGTAAGATTCGTTAAAAATACAGAATTTTCATTTGCAATTTTTGTCCCGACTTTGTACCACATACTTCGATTTCGTCAAAGTTCGTTCGCGTCATTTTATAATACTTTCATTAACAATCCAACCAGCGAGTTCGACCACGCCGACTACCGTCAACAATCTTCCCAAAACTCAGCAATCTCGGATGTATCGATATTCATCGATTTGTCGCGCGCTGCGGACAAATTGGTCTCGTGCTTTTCAATTTTCGCGTCTCGGGTGACAAAAGGGTGAATCGTCGGTTGCGCTGCGTCGGGAACTCATGACCTACACTGGACTGAGCCGTGCGTCTACTAGAGCAGAGTACAAAGTGGAACGAACTATTTCTCGGCGATCGGGCGCGAGCGTGGATAGGATGATATAGAGTGGAGAAAGGAAGGCAGAGCAGGCTAATTGAGAGACGTCGTTGTCTCCACCAGGCCACTGTCATATCGTTCCGCCGGATCAATACGTAGCCTGCCTACAACCTGCACTCACGAAGCTCGAAGAGGGCGTGGCTCGTACACCACCGACCCGAGAGATATTCTCTCTCTCCCTCGTTCTCTCCTACTTCCCTCCCTTTGACTCGTCCTATCTCTCTCTCTCTCTCTCTCTTTCTCTCTCTCTCTCTTTGTCTCCTCCCTTTTCAACCAGCGTTCTCACCCCGTAGTCACACAGAGCCAGAGAGGACGATAGATATCGTCTTCCACCCCTTTGCGGGGAAACCGCGGCGAGCAAGCGCCAAAGTTGCTCGCCACCTTGCCATTCGTCGACGCCGCGGGACCGAGGGCCATCGCGTCTCTCCACTCTCCCTTTTCCAGGATTGCCTTCTTCCCTTCTCCGGGACGAAGCAGGATCAGGGTCGACGAATGGGGAATTTTCAAACGACGACTAACGACGACTAGCGTTGGAAGGATACCCAACGATTTTAATTTAATTTCATCTGTCTGTCAACGGGCTAAAGTTTCTCTACATCGGCACCGGTGACTTAGTTTTGCAGTTAAATCGAAGATCGGGGTACGCAGGGAGCTGTATACGATTCAGAATATCGAGTGCTAAGTTGGTTTACGCCGCAGCTGAAAGCCGAGGAAAAAGTCAGTTGGACTTTTCAGCACATTCGGTATCTGTTAATCTGGACTTGAAGAAACTCAATTAGAACGAACGAGACTGATCAAACCGGCCAAATATCCCAAAAGTCTTGGCGAGTTTGTCAATCTGACGAATCTTGTCTACAGAGAAATTTATCGAAAGCTCCGAAACTTTTGTAAACCACGGATCGAAGTTCGACACGTTGAATAGCTGGAACATTTTCGCGATTCAAAGTTTCTGGGATCGTATCGCTGCCTGACTTGAGAGGGGGGGGGTTGAAAGAGTCGACGACCGAAGGTGCCGCAGAGAACGACCGACGAGATTTTCTCGAAGAGCGGAACAGGAAAGGAGCTCGGCGTTGACCGCGAGCGTGGTTATTACCCTGGCAACCTTGCCCGAAGTTACAGCACGGGGTGACCACGGATTGGTAGAGCTCTCTCTCTCTCTCTCTCTCTCTCTCTCTCGATCTTTCTGTTCCTCTTTGTCTCCATTCTCGAAGGGTGCGCGCACCCGTTGTCTTTGGCCGGCGTTGGTGCAAGGTTGAACCCGCGTGGGGGCGTGTCGCCTCGATGGCGCCGGCTGCTAATGGCCGCGCGGCCCGCCAGACTTTAATTTCCTGCCGCTTCCGCGGACCCTTTTGCCTTTACCTTTCCACGTCCGAATCCGGCTTCGGACCCTTGCCAGCCTCCAGCCTTTCGGTAGCCGCGCACCACCGACTCCCCCTCTCTCCTTCCCGAAGACGACGCCGCGATAATTTAATTCATTTATTTACACTGGATGAAAACCCTTTGACGACCCACGGAGCAAACGCAAACCTACTTGAGACGGACGAGACTAAAGTGAATTGATTTAGTAGTTCGAGAGCGTAATATTCTTGAAAGATGCGGGTTTAAGGGACGAGAACAATGGAGAGTATCCAAAACGAAGAAAACATACGTTAAACCCATGAACCCTGTGCTCCTTTCAGATACAGAACTCTCACATTACCCTAGAATCTTGTGAAAGAAGATTAGGATTATATAGACTGGGATCAAAGAAGGATTTAGTCGTTGAATGTACGAAACAATAAAGTAAAAGGATCGAGCAGCTAGTTAAACAACCTGACACAATACAAAATCTCGCAATCTCCAAGTTATTGTTAATCTTCCAAGATTCCACGTCGTGCGTTGGAAAAACTCGTTGGTAGAACGAAGGCGATTATTTGTTGCACGATACAGAAATGTACCCCTGGGGATCCTCGTCTCGAGTAACCGAAAAATCGAATTGGACAGAGTTCAGATCCCGACCTGATAGATTTCGTGGGTAATCTCGTGCTTCTCTCCTAGGATAGGACCGGCAATTTAGTGTCATTATATACCCTCGGGTTCCGGCGCGGCGGCCGGTGGCCAGCGTGCACAGTTTCTTTTTTTGGGCCGATTTAGCCGCGATTACGGCCCGCGCCGGAGAGTCCCGCTGGGATATATTATATCGATATTACGAGCTGCGTTACCTTGAGAAAGCGTCTCAATCGGCCGAGCGATTTCGCTCGATGGGATCGATGTAGGAGGGGAGGAGGGGCGCCTAATTCGCGAACCCCGCCGAAACCTCGTTATTATCGGCTTGCGTAATCGTATCGAGAGAGTGGACCGGCAATTCCGAGGTAACACCTGCTCGGGAACGCGTTTCGCCGTAATAAAATCGTGGCTGGCCGTACGAGGAGCGAGCCTGGTCGATTCAAACCACCTACCGAAAGCAGAGTCAGATCCGTTGCTTTCGAATACGTTGCGAGAATACGTCGTTTCGTCCGAGTTTAAGTCGAAATAAAAAATAATACAACAGACAGAAGGATAGAATCGTCTACGATGATGTAGAACAAAATATTATAGAAACGAGATGAGATTTGTACATTTGTCATCCCCGAGAGATCAGAAAAAGAAGAAGCAAAGTAAAACGTAAGAGTCATAACCGGTCGCTTTTCATTTCCCTGTTGCAGGATCATCCGGGTTTGCGGGGTACGCCGTTGGCGATGCTCGCGGCTCAGTGCAACAAACTGAGCAGCAAGAGTCCACCACCGTTGGCGGACGCGGCGGTCGGCAAAGGCTTTCATCCGTGGAAGAAGAGTCCACAGAGCAGCGGCAGTTCGCCGCAGCACTCGGCTGGAAGTGGCGGCGGCAGCGGCGGCGGTGGCGGTGGCGGTGGAGGAGGCGGAGGTGGAGGGGGAGGGGGTGGGGGTGGCGGAGGATGCACGACGACCGGAGTCAGTCAAAGACCAGCGGCGACGAGCAGCGCCGGGAGCACGACGACCGGTGGGTACGCTAGAGCGCCGGTGACCTCGTGCGCGTCGACCGCGCCCCAATACGGCGGCGACCTGTACTTTCCGGGGACGGCGAGCGCGCAACCGGCCGGCGATCCGCACCATCATCAGAGCAGCCTGCTCGGTAAGGTCGAGGGAGCGACCTTGGGCTCGGTGTACGGCCGACATCCGTACGAGTCGTGGCCGTTCAACGCGATGCCGGGCGCGACGCACGGCGGTATCAAAGCGAGCGACGGTTGGTGGGACGTTCACGGAGCGGCGACGGCCGGCGGATGGCTGGACGTCGGGAGCACGGTCGGGGTCGGTGTACACGCCGCGCAAATGGCCAACTACTCGGCCGACTACTCGACCAGCCTGGCGCTGGCGGGCAATCATTTGTTGACCACGGCGACCACCGCCGGCCACAATCTCCTTCAAGACACGTACAAATCGATGTTGCCGGGAGGGCCGCCGGGTTTCGGGCTGCATCATCACGCGGCCGCGACGGCGAGCGCGAGCGCCGGTGCCGGTAGCCCTCAGGGTAGCGGCGGCGGCGTGGGCGTGGGCGCGGCCGGCGTTAACCAAGCCCCGTCGCCGCGGTCGCAAAGACGGTACACCGGACGCGCCACCTGCGACTGTCCGAACTGTCAAGAAGCCGAGCGGCTCGGTCCGGCCGGCGTACATCTCAGGAAGAAGAACATCCACAGCTGTCACATACCCGGCTGCGGTAAGGTCTACGGGAAAACGTCGCATCTGAAGGCCCACTTACGGTGGCACACTGGTGAGCGACCGTTTGTTTGCAACTGGCTTTTCTGTGGCAAGCGGTTCACACGTTCGGATGAGTTGCAGCGGCACCTTCGAACCCACACCGGCGAAAAGAGATTCGCCTGCCCGGTCTGCAACAAGCGGTTCATGCGCAGCGACCATCTCGCGAAGCACGTCAAGACCCACAGCAGCAGCAGCAGCAGCAACGGCAGCAAGGGCAAGGGGGGAGCGGGGAGCTCGTCAGCCGAGTCCTGCTCCGACAGCGAGGACAACGGGAGTCAGCAGAGTCCCACTTCCAGCTCGGTGCCGCCGCAGCCGCAGCCGCCGCCGCCGCAGCAGCCGCAGCAGCAGCAGCAGCCACCGCAACAACAACAGGCCCAACCGGCTCAGGCACAGCATCAGCAGCAGCAGCAGCAACAGCAGCAGCAGCAGCAGCAGCAGCAAGCTCTGGTAGCGGCGGCAGCAGCTGCAGCGGTGGCGGCGGGCCAGGACACCACCAACAACACCACATCCCAGACCACCACCACCACCAGTCTCGGTCATCAGCCGACA
>KQ435700.1:948919-961476 GCA_001276565.1 Melipona quadrifasciata | reverse complement strand
TTATAAAAAATTATAAATTCATTTTAAGAGAGATAAAGAGATAAAAATAAACGATGCTTTTTGTGAGTAACTGTGGCCTTCATATCACTGTTCGTGAACGTGTTTTCTCCACTAAACGTCTCTGTCATTCCTTAGCTGTGCCCTAGAGCTCCGAAAAAGCCGCCGCCAGCGTGCCTTTTGGACCATCGACGACGTCTCGCCGTGGTCTCCTTCTCGAGACGTCGAAACGCACCAAGGATGCTAGCGTCTTTGCTCGATGCGATTCCGATCGTAATCGCCGACAGAGTAAGTTCATCAATTCCAGCCGCTTCTCTTGCGAAGGGTACTTCACTTCCTTCCCCTTCGAACACATTCGCGGTTTTCCCTTGCGGCCGGTGCAACTGAGAGACTGGCTGACTTTTTTGATTTTCACGAAATTTGAAAATCAAAACTGTGTCCAACTTTTATTTTGTTTTAGAATTTTTAACTGTCCATTTCAATCTCGCAAGAACGAAAGATTTATACGAAATAACACAGGTATTACACGGGAACAGGAATCTACGGAATGAAATTGCAAGTTTTATCTTTGAGAAACTGGAGCAAGAGGTTTGCCTGGGCAAATTTCCAAATTGCAATTTAAAAGTGCAATTTCTTACTTTAGATTCTTTTCGATCTCTCCGTAGGTGTCTACATTGCAGGGGTAGACACTCGGCACTTTTACAAATATTCCTGTTTCTTAATGTGAAGATCAACTTAGACGCGAAATAAATAAATCAATAAATATAAATTTTAATCAACGTTCCAAAACTTGTGTTTTCAATGAATTCAAACAACAAGACATTCGACGTTAATCGATCACGATTGATAGTGAACATACTGACTGAAGCTTCTCGTCAATTAACCAAGAAAGAAAAATCAACTAGATCTGACAATATTGGCTCAGTACTAACACTGAGTCCTCCTAAAAGTGACCAACGAACATTTGCTCAAATTCCAGTAGTTGATCATCCACGCTCGTCCCTCCTCCTCCCTCTTTGATTTGCCATAAACATGAATACGAAAAGGAGAAAAGGCTAGAGATCTTGTAACATAATCTTTGACTACGGTTGCAACGCAAAGAATAAAACACTCTAAAAACTAAAGCAAGTAAGTGTCTTTATGTATTACAACAAAAATATTAGGTTGTCCCATAAGTTTCTTCCCTATTTTTGATGCGAAATGAATACACGATATTTTTTGTTTAAGATGGATTTATTACGTTATATATGAACCGTTCTGTTCTATAACCTTCTTCCATCTCTCAGGAAGCCTCGTTATACCCTCTTTCCAAAATTGTTTAAGTTTACTTGTAAAATATTCATCTAGCTGCGTTTTTATTTCGCTTATGGATTTGAAAGATTTACCACGGAGAGAATTTTTTAAGGAGAGGAACAAGTAGTAATCGGACGGAGCAAGGTCTGGGGAGTATGGAGGATAAGGTAGAACGTCCCAATCAAACTGTAATAATTGTTGCCTTACGGCTAACGCAACATGCGGTCTCGCGTTGTCGTGATGGAAAACGCCTCGTCGGTTTGCCAATTCTGGCCGTTTTTCTGCTACTGGCTGCTTTCAATTGATCCAGTTGATTGCAATATTTGTCAGCATTGATCGAAGGAAGGATTATCATCTTGAGGAAGGAGCTCGTAGCACACTACACCTTTCCAGTCCCACCAAATGCACAGAAGAACCTTCTTCGGACGAAGTCCAGGCTTCGCAACAGTTGAAGGTCCATTTTCCTTGAACCAAGTTTGGTATAAAATCCACGTCTCCAGTGACAAGCCTCTTTAAGAAAGGATCCCTTTCGTGTCGCTGGAGAAGCAAATCGCACGTAGAGACGCGGTTCATAAGGCCGGTCTCCGTCAATAGGTGTGGAACCCAAACTTCATATCGATTCGCATATCCTATCTTGATTAAATGCTTATTTACCGTTGTCTTGGGAATATTAGTGGCATCCACTATCTCACGTACACTATATCGTGGATTTTCAGTGAGCACAGTCTTGATAATGTCCGTATCAGTCGTTGCTGGGCGGCCGCTGCGGTCTTCATCTTTCAACTCGAAATTGTCAGCTCTAAATTTCTTAAACCAATTGCCGACTATTGTCCTAATAGTGATAGTACCACTCCCGTAAACGGTGAAAATCTCGTCTGCAGTGTCCTTTGCATTATTGCCTTTTTTAAAGCAATGAAGCATAACATGCCGCAAATGCATCTTTTGGCTCTCCATATTGAACGGTGCAGAAACAATTTTAAAAGAGACTTTGTCACCAACGAAACGTACTTTGAAAGAGCTCTGAATAAACGACTGAATAAACGGCTAAGAGATAAGCCTGCATGTTCATATAAATACAGCCGCATAGAGTCACTCATAGCGTGGCGCGGAAGAAACTTATGGGACAACCTAATACAACTGGGCGAAGATCAAACATACGCTTGTGAAACGAAAAGAATTCCCAAAAAAAGAAAAATCGTGCAAATCGACCATCGTAAAGATCTCACTTCGAGCTCTTCTTGTCAAGTGTCTGTCCTCGTCGGACGGGACAAAAGATTAATAACAAGCTGCAGTTGCATGCGCGATTTGCATCGAAACGAACACGGCCAACGGTTTCTCCCTTTGTCGGGAGGTTTCGCGAACGGAACGAAACCAAGTCGTCTTTTTCTTTTTTCCTCCTCGGGAGGATCTCGCTCCTTACCGTGATTAACCCGAAAAGGGTTTTTTATCCCGGCTCTCCGCGTATCTCCGATACGTGTACTCCTGCTGGCCTATTTCTGGCCGGTCCAAAGGCCGCTCGCTCCGCGTATCCGAGCGCACTTGGCCGTTATTACCGTGGATGACTCGGCTCGTTCGAACCCGTGGCCCCCTCGGCCCTTTGCCCCGGCTAATGCCTAAATAATGACGCGTATATACGCGACACGCGGCCTTATAAGCTTCGATAAATTTAATTACCCGCCGATGGCCGCGCGTAATTTCCTTTTAATCGCGCCTGTCGCTGAAAGAAAATTCAGGCGAAACGAAAGTGTATTTTTTCTATGGTTGTACGGTGAAGAAAGGAAACGCGACTCTTCGTGGTATTCGTTCGGGAAGAGCCGGTGTAATCAGATGGAAAGCGATCCCGGATGGAGGAAATTGAACGAGCCGCGCCAACGACGGGAGCCTCGTTTGCCTGGAAGTCGATTTATTCTTGGTGTCTCGCCAGTTTCGGAAATATACTCTCACGAATTTGTTCTCCCGCGGTCGTTAGAGAATTTATTTATCTCTTAGCGGTGAACGAAAGTTGAAGTCGGTGTTCTTCAAACGAAGTTGCTCCTTTCGTTCATAATTATAATAGTCCACAAGTACCGTTAGATGTTCACTCGAAGAAGCTGGATTGCTTCCATTCGAACATGTTGAGCAACTTCACTTTTTTAACTAATTTCAATTGAACGCGGAGGAAGTCGTTTCATTACTTACGACGTAGAATTACAGTCGAGATTTAATTTTATTTCGTGCAAGTCATGATCGACCTTGGCTCGTATAAAAATATATCTTACAAATACCTCGTGTGCTAATCAAAATGTTAATAAAAACAGTAATTAAGTAGCGAATGTAAAATTTGTAAGACACTTGTTTCAAATATGCACTCAACATCTTGTAACATGTTAGAAATATGTTAGAAATACAATTACGTTTCCAATTAATATTAAAATCCATTCGCGCAATTAAAAAACAATTACTTTCGTAAATTTTTCTACGAGTAATATTTCATCACACGCGCTTTATGAAAACAATATTTTTCCAAACGTACGACAAGTATTCACGAACAGCCACTTTTCAATGTACATTTCAATCAATTTCTGCGTTTCATTCAATTATTTTATAACTTCATAGCGTTCAACCACCGTGATAAATGCGCAAATTTTCGCAGCTGTTGTAACATGGTAACGACACGTTCGTCCCTTTCCGCACAATATTACGAGACAATATTACGAAACAGGTACACGTTAATCTCTGAAATCTCAGCTAACAACTCGACCAATTCGACGTTCAATCGAGTCCCTTTTTAAACCCTCCCCACGCCGCAGTTTCACAATACGTTCTTTAAATCGGATCAATATGGCAGAGATTACGAAATATAAGATCGTTATGCAAAGCAGCGGCAAGAGGGTTCGAAAAGCACGGAGACGCGGGCGATCCGTGGGGGGTGCGGTTAATGTTCGAGTTGCCTACAAGCGCAGGGGATGGCTTTTTCGGTGATTTAACCAACGAGGGTTGAACGTTTGTTATTCAATTTGCGACCCCCCCCCCGAGCTGCTCTCTCCTCTTTCTCAACCCACCAGCCACCAGATCATCGGCCTTTACGACCTTCGCCGCTTCTTCCAACTCGGCGACGATCGTTTTCTTCTCCGACGCTCGCATACGGTCGTCGCCGGTTTGTTTGTCATCCTCCCTGACGCACACGCCGCCAACCACGCACCGACTACCCCCGACGCTGCAACGTTAACTGCTTGGAAACGAGGATATTCTTGACTCTCTTTGCAGGTATTTCATCTCGAAATTAGAAAGCCTGCGTTTGTAGGTCGTGGCAGAGCGATCAAAAAGTGAACCGTAATTTTTCATCGAAATTCTACGACATTGCGTAACGTTCGATGCTTTTTAAATCATTCCTCTAATCGATTCGAACAATTGCGGTTTGAACGAAAATACAGACAAAAATTACACGCCAGAGGATTTATTCATTTTTACTTATTTTCGCATCTTCGATGCAAGTTTCACTATTTAGTGACTGAAACGAAAGAAAAGGAAAATTCCGAATGAAAGTAAAAATCAAGGAAACACTCTTTACTTCTGTCCGTCGCGGATTTCCAACGAACGAGCGAGTTATGTACGCACAACAGACGAGAGAATGGATTTTGGAAATCGACACGAGACAATAATATTTCATTTTGTTCACACTGGCGCGCGTTTCAGAAACTTCGTATTCATCATCGAGTGAAACTGACGGAATCTGAACGTGGTTCGACGAAATAAAGCAAATGAATAAACAGCTTGAACAATCAACGTTTATGTTAACGATCCTTTTCTACATTCTCCCCTGTCTTCTTTCTCTTCAAACTTCAGTGGTAAAGAAAATAACGAGCAGAAATTCATGTAGCGTTAGACTACATAACAGGAAAATATAATTTGATGGGAAATGACAAGTACAATGCAGAATTATTATAATTTTATACGTCAACAGAAATAACTGTAAACTTGAACTTTTCGATTGAGAAGTTATTCGAATGGGAGAAAAATCTTTAAAAGGCGTTCTCTACGGGAAAAGACAGAGTTCGGGATTCAAAAGTTTCGGACTAAATTTGGGATTCAGTATCGGGAGAGTATGAACTGCACAGAGGTGGCGCGCCCGCGAAAGCCTCGAGGCCAACGATTTTCCCCGTAAAGAAATATTTCGAAAAATATTCTAAACGATGCCCCAAGTAGCAAAGTGAAAATTCAAAAGCCGATCAGTGCAAAATTTGGATTCTTTCGTTGTCAAAACAAAATTCCAATGTCAATGAAACAATTTTGTTACGATATTGCAACGATTCTAAACTCTTTCCATCGGTTGAAGATTTTGACAGCCAGTCCGCGACTTTTGAAAAATGTTGCAACGAATACGAAAAATGTTATTTCTCGTACTGTTGTATCGCTTGTTTGCTTGCGCTCTCTTCGATCGAGGAAAGATCCGAGGATCTCGTCAGATAGATACATGACTCTTTGAAATCGTATATCGTTCGCAACACGTCTGAGAATCGGGACAAAAGACCCGGCAGCGAGTGAAGTGCCTGTGAAGTATCGTAGGGCCACCCCACGAGTCCGCTAACAAACCTCGTAAAACTAACGACTCTCGATCTGGTTCTCGAGAAAACGCCACGGTTTCGTATTTACAAAAGCTGATCCGCCGCCTCCTCTGGCCCTCTTCCTCTCATTTTGCCGAGCGAACACGCCCGTGGACAGCCAGCGCGTCGTTTCCTCCCACTGCGACGAGCGTTTCCAAATTTAATGAAATCACCTTTCCTCGTGTTGCCTGAAACTACGACGGTGCGTTTGCTGCAAGGAAAGATTGGCATCGTCACCTGTCCGAAGAAGATTTTGAAGATATAAGTTCCGAGGGAGTGGATGCGATTTTATAAAATAAAACGAGGAAAGAAATAAAGTTATGAAACAGAAAATTATTCCTTTTGATGCAAAGTGTAATGACAAAGTCAAAAGAAATTATCAAACAGAAAATTTTTCACTTTCATTCGACACAGAGTACGTTGAAATTCAGATATTTATAGACAACGATATATTTGCTACAACCAACAATTTATATATTCATATTTACTATAAAATATGTAAATATTTAAACATAAAATATAGTAAATATGAATATACAATACAAAGGAATTAATACAGAAATCCAAGTAATTCGGAAATGAATCCGTTTCCCAGAAGGATCCTCTCGGCCATACCTCAGATTCCCAAATTCATCTGAAACTCGATCATCCCCCATCCTAGAGCTCTCACTTCCCGATGGCTGATTATCGACCAACAGGCCGGTAGTATCGGTCGGATCAATTGCGAAACGGAAATTCTGGCCGGGGTAATCTCGGTGGCGCGTAACGAGCGAACAGATTAGGCTGTCGCAGGATCCTGATACGCGGCTCAACGACGTAGCTAATAAAGGAGGCTAACGAGACCACGGGGCATGTGGTTAACGACAATCTATCCAGGCCACCGAACAAGACTAAACACATGCGTCCGTGCTTACGCGTTTTCGAGAGGAGGGCACACGCGCTCGCGTGTGTCAACTCCGCTCCGAAAAGGCGCACGAGTCTTGTTACCAAAGTGCCGCGGCGCACCCGCAGACTATTCGTGAAGGATCACGTTCCTAGTCCGAAAAAAAAAAAAACACTTGGTATCTTTTCAACTTTCCTAGGTTCTCTCTCTGCTCGGGTTTCTCGAGTGGGTCACCCACCAACATTATCGTGTAAATTATAAGCGAATTAGCGGCGTCGTTTGAAGATTCAGGGGATTGTCGAGAGGAAACACGGCGATATTGAGTAACGTTACCTCAGAGTTGGAGAGTTTTCTGTTTTATCCTTGGAAAAAAAGCGAGTGAATTATGAAAAGACTGCACGACTTGTACGATTCGTCTCACTGAAAGCGCCAGAAGCAAATGAAGATGACTTTTTTTGCCATAAAATTTTATCGATACGCAAACATTTGAATCGATAGAAAACAAATTACAGGCGCGATTGCTCAGTAGCAGACAACGCCTACTCGGGGTCTATCCCACGCCCCTTCGCGAATCACGTGATCCAAATCGACCAATCGCTAATTTTCGTTGCATCAGCGTTGCACCTGAGGCCCGATTTTCTGGATTATCCTCGCTAAAATCACTTTCAGTGTTAATAAATGTACCAACACAGACGCTTTCATCGAAGGAAACCAGTTTAAAGATACAAAAAGACATCAATAATGGTTATTTTGTAAATCAAAAGAATAAATCTTTCAAATCCTCAATGATCCCCGTACATATTACAGCATTGGTTTCGCCTATTGATTAAAATCTTTTTTATAACGCGAAAAACTAATCAAAATTATTCGCTCAATTCTTCGTCTTCACTTTGGCACTCTTCAACTACTCTCAACTCGAGGATGAAAATCGGAGAAAATCGAGGCAGGAAGGACAGCGATCGATTACGCGTTTCGTCCTGACGAACGGGGTACTCTGTTGGCCGAAGCTGTAACGCAAAACCGATAACGTCACTGGTCCGATTCGGGCTAATTGCTCGTCGTTAAAGGTCATCAAAGTATCTGGTTGGTTCATACGACACTCGCGTAGGGAGAGACCAGCGGTGACGCTGCGATAATTCCTGCCGGCCAGTCGGTGAATCAACAACGTTCGACAATATAACTTCGTTACGGGGAATTTACCCTAATTGAAACGGACTGCCTAAACTAATTATTACCAGCCGCTGCTCGACGATCAAATTATTCCGAGTAGATTGCCGGAGAGCCGCGCTCATCTTTCACCCGATCATTCTCGCGTTCCACGCGAGATTCGTTAACGTGTAACTTAAATCGCGCCACGCGCAATTTGTGCAACGAATCAGACACTCGCCCGCGATCGAATGGATAGGATTTTCGAGTTACCGCGGAGATTCTCCTCGATTTTGTTTATCCATCTTTACTTTATGGCTCTTTCTAACTCTTGCACGCTAAACGAGAAACGAGAGACTTCGGAAGATAGCTCTTTATCTAGAAAATGAAGTTTTAATCTTTGTTATTGGCCGGGTATTCTTCGCTAGTGAAATGAAATAATTCTATGACCGAGTCTCTTGGAATTTCTCTATCTCCAAGAAGTGATTCTACATCTTCTTGAAATAATATTTGATAATTATGTTATTCTCAGTTCGTTCAGATTAGCGACACGTTAATCTTACTCCGAGTAAAATAATATTAATCCGTTTCTCAATAAATCTATTTGGTTTGCAAATAATTTCCTTCGTATACATATTATAATTTATCGAGGCTTCGAAGGATTTGTAATTACAAATATAAAATGCTTCCTACGAATTATATTTCATTTTGGGAAATTAAATCATCCCTCGAAGCAGATTGCACGGGGGAAAAAACGTTTCTCCTCTTTCGAACTGGAACTATGTTTAGAACGTGCGACACGTTCAAATCGCTACATCATATTTCTGTAACTCCGACTCGAGCCTGTCGCTCAACGGGACACCCCTTGTGTTTCATCGTTTGTCAGCTCTGAAAATTTAACATCAAACGTGTCCCGACAACGCCGCAGCTTTTCTCTTTTTCCACGTATTTTCCAGCCAACTGCTCTCCTTTATCTTTAAAACAAATATTACAAAGTCAAATTAGAGTGGAATTTATCGGAGAAAGGTTTAGAAAGCAATATAATAGAAATTAGAAGACGTTCTCTAGAAATATAGATCTCTAAAAATCACATTGTACTTAACACTCGCCCACGTTCAGGCTATTCACACTATATTAATTTTTCACTAAACACACGTTCCATGTTTCTACATACTCTGGTTTCATATCTGGCCAATATTCTCCTTTCGTTGCATAAAACTCCAAAATGTCGATAAAACTCCAAAATGTATTACACTTCTTCCATTAATTTTCTTTCGCGTTTTGTGAATCCAAGATATTCGTCGTTGTCAGATACGACGAATCAAAAATTTCGCTCGTAAAAGTGAACGCAACTCGCTCGAGCAAGGCTGAGAGAAGTGGACGTGAAAAATGCGCGAAGCGTTGACCTCAGATCCAAAGTTGTCGAGACACCTCCTCCTCGTGTACCTGTGGAGAGCGCGCGGCGGATCGTGGGATGACTGTCAGAAATCAATTCAATTCCGTCGTGTATCTGACTCGATGATCTGTGCGGGGCGAGTGGGCGAGGAAGCAAGGAACGGAGAGAATGTAAATGCGATAAACGGAGCCTGGGACGGTACTCCGCGCAAGAAAGAGCGGAGGAACAAAGGGCACCGCGACTTCCGGTTGACTCGCACGGTCGGCTCTCTCTCTCTCTCTCTCTCTCTCTCTTACTCGCCGCTCATAAATCGTTCTGACGAACGAAACCGACCGAGTCTCTCGGGTGTCGACGAGACGCCGGTCGCTCACGAATCTGACAAACGATCGTTTCGAGGGAGGACGATTAACACCTCGAGTTCGAGGGGGGACGCAGACGGTCGCGACCGATTTCGATTCACGGTCATTTGTCTCTGCTCTTTACCGGCGGCGAAACACCCCTCGCACCTCTGACTCTGCGTGTTAAAAGGGCGCAGGGGAATTTCGTTCAAAGAGAAGTCCGACTTTCGTTTCAAATTCTGAAATTCTTGAAATTTTGTTTTTTTGAAATTTGGAAAATTGCCTGACAAGTGTAGCGTTGTAGACAAAAGAGTCACTTCTAAATGACGTGTACGTTATATATTATATTATTTTACCACAGGAGGGTTATTATTTTATTACAGATTTTAATTTAATCTAAATTACATTGTACTGCAGATTTTTATAAATTTCCAAATCTTTGCGGTACAAAATTGGGTGCAAAATTGTTACCTTACAACCATATGTCACAATTAATATTTCACTCTGGACACCACGGGAGTGCATTCTCTGAATTTTTGAAACGTTCAACGCTTAATTACAGAGGCGTACGCCAGCAGCGACGGATGAGTTAAAATCTCAACGGCAACGCACTGACACTTGAATTCCTCACCTCCGAAATAAATAGAAACGTCTCGCGAAATTTTTCAACGATCCCTCCCCACCTCTCTCGAGAGTTGGGACAATTTTTCAATAGGACGGCAGCCGGTGCTCCCGGCTATCGGCCGATAATTTCATGGCACATCGAGTAGGTATGTCGAGAATGGATGGAAATTAGTCGAGATGGCCGTCGAGTGCCGCGGTTAATTGATACGTCTGTGCCCGGAGCTGCGTCGCGAGATATACGTACACGCGAGCTGCCAGAGAGCGGGTCGAAAGAGAAGGGCCGAAGTACAGAGAGATGGAGAGAGGGAGAGAGAGAGAGAGAGAGAGCACACGCCGTTGGTAGTCGCGCGTAGTTTCGGAACGTGTGCGTGAATTGGTCCGCGTACCGCCGGCTACGGATGGGATCAAGCCCAGTCCACGTGCATGCATCGAACCCCTCCAACGCTATTCCAAATTCATTCAAAATACTGCGAGTTCGTTTGTACAAACCGCTTTCGAATTTTAAAATCTGAACAACGTTGTTGTCCTCTCTTTCTCGCGGAAAGAAACTTTCACTGGCAGCACTCGAATCTTGGAAATCGGAATTTTGCAGACTCTTCTGTAGTTGGAGGGCTCAGAGGAAAAAGATTGAAAGTGAAGGTGACACTGGGGAGATTTTCTCTTCGGTTTGCGACAAAAAGGACGCTTCCGCTTTGTGTCAAGCGTACTTGCACCGATAAAACACAGAAGCATCAAAAATAAAATATAGAAGCATCAAAATTAAAATATAGAAGCAGTCGTCAATATCGACGAATAAAAGTCATCTACTTGCAACGTCCTGTGCATTAACGCACTGTAGATTAGAGCGTAAAATTCCCATCAAGGAAAATTAAGAAACTTTATAATACAATGGACTGTACAAGCTTCTATTCGTATGTTTTACGAAAAATTATTTAAATCTTTAAAAGTACATTGTTTCACCTCTGCAAGATATGTGACAAAAATTATAAACTGGTCACTTTAGCTTGTTCTCCGTTAGCTGTGCACGTCTGAAGCAATTGCAAGGAGCAAATAGCAACTAAGGGTGGTTCAAAGAGCAACTGCGAAGGGTTCAAACACAACCGAAAGGTTCGGAACCTGCTTGCGAGGTGCTCGATCCCATCTCTATCCGGCGAGCGGTCCGCTCCCGTTCCGGGTTTGTTCGTATCCCGCGTGATTTAGCGGCTCCGCTTCCTGGCGATCTAGTTAACACACGTACGAGTCGGTCCGCGTGAAAAAGAGAAAGGGAGAGCGAAAGAGAGGAAGCCCACGGGCCATCGCAACATGACTAATACCCTTTCGGGCCGTATTTTTATCTCGCCACGAGCGAGTGGCTGTTCCTCGTGTGTTACGCCATTGCAAGCAACGAAAGAAAAAAAGAAAGAAAGGAAAGGAAAGGAAAGGAAAGGAAAGGAAAGAAACCGTGAACGGATGTGGCAAATGGATGGCGACATCGCGCGAGCATCTTCGAACATTCGCGACATCGGTATCGAGGCACGCGCCATTTTCCACATCCCCTTCATGCTCCTTTTTCTTTCCCTTTTTCACCGGCTGTTTCGCTGTTTTATTTGACTGGGGTCTAACTCGAGAGTTATTTACGACTCGTGAATAATTTGCAATATTATTAATACTTCGCGAAATTATAGATGAAAATGCTTGGGATATTTTTGACAGTTTCAATGTCAAAAAACGGAATACACTCTCCCTTCTTCCATTTGCGCTATTTCTGTGAGACTTTTGACACGCGATATCAGTTTGCGTTCCATCTGAATTTACGCGGCCAGGAAACATGTTTTTTCTTAGAATTTTTAAAAGTGACAATGCGACAGTCGATAAGAAAATTTACGGCGCGTGTTCTTTGCAAGCTCGAATTTGGAAATATTTCAAGTTTGTGCGTTTATTGGAAAGAAAAGATCGATCGTTTTGAATTACAGTGACAACGAATAAAATTTACCTTCGTTTTCCGAAAATGTCGTTATTATTCTTCCTTTTTTTTTTTAAATAAACATATTTCAACTTTCTTTCCAATATTTTGCTCCCTTTTCCACTGACAGATTCCCATTCGCGTAAAACCCATACGCGGTACGCATACTCTGCGCGAATAAAGTGCATGCGAAAATACTACTCATTTTTGAGGCGTCTACAAGCTGTACTCGACAACTCTTTGCTCGTTTCTAGGAGCGTACTGTCTCCAAAAAGGAGAAAAGAGGCGAAAGTGGCTCGTTCCTCCAATTAAGGCGTCAGAGATTCAACGACTCGCTGCTAACGAGGTAAAAACG
>KQ435700.1:919542-939572 GCA_001276565.1 Melipona quadrifasciata | reverse complement strand
ATGGGCCCGTGTAAGAGGTCTCCTCCGTTCGTGCACCCATAAAGGTGCACACAACACACATACCGGTGCACGCCGTACTCGCGTCGAGCGCAGAATGCATTCACGACGACGACGCGGCGCGACACGACACGATACGATCCTCCACCGGGACCAGGTTTCGCGAACGTGAACGTGAGCGTGCTCGCACATCTGACGACGCGCGGCGCGCCTATGACATACGGGATTCGGCGCGAGAGCTACGCCGAGGAGACGCGCACAATGCCCGGGGCTGGTCATTACCAGCGGCCGTGGCTGCATTGTTCGGGATGTATAACGCCGGATACGCGGATCTGTCGAGGAGAGAAAAGTAATGGCGCCTCGAACCGGTCGTCGATGTCTCTCGGCGATATGTCACCGGATCAGACTGATCAAACAACCCCCCCTGCGACTGATCTGAGAACAAACTGCTGGAAAAATCGCCACGCGATATTCGGGGAGGGACGTCAGTGTGTCTCTTGAGCTTTGCCCTGTACTTTGTAATTAAGTTGTAATTAAGTTGTGATACAACGAACAAACGTGATTTTCGAAATTTTGTACTTGTTTTATTTCACATTCGTTCGTAAGGCGCAGCTCACTCGAGTAAATCTTGGTTGATCCACTTTTTATCAAATTTTTAGGCACACTTGGGAAAGTGTGCTGCACTTCTCAAATATGTTGTTGTTTGAGTTGAGTAAGTTTATACTTTTGCAAACGTAATTCAGAAAAAGAACTAAAACAGACTGTTATCGTAGGTATTCTGAGAGCACTGGGACGTGATTACGACATATCGGTGGCTAAACGAGTCGAACGATATCCTGCGGTACGGTGCGGCGTTCGCGCGACCCGAATACGCCCGGAGGCGGCTAGGGCGGAGGCGATTCCGCCTCCAGGTGGGTCAGGGTGGTGCCCGGCATATCTCATTCCTCTTGTGCATAAATAACGCGACTGCAAGGATATCGGTTGCACTGTAAATCGCACGTAAACAAGAAAACACCAATTACGTTTGTTCGTAGCCGCTTTCTTTTCAATCAGAGTCCAGCTTCCTGTTTTAAAGAAATACACTGATCGGTTCATTGTCATTTGAGAAAGTATTCCTCCTAATTCGTCGGGCGGAAGAAATAAAAAGCAAAGAAATATAAAGACTAGGGACGCAAATGGTTGGTGTTGCTCGATTTGGAAAATTGGTCAGAAGAAGGCAAAAATTAAAAATTTAATGCCCACGGAAATTCTGACAGAATTGTACAAAGATTCAAATGCACAAACGTACAAATAATTTCCTACAAAACGACGGTTTAACAAAACGGATGGCTACGCGTCTGCAGAAACACACGAAAGCCGAAATAAGTATATTCATACGCGACTCTCCCTGCCTGATTACGTAACTCTGGGTTAATCAGACAGGGAGGGGTAAAAAAAAAAAAACGTGGTCCCTCGACTCATCGATTCAGTCATTTTGCGAGTGCATACGCGACATCGACACATCGCGTGTCTTCGCCTTCTCCGGCCTCCACCGCCAGACTTGGTTCTCTCGCTCGTGCATCCTGCGCGAAGGGTTTCCTTCTTTTTATTCGTCGTGCCGTCGACCAACAATAAAGTAACTGTAATTCTCAAGGGGGCAGAGCGCCATACGACGTAATGGCAACAGATGGAGAAAGGAGCTTGGCCGGCCAGTCAATGTCTTCGGAAGCGTTTCCTTTGAATAGCTGTCCCACATATGCCTGAAGGAATAATAGCGCGACCGGTCGATGGAAAGAGAGTTGTACACGGCATGCAACCGCAAGGATACGGCCCTCTGCGATTCGGAGAAGCTGCTTCCGCTTGCCGATTACGTGTCGCGCCGCGTCGATGTTGAGACAATATACAAATACGATCGATAAGCATAACGAAAGTTAAATTCTTTGATGCAATAGTGTATCGAGACACATAATGCTAAATCTCGATCATTGATCGCAGTGCTGACAATATTTAATTCTGTTTTTCTTACCTTTCTTACAGAAAATCTCGAGTCTCTGTAGGTTCATCTTTTGACGCAATGCACAGAAAATAAGTTAAATTATATTTTTCGTTGTTTGTACAGAGTAAAAACTCGAAATATTACGAAAGGCACTAACGTGCATTACGGGCGATTTCACGCTTTAAAATTTCCTATGAATACATAAAAATTCGTAGCCTGTGGCAAAGAGTTTCCCTTTTAGTCGCCTTTCACGACACGCAGGGACTACGTTGGGTCTATTCTATTGGGTCCCCGAGCCGACAAGGAGACGTACAGATCTCCAGATCTCTCATATTTTTCAAAAAGAAACGATAATTTAAAAAAAAAAAATACCAAAGTTTTTCCAAAAAGATCAAACCTTTAAAGTTATGTACATGCACTGAATCTTCGAAAAAATGCAACGCGTAATGCAAGTCCGCGAAATTATTATAATACTTAAATTATTATATATAAATTTGAGCCATTTTAGTAGTAGTTCCAGCGTTGGTAACAAATTCAGAAACACAGAATCTATTAAATTACTTGCGAGAGAAAGTCAACTCGGCGGAGCGTTTACCAACTTCTGACCAACATCTCTCACGGGTAGCGAGACCTCATCCCCTTAACAAGCGAATCATATAAAGCCGCTGTTTACAAGACGACAGCGATAATAGATGACAAATATTGGCAGATGCTCGAGCCTGGATATCCGTCGGCGACGACGCATGCCCCTGGAGCGTCTAACTTTGCCGCTTTATTGCCGGCAACGGAACGAGAGGGGGGGTACGAATCACCGCACCCCAAAATAGAGGACGACATTTCCGTGGTTTCTTTTTCGACCTCGAGTATTGTCGGCCTGCTGGCTGGGTCGCTTGATTCCTCCAGCCCGGACCGGAATGCATAAATCAAACTGAATCGGTGCGAAACCGAGCAACAATGTTCGACGTGGATCGCTCTCCCTTTCGAATACACACATACACACACACACAGAGAGAGAGAGAGAGAGAGAGAGAGAGAGAGAGTAGAAATTCCTGACCGCGGTATTTTCGTGGCGCATAGGCGCGACCATAATGCGCCACGATGACAAATGGTATCCCTACGATGCGATCGTTCAAGCTGGAAAACCTGCACACGCTGTTGTTACCTCTCTAACGTTTGCGTTCTCGCAGAGAACGAGGACACGAAATATCGTTGGCCATTGATAGATCGAGAAATCTTTCGAGTAGCCGAACAATGAGGTTGTTCCTTTTCACGCGGCCGGACCGTGTCCTTCTTGTACGCTGTTGCGGATATCTAGCGCGCAACAGAGGGTGAATGGCGGTGAAGAAGAATCGAAGGAAGAATCGATCGATCGCTTCTCTACGTTTCGGTAATGCCGAGCTCGGGACTAAATTTATGGTACCGACGCTGGTACCATACCAGACATCAGACGGAGATGCGTAGAATATAGAGTTTCGTTAAAAATTTCATCTTCATTTCGTTTTTTCGTACGCGTCAATTACAAGTGGAAACCCGAGTCAAGAATTTCGAACGCTGCAATTTGGTCACGTGCGATTATACACACGCTAAAACTTTGTCTATATGAACTAATTAATATTAATAATATTATTATTACTTGATCAACTTTTGCTATCCTTATCTACCATTTCGTATCGTTCAAACTTAGAAGAAAGAGTAACAGTTACCCGAGATCCCTCGATTATCCGAACAGACTTCTCCCCCGACGTGTTTGGATACATGGAACAGAGTTCCACTACATTATCCTCAGAAAAGGGGGAGACAAATCCTGTCAAAAAATCTGTCCTGAACGATACATACCACAAGGGCGGAATCCTCGAACAAAAACTTGAAATAGAGCAGAAACGACACATTCGGTATCTCCGTGCGAAAACGGGCTTCGACAAAGAAAGGGAAACAAATGCGAGAATAAATTTGATCAAAACGGGGGGTGAACGCGAGCGTTCTCGCTACGTGCGGTCGTATCTTTAACCGCGCGAGGAAACGCTTGGACACACGTTGGACGGTCTGGAAGGTTCGGTGGCGCGCACCCGGTTGCTGAAAATAACCGATCGGGCGTCTCCGAAATCACGTAAAAATGTCTCGAAACGGCGGTGGTGGCTCCGTGGCACGGGTGTCGCTGGTGTGAAGAACTGCTCGCAAGAGTTACGAGTTCACCGGGGCAATAAAGTTGGCCCCTCGGCAACGCCTCGGCCTAACCAACCTCGGGCTTTCTGTCTATGTGCGCCGGGCTTGTTTTACGAGTTGCTCCGGAGAGCACCGAGTCAGGAGGAAGCGCGTCCTTCTTTCTGGTCCATCTGCGCTTTATGGTCCTTTAAGGAATCGCACGGTGAAAACACCGATGACGAATTACTCGCTGCAACAAATTATTCCTGTCTGTTCCAAAAAGTTCGCAAGTAATTTCCCGTATTTTCTCAACGACGGAATTAAACCCCCGAGTTGATCCTTGATCCTTTAAATCTTCACTGAAATTGTTTTTAGTAAAAGTGGTTCTTGCGACATTGCGCGAGAGATTATTGATCATTTCATTTATTATTTATTTATTTTTCGACTGCTGCGATTAACAAAGGCACGCATTTCATTCATTTCACGTGCGTAATTCTTGGCGAAAGAAACAGTAAATTGAATAATCGTACAATTAAACTCTTTGTACTCCCTTGAGGTATTTGAGAACTAAAATACTTAAATTTCAAACTCCACATATTAATGTTCATTATATTATATAATTTATAAGGTTGTAATTTTATCTAACTGAGGGCAGGAGAATCAACGTCCGATTGAGAATTATAAATTTGTGGAAACCATGATGGAGACTTTTACGAAACCAATTAATTCCTATTAATCGTTTCTATTATGTAACGTTCAGTTTTTTTCTTCATCCTGATCTCTCTCGCACAATAATATTAACTGACAATATCATTACAGATTACAGACACTTTAAAATTTTTCATTAACTTAAAATTTTCCATCAAATTCTACAATCAAATAATTAAATATTCTCCGGCAAAATTTCACCAACGTCGAAATTCATCGACGTCGTGAAAAGGTATTTATCAATTCCTTTCGAGAAATTTCTTCGTACATTTTCGAATATCGATCATTTCCAAGAGGAGTTGAGCGTGTCGAGGAATCGTTAAAAGATGTCAGGAGAGCTGCTTTCCTAATCCTTCCGCACGTTTCTGTTTGAAATGAAGTCTACGAAATACAATGATTCAAATTGATCTTTCTCAGATAGTAGTTTATATCAATACATTCTTCGACGTATATAACGTACCGTCTCGAAACGACATTTGTAAAAATATTACAAAATCAAAAAGACGATATTCAACCTTCGTACGACGCGAGTGCACCAAGTACGAAATAAAAATACAAACTACTAAAAGTGAAATACTTAAACCACCATTTAAACGGGTATTATCTATTCTTTGACGTCGAAACCGTGTTAAGTGTGGCGAAATTATTACGTTCCCAACATATCGAAGAAAGTTTCATTTAAAAAAAAAAGAGAGAGAAAATCGCGGACAATTTAATTCCAGACGCAAAGGGTTAAAGAGCGATGGCAGTCAAAGGGGGTTGAACGTCACCACGTCGTCGTCGCTCGTCGGCGGACAAACACACGGCGTCGAGGTCAGGTGTCAAACAGCTCGACACCGCGGGGAATTCGTCGGACAAGGTTCGCAGGCGAACGCCGATGGATGCGATGGATTTCTGGCGATCCGAGAACGGGGTTTACGGCCTCGTCGCGGCCCGAGAAGAAGCTGAAGAAGACGCTCGATGGAGAAACTGGGGGGGGACGGGGGGCCGTAGGTGTCTCCGACAGCATGTGCTCTGGGCGTGGACCAAAGCGAAAGAGATATACTGCTTCGCCCGAGTATTTATGGCATATCCGCACTTCGTCCGATATATATACGCATCTCCGAGGCCGGGGTACGGAATGCGCGAACAGCCATCCGGAATAATTGTTTCTGGAAGTGCGAACTGGCGAGCTTATTAACGGACGACGTCGCTTCTCTCTTCATCGTCCACGACGAAACGTCGAGCTTTCGACAGAGTTTCGAGGCGTTTACATCGGCCTCCGCGTATTTCTGATAAGAATCAGAATATTTTACACTCTTGCCTGTTTTAGATATTAAATATTAGCATTAAGCATAAATATTTGAATATTAAGCAATGATTTTTTAGTTACATTGCATGACAGGTGTTATCAGTTGGACAAATTTTTGAGATACTCAATTCGTCGAGACGTTTACCTCTTTTACATTGGTCATCACGTATTATTTCTAATGAGAATCAGAATATCTTACACTCTTGCTTGCTTTGAATATTAAATATTAATTATTAAATTGAACATAAATATTTAAATATGAAGCAATTACGCGACAGGTGTTATCAGTTGGGCAAGTTTTTGAGATACTCAATTCGTCCATGAGTATTATTCATAAACAAATATAAACGTTATTATCACGGCATTTGATGTTACTCTATGAGGCAATTTTCGCAGTTTTCAAAATTATTCTCCCGTAACTTGACCCTCAGATTTTCACCACACGTTGACAAACAAATCCCAGCACCACGCGCGTAAGTAACTTTTCTTTCGCAAGATTAATAAACATAAAATTATAAAGCAGGTTCTCCTTATCGTTCCCATCGTGTGCCCCTTTCCCGTGTGATCACGAATTTGAATTCTAGCGGCTATCTAAACACGATTATCAGCAAGCACCATTAACCGCGCGAGAACGGTCTATCTGCGTGCGCAAACAGTCGCGAGCAAACGCGATCATCGTCCAGAGGTTTCGTATACTCGCGATCGGCGAAGAGGAGCAAGCGTGCCTGCGCGTAGAGATAAAAATTGCCGATGGAACGGCCGGCTTTTTGTCGGTTGGCCGTGCATCCCTGGGCGAACTCCTCTGTCGCCAGCGTGCAATTTAATGATCATTTCGCAGATGAGGCGGCCGATAAAGCACACGGCCGGCGCGCACGAGCAGCACGACGTTCGAAATCACAACTCCGCGAGATTCATGCGCCGCCGTTATTTGTTACGTGTACACGACGTAGCGTACGGGGATTGCGTGTAAAGAAGCATATACTCCCGGATGATTTATCGTCTCTCGGATGAAGAAGTCAGACGACAGGAGGTAAGGAAAGAGGAGGGAAGAGAGAAAGGAAGGAGAAAAAAGAAAAAGGAGAGAGAAGCGAGCGGTAGTAGCACGGTGCAACGGACCAACGGCACGGAACGTAGAAAGCGCTCTATAACTGCAGAGTCACTTCGAAAGAATCGCGGTACGCGTTTATCTTTACTCCGCCCCTTACCGTTAATTGCATTCTGTCCACGCCGAAACACACATTCGTTCGATCGCAACTGGGATCCCGTTCTCCCCCCGTCTGGGAGAGACGCTTCATCTTTCAAAACCGTCGGACAGCGGCACTTTGTTCCGTATTGGCGGGGTCGTGCCGACGCGACGATGGTCAAGTCGGATTTTCCACTCGTTATCCACTTTCGGAGGTGAATTTTTGTTACCTGTTCGATGCTCCCGGATGTCCGCAAATTTTTTGGAAAAGTACAGATCGTACTTTACGCGTTTGCAAAACACGCGGTGTAGATTATTGAGAGGAACAGTGATTTGATTTCAGAATACAGCGAGATGTCCAATTCTGTTTGACGTGCAACTCACGAGTAGTCTCTTTACGCCGGAGTTCCAAACTTTTGCGAGAGTAGAACGATGATAGAAACTTGTAATTATGTGTAACAGATAACCAAATAACGAATTGAGAAATTTATAATTAACCGGAAAATGCATGTTCCATTTCGAGCAATAAAACGTTATTATTAAAATGTTACATTCGTTTAAAGTTATTATTAAAAACTGACACCGGAACAAGAAGCACCGAATTAATTCTGCACGATCATAGAATTATCTTTGAGACATATTTTTCTTAGGAGTGGAATACTGTATTATGAAAAATAGCGACGATTCGCAGTACCACGACTTTCAGTTAGTCATCTCTTCCTGAAAAAAAAAAAAAAATAAGATGAGCTACGATCGTCGGAATTTATTGCCGAGAATAGACATCCGTGTGTCACTCACGACTGGATTGCAAATATTTGTGCAAATTCATGATTCTACGAACAGAGATAAAAGTAGAATCTAGATCGTAACTGCATCTCGCGTTCACACGAAAAGAAGACGATAAATTAAATTTCCTATCCTTTAGAAAATTATTAATTAATCTCAGGTTACCAAAATTTTACTAAATTGGCTTGGTTTTGTACTCTTCAAAACTATTAAAATATTATTAAAATATTATAATGTCAATTATGTGTATTATATAATAATTATACCTCTCAACTTATCTGAAAGAACGTATTTTAATAATACATCGCATCAAGATACTTCCCTTCAATCGCGAAGTAAGACAATCGTAAGATCGTAAAATCAACCATTCCCAAGCTATATACTCTTTCGCCTTCGAATTACCAACAAACGGGCAAAAATCAATTCATGATCAACGGAATACCCGTTCGGACGGTGTGGTACACATTCATACGTGACACATTCATTACGGACGATTTAATAGAGCCCTTCAGGTTCATCCCCCTCGTGTAATCACGACTTCTTGCCTCGCAGTAACACACTCGTTCGACCAGAGACTTCGTACCTAGACTTACACCGTACCCTTTCATCCCCCATATAATAATCATGATCCGAGCAATTAACGCGCTGAGCTAACACAGTGAGTGAAGCAAGTTAAGCGAACATAACCCGTGAAGAAGAAAAAAAAAAAAAGAAAATCAGACTGGACGAAAAGAGCAAGGGCAATTAGACAATAAATATCGAATGTCGATTGCTTGCGATACATATATATATATAAAACCAACCGCAAGAATTGGGATCCAAGGGTTTCCCAGCGGGATGCAACCTGTACGACTCGCAAGGATCGAGAAAGGGCGACCGGTTCATTCACGTGGCCAAGCAGGACGCTAATAGCTCACCTTTGGTTTCATTCAGAACGAACCGTCGGGGATCCGATTCACGGGGAAACGAAAAGGGACTGGAGCCGCGTTTCTTTCTTTCCTCCTTTTTCACGCGTTTGGCCCAGTGAGAAAAGCTCGATATTACGGTGGTCGTAAATAAAAAAAATCGTGTAATCTTTCGTTCTTGTCTCGAGATAGAGAGAGAAAGTGTGTTTTCACGGTCGTAAAAAAATCATGGATCGTTGCGAGGCGTTTACATTCTTCCCTGCGGCTTTCCCTCGCGGACGGATAAACGTCCGTGCTATTTTCACTTTATGACCACTCGCGGTGGATATTATTTATCGGGAGGCACAGGGACGCGTGGACCACCCTCGGGATTTGAGCAGGCTTCGGATTTGCCCGCTCGATAAATATCATTCGTTCCGATACTCGAGCACCCCTCGAGTTGGCCGAGTTTGTCCCGAGTTGTGTAACTAAACGGAATGCGCCACGCATCCTATCGCCATGTGTTTCTTTCCGTGGAGTGCGAGCGCAGACTCGAGGTGTACGATGGAACATGACGTGACCATGAATTTTGTACACTGTATAATCTGCGAAATACGATCCGTTATGAACAACAGTGATTTATTCATAATAATAATAATAATAATAATATCAGCAATGGTAGTTTAGAATTTAATAAAAAATCATCAACATGTGACTCTATTGAACAATCTCGCAACTTTTACACTTGCTCCAAAAAAAAAAAAAAAAAAACAGTATCGCGTTTACACGATTACATCAAGTATTCAGAAAGACATCTGCGAGCGCTCGTGAGCATTATACTTTCGCGAGCAGTGTACGGACCTGCAGATTTAATGAGCAGCAGTCAGTCATTACGCGATCCTGAATACGATAATGTAGAATAAATTACAGTTATATTTTTTTTTATTAACGGCGCAACAGCTATGAAATTATTAGAACGCGACTCTCCGAAGGATCGGCCGACGCGATTGCAAAATGAAATTGTCCATCAACGAGCGACTAACGTCGACGCGAAGTGGATCGATTCCAAAGATCGGCCGCGACCAAACAAGTTTTCCTTGCAAAGAAGCTACCTTCTACCGTCGCTTTTTACGACCGCCCACCTTAACCCCTTTTTCCCCCATTCGCCTGGCAAAAGTATCCTTCGGTCGGGATAAACGTAACGATTGTCGAAGCACGGGAGGGTCGTCGACAATCCCTCGTGCGCGGCCGACCCTCGGGAACTCGTTTCCATCATTAGGGAGCGGCTAAGTGGCCACTACCGCCCAAGGCCGTGGCAACACACCGGGTACTTGACGTGGACGCTCGAGAAAATGGCTGACGATATAAACTGGACACTCGGAGAATCAACCCCGATCTCGTCGAGGCTCCGAGCTATTTCCTGTTTGCTCCAGGCTCCGGTCACCAACATACGCACGTACGTACCTTCTCGCCATAAAGCTAATACGTTCGCATGGGGTCGCACAGTCGGCACCGAGTTTCACTCTCTCCTCCCCTGTTCTCTACGTTCGTCTATCGTTGAATAGCGATCGGATACATCGTTGAAAGTTTCTGACAAATCGGCCACGTGCCGAGGACACGTACGCGCGCCGATTTCTATCGAACGAACGATGGCTGGAACGGAAGGAAGCTGTTACCAGGAGACGTTGGTTGTATCGCGGCCAAATTTATCGGACCCTCCCGCTTTGCGATAAGTTCTCTGTATAAGAAGCCCAAAGTTCTCTGTTGTCGATAAAGTCAGTTCAGTTGACCAATGAAGAGATATTCTCTCGTACCTTGCCGAATCAGGCGCTATTCTTTTTTACAAGTCGATAGTTTCAATAGTTTAATTTTTCCACAACGAATCGCGAGCCGCGGTCAACTCACGATCGCCTCACGGTGAAACAATTGCGTTTTATTCTATCGTCAAGGTGAAAATACGTTCCTGATCAATATACTTTCAACCGTGACAGTCGGCTTCGTTTCTTTTCGCGCGTAGAATAATATTTCGAAGCGAGGCGCCAAGCCTTGAAATCAATTTGAAAACGCGTAAAGGAATTACATGATATTTAGCGCAAGTGCGCAGTTGCTCACAAACGTATTCGAGCACTTGTAAAATACCTTAACGCATTGCAAATATAGATTTTGTAATTTCATCAACGACGTAATAAGGGACGATCGTCGATGATTATATCGGCAATGTTTGAAATCGATCTGAGAATGTGTACAAGAGTTGCAAAATGTTCGAAACAGGTATGTATTTCGCAGATATCACGAAAGTAACTGGACAATTATCCACGTATCTAAATGTCGAGCATTATCGCTGAATATTACAGGTATTATCCGCTATAATAGATGTGAGTTTATTAAATACCTTGCAACTGGTACGTATTATACCTACACGTTCCCAGACATCGGCTTCGGTTATTGCCAATATAGTCTTAATAATATAATACCTACGTGTAACGACAGCGGTTGTGTGAGTCACTGTGCATGAAATATAATAATCTAACAAATGAAATTACACACATCGCGCGTTGGTGTAAAGTATATCCGTATCTTTCCTTGCTGTGTCGCGACACGGCGCAACTTTCGTCCGCGTTTTTTCCACTGGGGAAAATACAAAAGTTCACGAGAGGGCGAGAGTTCACGGAAGGTTCACGTTCAATTTCCACTCCGCTCAAATTCCCGGTGACGTTACAACGGTAGCGCGTAGGGCGAGACGCAGCAAGAGCAACGCGCGTCTCTTCTCGCAAGCTTGTTGCGTATATCGTTCAAACGCGTTAACGAGGATCGTTTCATCGACGATTAACCCTCACCCCGGACTGACCCCTGGGCCAGTGTTTGCGGGCCTCTTTCGGAAATTGGTTCGTCCGTTCTTGCCAATTTCCGTAGATTGCTGTTCACCTCCCCACCTCTCTCTGCTACGTTCTCGATTTTACCTCGTAGCCTTCCTTTTCTCCTTCTTTTTTATTTTCTTTTTCACTCCTCTCTTCTCGTCGAGACTCGCTACAAATTGTGTAAATTTGCCGGCTAACTATTTATCTTTATGACCGAACACGACGAACACGGGGCCTACTTTCCCCTCAACGTTTCCGCGGATCGTCGGAACGGACTCTTCGTCGCGTCGTCTTCTCTTTTCGACGAACGGCAGCCTCGTTTCCGAGAATACGAATTTTGAGTATAACACGAAAATGACACTTCTCGTTGTCAGCGATTAATTAGTACTTTCGTCGCAATTTAACGATTTTTACACTCCTCTTCGTTTTGTACGAAGTTTAAGAGAGTCTCGAGTCTGAAGCCTTTTCGTTACAATTTCCCAAAGTGACAAAAAGTTACTCTGCGATTGCTTTGTCTGCCTAAGGTATCTAAAAACTTTTGCGAACTGTACGTTGAAAGAAATATCTAAGAAGGTAAAATTATTTTATACGGCTAACTTAATTCCACCTTTGACGTATTTAAAAATTATTCGTCGCATGTAAATTTGAAATTCTCCATCGCGTCTGATTTCAAAAAAACTTAGTTTAATTCTTATTAATTATTAATCCCCCAATCGCGGAAAGCGCATCATGAAATGCGAAATACCATCAAATTTTTCGTACGTAGATTCTATAGTATCGCGTAAGTACCTATGATCTAACGACATTACTCGAGGGCTAAATTATCTTATTTCAATTACTTTACGTCATGTGGCATAATTCATGTTTGTACCTGATATTCGCTGTTACCGGGAACAGACAGTTCTATGTCACAACACCGTAATTGTCGTCTGCCCTCTTCTTTCTTGCCTCGCTTCTCCCACGTTATACTCGCCCGTCCCCCCGGATATCAATTCTCCGTTCCTCTTATTTTATTTTTATCGATCGTGTAATAACCGATGACGCAACCGCGGAGCGCCACGTGACTTTCAGTCGCAAATTCTTCAGCAAACTCGCGAAAATTCATTCGACGGATTGAAACGAAGTCGGAGGAGCCGGCAGAGCTTGGACGCTTCTTAAAAAGTTCTCAGTGAAATCGAACAGAATGAGCAGAGTCGCCGACGGTAGTAAGACCGACCCTTTGTGAGCGTGTTGGCTTTAGGTGCGTGGGTGGGAGAGTGGTCTGTGGTACAGATGTGTGACATATATATGTATGTCGTGCATGGCATGGGAAGTATTATTATCATTATTGTTTTTGGTATTGGGCCAACCGCGGTGTGAGGAACTGAGAAAGAAGAATAGCGAGTTAAGGAATCTAAAGCTTTGCTGTTTTGTTTTTTGTATCTGATATATTGTGCTTGTTGAATATATATTTTTAATATTACGCCGTCCCTTGTTCCATTCACACCCTTCGCGCGCTGTGCTCGCAAGAATAATCACGGCCAATGTGGGCGCCGCACCGGGAGGGTTAACGAACGGGTAACGCGTATGCATACTCGAAAGAAAAATCGACGAGAAAAAGTCGATCTCGCGGACCACCGGCCGACTCGGCGATTCCCGACGATTAACATTCCCAAAGCAATTGCACCCACGACGACGACCGGCCCAGGGTAGTCAATTTCTCTTCCTCTCCGTCTTTCTCTCCGATTGCTCGGACCTCGTGGCCACGGTTCGAGCGCACGGTTGTCAGATGGCAGCACCGCTCGAAGAAAGTCGCACCTGCACGAGAGATCACCCCCGAAGATATTGTAGAGTGCCGGCGTAGAAAGTGAAAGGAGAAAGACATTGGGTCCAGACGGAAGTTTGCTTTATTTCCGACTGCGCAATCCAAATTGGGAATGAATTGGAAAGAGAAGCCTGACGCAGAAATAAAAGTCTTCTGTTGGAAGAGACGAGCGACGTTTCACTCGCATGTGTTTCAGTCGAACATCTCCGAAGCTTATAAACTTGAGGGATGGACTTGTCAGAGGAATAATCGAGTGACAGAAATTATTGATATTGACTTGAAAATAACAATTCAATGACAGACACAGAAACGAGATGGAATTATCGTGGGAAAATACGATGATGGAATCATTCGTAAGAATAATTTAATTCAATAATAAATCAATCGTGATTTGACAGTATAGAAATTATTGTAGAATTATTCCTAGGTGAAATTGCCGAGAAATGTAATGAGAAAAAGCTCAAATATAGAGTAAATTTTTATATACGGAACATCTTCGTTTCTTTCCCCCCCCCCCCAAAGGAATTCTCCATTATTTCATTCGTCCGAGTCATGAACGCGTAATTTTGATAGGAAGAAGAGAAAAGGGGAAACAAAATTGTACTCGGTGGGGGTTGAAGGAAAGGGAAGCTATCAACGTTGCCTCTCGTCGGAGGACACGGTCGTTTTGCCAAGCCTTTCAGCCTTGATTCGCGCAGACATTTTTGTCCTCGAGTGTCGCGATCGAGCGCGGCCTCATCACGCGAATTACAGGCTTCGCTCGTGTTCGTGGGTGCCTCGGAGAGTCGCGTGGATAGGCGGAGAACGCTGCAAGAGTAGGTACAACTGCTTCGGATGAATTGGCAGGCAACCTCCGCCGAGGACCACGACCCGCGCCGGCTTTCAGAGAAAGCTTTCTCGTCGCGTCACGCGTGTCCCTGATCAGTTCCACACATTCTGCTATATATTCCACTCGTCTGTATGCAATTTTCATAAATGTGCGATTAAGAGAACAATATATAACTGACCTCGTGTCTGACCTTGTCTCAACTAGTCTCGTTTGATTACATATATCGAATTCCATCGCACGCAAATACAAGTTTGGATGAAACTTTTAATTATCACTCTTGAAGCATTTTATGGAGTATATTCGTACTTATTCTAAGTAGAAGGATTTCCACGAATGTTTTCGTGTAAATTTGAAATCTTTATGGCATACTTCGCGTCGATAATTTTTAATCTGCTTTTCCTCTCGTGTATGTATACGGGCAGATGAAAGAAATGGTTCGTTCAAGAGCAGAAGAACGGCGTCGCTGTCTTTGCCGAGGTATCGCCGACGAACGAGAACGAGGAGTCTCGGGACTCGAGTCTGCACAGCACGTCGCACGAAATGAGGAGCGGCAATGGCAAATAAATCGCTTGGCTCGCGTCACGTCTCGATCCACGCCGAGACCGAAGGCTCACGAAAGCTTATGATGGACCCGCACGAATCGTTGCCGTGGCCCTTTGATGTTGCCGCCTGGCTCGTGAGCCACCTTCGGTGACAGAATCTGATCCTTCCACCCACGCTACTACCATCATCCTGGCCGCCCGTGCAACCGAACGTCGATCCACCGACGTCCCATCCATATCGATACCCAGATGGCATCTGACTGAGGCCACTTTCAACTGTTTGGAATTTAGTAGTAAGTCCCAACGTGATTCGAGGATTTTAACTGTTTCGAGTCTCGTCGTCCAATGACTCTGCAAAAAGTTAAGAGCAGAACAAAGCTGTTCTGATATATATCTGGAAATTCCCTATTTTACTTTAAAGTGACTGGGCGACTTTCTCGATTTCTTAAAACCAAAAATAGAAAAACTTTGAGTGTACCAAATTTGGTGAGCCTCACAGTTGCATAAAGTTTCTGCATATACTCGATATAAAGTATAATATATAACAATAATATAGTATAATAGCATAAAGTTACAAAAGTTATTTGTTTCTTGCGTACAGTGTACCTTCTGGTTTCAACGCCCATTGCAATAATAAATAACTGTCAAGCTTCTCGATAAGTTAAAAAAAAAAAATATATATAATTTTCACAATTTTACACTGTTTCTGGTACAGGCGGCATTTTGCGTCGACTGGAACGTGTCAAGTTCCAAACTTTTCGCATAGATACACCAGCTGTTCGCTCGAAGCGATTCGAAGCATCTCTCAAGTCGCTTTTGTCCAACGAGAATATTGTCTCCGGCTGAAAACCGGATGCGATTTGATGCGCGATAAACCGCGGATCTCGGCGTAATGATTCGTTTTCCTGTTTTGCATAGATTAGCCGCTCGTTGCACAACTATGAGTAATCATTTTCTATCACGCAACCACAGTTTCGAACAACGTTTACTTCTCTTCTTCTTTTTTTTCCTTTTTTTTTTTCTCTCTCTTTGTCCGTTAGCAGAAGGTTGCATAAAACAACGCGGTACTTCTCTGCTATTTTTTTTTTTTTTTTTTTTTATTTTTTTTTTTTTTTGTTTTTTTCTTTTTTTTTTTTTTTTTTTTTTTTTAATTTTCTTTCGTTTCTTTCGGCGAGAAGAGATTTCGCTTTATCACGATGTTATCGAGAGCTCGTAGAAAATCGGTGGACGCCGCGGCCGGATAATTCCCCCTCGAGAGAACGAAAGCGGCGTAAGTAAGCGCACTCACACGCTGCACACGGTAATTGAAATTTTGCTCACAGCGGTGCGCAGCGTAATCGCCGTATACGTTTCACCGACATAATTGATTATCGGCCTCTCCCGCTTCGACCGCTTCGATTCACCCTCCGCGACTTCGCGAGCTATTCGAGAACGAGGCTCGCCTCGTTATCGTGCTTTTGTTACACGAGCGCGCTCGACGTTCCACGGACGGATAGGTCGCCACCTCGTTTCCTTTTTCTTTGTACACGCGGCTGGTGTTTTCCGAGATCGTCGAGATTCGAATCACTCTGATCGCGAGCGCAACTCGGTCTCGAAAGTCTCAAAGGTCTTGGAAATTTCTATTATTTCAACAAGTCTCGAAAGTTTGACAACGTTTCGCGAGTACTTGCACTTTGGACAATGCACGTTGATACAAATTGTCGGGGAAATTCCAGAAAGCTGGAAATAAATGTTGGAAACATTTTCATCGAGGGAATTTTCAAAAGCTCCCAGAGTTTCGAGACCTCCGAGATTATCAAAATTTTCAAGACTGTCGACACTGTCGAGAGTTCGTACACGATTCGAGTTTTCCTCTGCGACTCGAAGCTCGTCGCTATCAGCGGCTACATGAGTTTTCGTCGGATCGAGCGCGCTCTCGCAGCATGTTTTATCGGCCTCCTTTAGGCTAGGCTCCGCAATTATTTTGCAATTAAGGAGATCGTTAACGATGCCTCCGCGACGCTCGTTAAAGCTGCCTTCGTTGCATTTCTCTCGGACAGAGGGACTGCACTCGTCTTCACACTGAATAAAAGAATCGAATTCCTCGAATTGCTTTCGTTCATTTATTCAAAACATCCATTTCACTCTGCATCGCGTATCAAGTGATCTTCGCGATAAATGAAAGATCCTAATACTCGACCTCAGATGTGGGTACCAGTTGCGATCGGAAAAATGTAGCACCGTCTTTCCGATAGATTTTACTTCTAACAGGCAAATCGAGGCTCTTGCCGTTGCTGAAATTTATGGATATTCTGATGTTCAAATGCTTGCTTGATTTCGAACAAAATTCACATTTGAACACCTGGATGACAGACATCATCCGGATCAAATTTCGATTCCAATTCGAATTTCGAACGGCGACGAACAGTACCTACTTGGCCACCGACGTCGAAATTTGTTACGCATCGACTTCGTCACTGGTTCGACGATACCAAGCGTCGCGCGTTGTCGCAGAAGCGCGACCAATTGCGATCCCCGTTCGCTTTTTCCGGGGCACGCTGGCTCTCCCCCTCGATGTATCTCCGGGCATCGTGATTACGTCCTCTCGCAGCGAAATTATCGAGCTGTTATTACCCCAGTGGCGAATCTAATAAATGACCATCCGCGGACTCTAATTCACGTGATGCGCGTATCCGTTGGAACGCCGCGTCGGATACGCGTTCGCCGCGTTCCCTCGTCGTTCCGACAAACCGCGCTCCGCTACCAATCGCCAGGTCTTTACGAAAGGCGTCTCCGAAAATAATCGCGAGAACACCGTCCTTTTCGTTCGTTCTCTCCCGCTCGTCATGATGAATGAACGATCTTCTCTCTCTCTCTCTCTCTGCTCGTTTCCGCTCGTGAATTTCAATCGAACTATCGGAATTTTTAACCATTCGATATCGTGATCTGGGACAGAGAGAAATTCAAAGTTGTCTGGCAATTTTCACGTTGAACATTTTTTGAATCACAGCTTTTTTTTTTTTTTTTTTAATTAGAATTGTACACGTGTGAAATTGCGGATTATCTCGTGCCGTTCGTTACTCTTGAATTTTCCACAAGACCTTAATTTCTCTCTTCACCTCGATCTTCACCTCCATCCTCGCTGAAAAAGACAAGTGCCAAATTTGTTTGGAAACCAACACCTCGAGCAAAGAGCCTGCGTAAAATATCTTTTTAACAAAACATACACACATCCGCGACAAACGGCGAGTTATATTAAAAATAAATAGTCGAGCGAGTGGTTTCATCTAGTCGAACTAGAAGAAATCATGCGTAGCTATGGTGCACACGTACCGCGGGCACACGTCTCTTTTTCTGTGAGAAACTAGCCAAGTTTCCGAGCAGATGTTAGCCGAGGAACGAGTAAAATGGCATAGTGGCGCCGAGTTAAAGCGCAGCGTACATCATGCAGGCGGATATAGCTACATTTTTGGCATTTCGCCTCGACCTGCCTCTCCCAAGGAATTCGACCTTTTTTCCTCTCCTTCGCCGTTCAACCTTCCGCGGTCTATAATCGTGTATGCAAATCGTCACACAGCGGCGGGGTGAAGCAATCGTCCCGCAATCGTGCCTTATTAAGTCGTTCCGCTGATTTTCTGTATTCGATCGGCGGGAAGCCCATTGGCGAAGGCCTACCTTGACCCCGAAGCAGCAGGTCGCCGAGATCATCCGTGATCCGGAGCCACTGCACCTAACTAAGCCGGACTGTGCGATCGCGCGTAAAAATCTCTTGCGCCGCATTTAGATCCTCTGGTTTTTACATCCTAACAGAATTCGCGCTCGTTTGACGTTTGTAATTGTAACGTGATCGATTAATTTTTGCAATGTAATTCAATTTAATTTAATTTAATGTGATTTAAATTCGTGTTTCGTTGTTATTGTTATTTATTAGTGAATGAGATCTATGACATAGTGGAGGAAAGATATTGTTGTTTTGTTTCGCTAGATTTTCCTCAGATTTACACCTACATTCTTCTCAGCTGTACGTATCGAACAAAGTTGACAGATCGAGGAACCTTCAGACAACATTTTATCATCGCACGCTTTTATCATCATCACCTTTTGAACGTCTGTATTTGTGCGCGAATTTAATTCGATTTTTCTGACATTGTTCGTGCAAGATTTGAGGATATCATGCATATAAGAACATACGTGATCCCACTGAAATGTATCGAGATTCGTCGGATAATTTATCTGGAACTTTGTCCAACTGGAAGACCAACATTCTTCGCGGGGTTCTGTCCAAACTTACCCGTCATTAAGCATCGTTCTTTCGATCGGTCGAATCGCTCCGCGAGTTACAAAACGCCGATCCGTTTCTCGCAAACTGGTTTACCTGGCAGTTGCGTCAACGATACCGAGACGTCGGTGGATAAACGCCGGATACGTAGTTACGAAAAGACAAGTCTCTAACGGATTCGGTGTCCAGTTATTCCACTTTTACCGCGGCAGTCTCAACGATATACCGTAAACCTACGCGCGCGCCATGCGGACGAGTTTTGCTTCGAGACGAGTTTCAGCTCGGTTCGGCTCCTCCTCGCGATAACAACTGCCGTCTCTCGATCGTACGAGATCTTTCTCGGTAACGTTCGACTCGGACTCGCGAAGTAGCAATTCATCGCGTTGTTCGTCTCGAAACGAGCTGAACCTGGCGATTTCTTTCAGGTACGCTGGAGAACGCATCTCGCCTACGGTACGTCGCAAACGAGCCACCTGCTTCCGCGAATTATCGTTTACGATTCGGGGCTGACCGCGCTGGAAGCATCAGCATCGTTCTTCGATGCGAAAAAGAGGAGAAACACTCGGATTCCTAGGCTAACATTTGATCTCTCCGATATCTAAGGGGATCGTTGGCGAGTGCATACGCGATATACTTTCATGTAACACGTGTTTTATGTATAAATACGTTAGTATGGATACATGGTGTTCAATACGAGGATGTGTTTCATTCACCTTGCTTCACCAGTTTGTGAATCTTCAATATGTCCGATATGTAATTCCACACTTGGTTTT
>KQ435700.1:895230-919143 GCA_001276565.1 Melipona quadrifasciata | reverse complement strand
TTTGTTAATATAATTTCAATTGAGCTTCAAGTTCATTTCGTATATAACAATTAAATTTATAATTCTATCTATATTAGTTCAATTATAAGCGTACGAAAAAGTACAGAAAATAATAATAAAATGGTAATGCAATTACTCTAACTGAGAAACTGCACGAGAGACAGATCTTTATATAGTTGATCTATCAGAATGATCGAAATCGCCAATTAGTAATTTGTCTAGAATCAGAGATTCAAATGATATTTTTCAAAATACTTTGTATCAATAAAAAACACGCTCCTTTACTGTATTATGAACCTTCCTCCAATCCTTGCGTATCGACTCCCCTGACAAAACTTTTCTTACTTAATAGCAGCTCTCGCTAAGACACCTTTCTCAAATCTCCGCTTCCGATCTCCTAGCTAAAAATGGCGGCCTAATTATCTTTAATCACACATGCAACTATACTGCAACTGATTCACAAAACTCGACGTTATTACGCTAATGCAAATCGTTCGTGCGCTTCTTTCGCTCTTGTTATCGCGCGCAGTCTTCTCCCAGCGAGTCAAAGCGAGAAACGTCCTTTTTTTTTCTTTTTTCTTTTTTTTTTTTTTCAGGTAGTACCTTTCCCCTCGATAAAGCTAATTTAGCTTGGTCGAGCCTCGCAGAGAGAAAGAGAGAGAGCAGACGATTTTTTGTTGGGAAATGGAACGCCCAGGCTGGTTGGATTAGCCCGATGCAACTCGACACCGCTTTCGCCTCTATTCTGTAGATTCTACAAAAACGGGGAAAAACCCACGATCGAAGAGCTGGCTCTAATAAGCTGTAATCGGAGAAACTGGCAGTAGCTCGCGGTCCTTTCATTCGGATTTCGGACGAGGATCTTTCAACGCGTCCGGATTGAATGGATTGTCGTGCTTGTTCGGATCGGTTCGACGCGCGAAGGAAAAAATAAAAAGGAACATATAGTGCTCGCGCGAATCTGTCGCTTTGGAAAATATTACTGGAGCAAAACTGTCGTTACAGTAAACTAACTCATCCTTGTAATTTAAAAATGTAAACGATTGACGTTTTAAGGTAATTTATGCTCTGAAATATTGTTCGATTCGACTGGAAAATTGTCTTCAATCTCCTTCGAATTTAGTTTGTTCTAAATTCAAACTCACTCGGGAATACTGCGATCATTAATAACGAACGCTAAGGACCTGTTGTAGCTCTTTTTTTGATTTTTGTGTATTATGGTATTTTCGCAAAAATAAATATCGATAAAAGTGAAATTTACTCGTCAGTTTCCAGCTAATGTTAGAATTCCCCGTCGGTGGACGACATTGTTGGCATTGATGACAGCGAAGATTAGACAGTAAACGACGTCGCATTTAGCACGAGGATTTGACGGCGAATTAAAGGAGAGACGCGGGGTGTTTATTGTGACGGTGCACCCTTCCAACGTGGGAAACTGGGAAGAACAGGCCGTGGGGAGGAAACCATGAACCGGGCACCCCCAAGCTAATCGCCCGATCGCCTCTCGGCACTGACAAATTCGCGAGACGATGATGGATGTTATCGACTACCGAAAACGCTCTGTTGGTCGTCCAACGATCGAGCATCTATAACACTTCCATCTCATCCCCAGTTTCAACAGTTTCACGTCGCAACCCTGAATAAGTAGGAACTATCTTCCACGCGAAATAAAATAGTTTCGACGCTGTTAGTAAAATAATCCTGATTTTAAGGGAAAGTGGTTTGTGATGATGTAATCAGGCACACAAATTATACGTCATAATTATTCGCATTAGTTAATTATTAATGACTGCCACAGCGATGGCCTTCTGCATTAATTTTTGTTTTTTTACAATGATCGAAACGAAACTGAATATCGTGGACAAAAAAGGAAACAAAGGAAAATACTTTGTTTCCATCGCACTTTTGTTATAATAAATAACAATATGCTTCAAGATTTGGATACTTCGAGTATCTCCAAGACTCAAACACTATTAATTGCACTCTTCGTACAACAAATAATAACATATTTCCAGCAGGCGGAAATCTTCTCGGCAAAAATCTCGCGACGGTCAACGGTGTTAACAGGAAAAGACGCGGTGGTTTCTTTCCGGAAGAGCAAAGCGGTGCCGAGGCAATAACGAGGAGTCGCGAGAGTCTGGAACGATTCTCTAAACACGCCGATCCAACAGATTGGCGGTGGATGGGCTCTGGGGTGCCATGGGCCGTCACTTTGATATGTAAATACACGCACTGGCAGCCTGGTGTGTGCGTACCACCCGTTGCACGCAGACGAGCTCGCGCAAGCACCGACCGGGCGGGCAAAGTGTGCGCTCGTGAGCTTACGTACGAAACGCGGCAGAGCAGCCGATGTGCATTTGCTTCATCGAACATGCCACAATGGGGGCTCTGACTATAAAGGCAAATCTAGCGAAAGGGGGCTACTAAAAAGAGCGACGAAAGGGGGCGAAGAGGCTCGGCCCCGTCTTCCTCGAGTCTGCTGGAAACATTCAATATCTCCCCGTTATCTCTGGTCTAGTCGTACGTCAATATTGACTGAGAGACGAGTTCTCCTTCGCTCGGAACGCACCTTCTTTTCCACGATTTTCACGAGTTTCGCCGGTGAAACTGGTGAATTCCAAAGGAGTCTTGCCGCGCAATCCAGCATCCGTGCAAGAACGTTTGCGATTCTTTTTCGGGGTAAGAGAGAGGGTAAGGGTGTTAGATTTTTCCAAGCTTCGAAGAAACGTAGAGTTAATCTGCAAGAGTATATCCACTTGACATTTAACGCGGAGAGTGTCCCGAGAGGACGCGCAACGATCGGCGAATATTCCGCAACGCGGCGATGGGAGTCGAGTAAAGAGCGGCGATGAAAATAAAGTAGGCGGCTGTCGGAGAAAATGATCGTCAATAGACAGCTGTTAGAGTTGGCTACTCCGGCGTTTACGCTCGGCGTTAGACGAAACCACGGTGGCGATGGCGGATAATTGCCGCGCGCTGGATAATTGCTCGCTCTGGCACACGCACCGTGAAAGAATGGAGTTAATGGCCGTTCTATTGTGCGGTAATCTCAAAGTAATCGGCCCTCGTTTCCCCTTTCCTTCTTTTTTTCTTTTTTAAATTACTGCCCGAGTCACACCCTTTTCGAATGGAACGGCTGGAAATGATAGCGCGGGCCGCGGCGACTTCTATCGTCGCATGCCAAACAGCAATGTCGCGAAAAGAGAGAGAGAGAGAGAGACTTGCGCCTCGGAGACGCGCGCGCCGACGTTAGGGATGGGATCAAGTGCAAACGTGTAACTTTGCATTGAATCCGAATCACGTGTTTCTTCAAATGTCCAAAGCTGCTCTCGAACGCTAGTCGAAAGTGAAAGCGATCTATAAAAGCTGACTGAGAGAATGAGAAACTTACAGGTTAGAAATCAGGATTGATCTGATCAAAAGCTCAAGATTTTATCACTGAAAATGATTTTAGGTGCAACGCTGATGCAACGAAAATTAGCGATTGGTTGATTCGGGTCGCGTGATTCGCGAGGGGGCGTGGCGTAGACCTCGAGTAGAAGTGGCGGTGTCTGCTACTGAGCGATCGCACTTGTAATTTGTTTTCTATCGATTCAAATGTTTGCATGTCAATAAAATTCATGAATCTTCATTTCCTACTCAGAACAGATGCTTCTGGGCCTTTCAGTGAGACGAATCATACTGGGGTGTGCAGTTTTTTGCTTTTCCATTTTCACACACATAAATAGGCACAAATGATTGGACACTTGAAGCAATTCCACCGAAATTTAAATATTCCTTGTTTCGTTTGTACAATTACGATCGACGAATATTTTGTACATCTTACTATAAAACGTTTCGCTGAATTAACATTGAATGAAAGGAGCGTATCTGTGTCACTCGAGTTACATAAACTTTTTTCAATGCGTACCTCAAGATGAGTATCTCGATCATTCCAACCAACGTTGAACAGGTATACTTAAAAGTCGCTTAACTGAGATGTTTCCTGCAATAATTGCAAAATTGATCTTCGGCTTCAATTATCTGTACTTATTGACGTTAATTATTGCTTCGATTATACACGTTACGATCAAGTTGAAAAAAGACATTTGAATTTGTATCTTATACGTTGTTTTACTCGGACCTGTCCAAGTACTTGCACACATAATCATGATTTCTTTGAAAGTAAGGCAACCAGCGCATAAACGTGTACATTTGATGCGAACGCAATGTTTCAAGATCCTACTACGTGGAAAAACTACGTGGGAAACGCGTTTGCTCAACTCCACGAATAAATATCTATCGCAAACAACTGAACTGAAACGCGTAGTTGCCGACTGTTTCCCGGTCTTTCTCGTTAATTATTCGGATTGAATTGCACGTTTAAAGAGACAGAAAGAAAGGAGGAAATACTCGTAAATATTTCGTCAGACGCGGAAGTAAAGAGTAAACGGGAAAGCAAAAGAGATTGAAAAAGATTCGAAGCTACTTGCGAGCTACTCGAACCCATCTCTAGCCGAGCGTATCCTACCGTACGTATACGTGCACACGTACCGAGCAACGAAAGCGTTCGGGTTCCTACGCTGAGGCCCACCCGTTTTCACCCCTTGGGAGTCGTAACCGGCTTGTTGCACATGCACGCGACTGTTGATCCAAGCGTGTATTGGTAGCCGCGCATAATGGTGCCCATTTAATGTTAACGACGCCATTTTCTGAATATGGATATCAACCGCCTTTGACTTGAGGCGCTCATGAATTTTCATACACCGCCGGGGTTCCACGCGTTCCTACGCGCCAACGATACCTTCCGCTGAATCAACAGCCATTGCCCGGTTTAATTTCTCCCCGGCTACCCTCTCCCCGGCCCTTTCTTTTCCTTCTTCCTTGCTTTTCCACACTGACGAGCTGAGAAATTTTCTCTTCCAGGAACATAATATATATGGCAAGCTCGATCTCCTCGCCAAGTTTTACTTGCGTTTCGCGATGGAATTTTCAATTTTCTTGTTGCAGACTCGAGAACTGTGTTTAGTCCAATTTTGCAACTGCCGTGACGTAGAAAGATATATTTGATTTTTGTTGCACAATTTGGGAGACAAGTATTTCGTGCAATCGGAGTTCATTTTCATTCGCAGATTGAATTACTAGTTTATTCTTACGTTCTGATTAATCTGATTAAAATTTCTCTGAAGAGGACAAATATCGACGAATAAAGGCATCGTTCCAGAAATTTGGAACGTCAATTTTAGATAAAACCATGTTTCTTCGACAGACAGGAAATTACATTTACGATTAGAGTTTGCGTGCCCATTGATTTTTCGAACGCCAACCCAAAATTGCGCCCCAAATTTTTATCTCGTCAAAAATACCGTTTATAATTAATATCTGTTTGTTCCTTGAACGTAAAGCCGACAAGAGTGCCAAAATTTCGGAGCAAAATCCTGCTTTCCTAATAACAGTTTCATCAACTATTTTCATCTCGAGTATGTCGCGAACCATCGACGCGTGAGAGAAAAATGTCACGAGAAAACGAGGCAGCCTCTGACAAGCGTTTATACCTGAAAGCAGAAGTTGGCGTGACTTTGGTGACGTCAGTGGCAGGTAAGTGTTTCCCCCACCGAGAAACGCGTTAGTTTGCAGGTGAGCAGGCGTGGTCTTTTCTCAGCCAATGGTGTTCGCGGGGCAGGACGATACCTGAACAACCTGATAGCACACCTGAGACGCGCGCACCTCTTTTGCTCGTGTCGAATCCGGCTTGGGGCTCGCGATGAATCGTGACACGCGATTCCACCGCCAGTTTTATTAATTTCGTAACGCTAATTATCGTTCCGGTGGCTCTTGCCACCATGTTGCACGGATCGGCCCGCGAGTAAATAAATTTTAGCCTAAACCTTTCGTAGGAACGACCAACAGAGAAAACGAGCGGTGGTACATTACAGAAGGTAAAGGTGTCCACTCCGAATTTGGATTACATTACACGTATTGAGATCGCTAGAATAACTCGTGTCGTTATAAAATTTATTGAATTTCGCACGGAACCGGAAATCTGCGTACCTAAACCTAACCTAAACCGAATAATGACTAAATTTTATAGTTTCGCAATTGTACGCTGTGAAATCCAAAACTAAGCAATTCTAAAGGCATTCTCCAACAACTAAACAAAACAATTCAGAATCCTAACGGAGAATAAAATTCAGTTAAACTAAAAGTTCCAAAATTAAATAATTACTGTCTCCGATAATATCACCCAGGTTACCTTAATTTCATGACACTGACGATCATTCTTTCTTAACGTCGACACGAACTGTTTCGCGAGAGGAAACTTTATCGATGGCCTGGCAGAGAACCAATCAGGAGGTGGGTATTTTACCGAGGAAACAATGCCCAAATACGCGAGCAGAAATTCATCGTTACTCGAGAAAGGGATTATATTGGACGTATTGTTCTCGCGGTAAATATAGCAGCACCACCGTCGCAACGTAAGTGTACGTAATAGGAAAATGATAAGGTAGAGAGAGGTATAGACCGATGTGCAATCGTTCCGCGATATCTTGGAAAACATGCAATCACACGCGGTAAATACGCGAAGTAATGGCCGAGGGAATCGACGTAGAAACCGAGTATCGAAAATATACTCTCGTCTCGATTGTCGCGTCAGGATAAAGCGGAACCCGCACCGCTTTCGCACCGGTATATTCGACTCGCTGTTCTCGAGAAAGAAGTAGAAGGAGAGGCGCCATGATTAATAGAGTACGATGTAAGGACCGTTGAATCGATTAGATTAGAAGAGTGAGACTTGGATTGACAAAAGGTATTTACAATCGTCCCTCTTATTTAACGGACTCCACCGTTTCACTCTTACGGTATCGAACAAAGTATAAGATATCATTTCGTATCGCGCCAAATCGAGAGAGATAATTGCACGGCACTCTCCAAGTGGCGTAAGCGCGCGAATCGTTTCCAGCAGGCGTAAAACGGATTCAACAGATGGATTACGAGGCGTGACAACGGCGGCCTTTTCCACGTTCGCGACGTAATCTCAATTATAGACGACTTAAATAATAATACAAATTAGAAGAATGGACCTCCTGAGAAGATAATTCCGCGGTAGCGGCCGATATTAGACACGGCTGAGGCGAGCGGAGTAGCAGAGGACCTCCCAGCTGTCCTCCCACCGCGCGGAGATTACAATAATTACCATTCTTATTTACCTTCTCTGCCCTCTCCCTGCCCCAGACCCCCCTCCGCTCTTCTTCGCAACCTCTCTCTCCACGTCAATTACATCCGTCAAAAGTTTCTCGCTTTAATCTCGAGATTAATCGCCGCCCTCAAACTGCGCGCCGCGATTGCGGAGTTTCGGCACGTGGATATTCATCTCCGGACCAACAGTAAGATTATTTTTCGCTTCTGCCGTCATTAAACGCAGAGCTGCCACCGAGGCTCTCCGGCGAAAGCGAGTGAGAGAATTTCAGGCGAATTTTCATCGACTCGCATTTTATACCGCGTAAAGGTAAAGATCCCAAAGTATAGAAGCTCTCATCCTCTGAGCAAAAATCGTCTCGAAGCCAGAAGAAGATCTTCTTCCAGCTCGATTACAAAATTGTAGCTGCGCGAGTCATCAACTGTGAGGCATCAATGTATCTATCCCTCGCAGTGGCACGCGTCCCAGCGGCGCGACTTTTCCGCCAGCCAGAGATCGGCCGAACGTCCCACTGAGCTACTGTGCCCGACGTAGCAAGGTGTGAACGAAGCGCTAGTAAACCGAGCAAACAACGAAGACAATAAGTTGGCAAATCTCACGGTGGGACCGTAGGCAGGCGGTCGCACGTGCTGAGAGGAAACTCGAGACACCAGTAATCATCGGGACCGGCCACCGCCCCGGTAAGAGAAGGGGGATGATGCTTCGTCGGCGGCACCTCCTGGGACGATAATTCGACGTAGGGGCACCCTGAAGTACCCGTCGTGCCCCGTCGGCAGGAGGTCGCCGGTTACGCCCCTGAGATATGCGCAAGAACGCTACGAACAACCGCTACCCTTTGCATTCTCCTCTCCTCTCTTCTGGCCGTTTTCCTCTCGCGAGCTCTTTTCCCTTTCTCTTTGTGCCTCTTCTTTATTTTTTCTTCCTTTCTTTCTCTTCCCGTACGTTCCGCAACGACGCAACACGGCCGGTTGCCGACAGAATCGCGAACCCGTTTCCAACGTGAACGCCCACCGGAAACAGCTGAACCGGCGTGCTGAATGGTCCGTCGATAGAAGATATAAGAGCGCTTGGGATCCGATTACGAGGACACGGGGTCGCGGGACCGTTGGGTGACCGTTTGGCTCGTTGAACGCGCATCGAAATCCTTTTCAGAGATTCCATGGCTTGGTCTACCCTGCACGAGCTCCCGCGAATTACACTTTTACGGACCAGACGGCCGACAATGAGAAGACTTCTGCACTCGTCGGAGTGCATGGGTCAAACGTGCGCGTCGACGATTATACAATGAACAGGGATTCTTTTCTTCTCCAGGATGCAAATTTCGGACGTTGCATTCGCTTCGGCAGCACAACGCGTGTATAGATGGTTTTCGATTTTTAGAATAATTGTAATTGATGAATCTAGCAAATCAGTTTGAAACGCCACAATATCATCATATGTATACGGTTGCAAGAAAATATTTCTCAAAACAGCGTCAATGGGCCATGATCTGGGAAACTGGTTTTCTAATTTGAGCCACGAGTATTCTAAATTAGACCTGTTTCTCGGTATTTTAAGGAAGAACTTTTATGCAAAAACGTACGATGTCGAATAAACAGGAGCCTGGTCGAATTCGTTTGAATAACAAGAAACAAGTAGACGATAATCTGAGACACCTGTATAATAACCAGTTCGTATATGATACCACTGGCTACTCTAGAATATAGAAATAGTATTTCGAAAATAATATTTCCCCAATTATTTCGAAATTAATTCGACCGACCGACTCGATTGTCTGATCAGTGAACAATGGTCGGCTGCCGCCGCCGCCTTCGGATATTTGTTTTTGTGGGCACCCATGCTAAGATCTGGCAGAGATTGAACGATTCGTTACGGCGCTTAACGAATCGAAGAAATATTGCAGTCGGAAACGGCTCGTTTCTCTTTTTTTTTTTTTTGGAGCAGAATTCTCCAAGCGAACGGACGTCGGTAGAACAAAGGAAAAATCCTTCGTGTTCCCGACGCGAGGTATCCTTGCTGGATGAAACTCCGCCTACTCTACCCTTATTACCGCACTCCTTTCCCCCGTTGCTTTTGTCGGCGAGCTGAAATTCCTCCCAAACAGTACGGCGGTTTCCGAAATCGATCGAATTTTCCCTACTCGTTGTGCGAACATCGTTGTTGCCGATACTCGCGAAAGGAAAACGGCAATCACGTTGCTGAAACTTAAATGTGGCAGAGTACACTGACAAGAGATTGTTACAACGTTATTCGCAATATATCGTGTCATGTTGTTACAATGTATCGAAAAAATGTGCACGTTGGAAGGATGAATCCATCCTCCCTCTAATTTTGGCGAGCACTCAAAGAGTTGAGGAACAGACGACGTCATGTAAACACATGGCGTTTCGATTTCTCGACAGATTGCGAAGGATCGATCCTCCAGATGTTGGAGATACCGGTCACCTTGTTGTATTTTCTGTGAAAGACGCGCTTCGTCATCTGGAATAGAAAATGTCAGCTGCTGGAGAAAGCACAACTTCTGTTCCGTTTTTAGTGCCTATCGTTCAAAGTCGAAGTAGATTTGACAGGCTCCAATTGGCATTCGTGCGAGATAAGATTAGAAGAATAACTTTACCGTCAGAGAGATAAACTCGGTTAAATCTGTCGTAGGTGTCTGCTGTCTTGTCTTTCTCAATTCAGAATGTTAGTTGAAAATATTACGCTGAAGCAGGTGAATGTTGTATTCTTCACATTTGTGAACACTTCTTTTACAATGAACTGTAACATCGAAGGAAGTGTGTTAAAATCTATCTATATCACGAGACAATTGCACAATTGCGCAATAAATAAAAGATACATGTTCCAGGTAAAATACGGATGACAAATAATCGAAAGGTCAAGGTGAAATACGACTAAATGCAAAATGTCTGACGGCGATCAATTGAACTGCTCGGAATTGGAAACTTTGAGATGCTCGTCGCCAGATGACTGGGACACAACCCCAGCTTATTAGATCGTGAGTAAAAGAGGGACGGAACGGTGGCACACGCGTGTCGCACGGTGACACGCTTCTCCTCGGTTCGGTCTGCGTTGAATTTCGGGAGGGCAGTGCAGCGGGGCACGCCCTCTCGCCCCTGCGAAGCATAATTCCGATTTTCGCTGGTACATGTGCCTCGGTGGAGCACAAACCGGGCCGCAATCTTCGTCCATGAGTGAATAACGCGTGTTGTGCAGCTACCGGGGGCTCCGGGGAAGTTCTCGCAGCACGCGCAGGGGCGTATCAAGGACGCCTCGAACCAACGCCCCTGTCGACCCTTAGGTGGTCCAGGGCGTCACTGGGTGGTACACGCTTTAATTCCAGACCAGCGAGTCCTTTTCCTTTTCACTCGTTGCGCAAACCCATCGACGATTCTTCGATGCCACGTAAGAGAATTAAATGTAACATCTCTCCGAAAGGAAGAAAGGAAGGAACAGCTTTAGGATTAGTAGAATTCGGACCGTGGATAAGACTTTGATAAAAATTATAGCGAGTATAATTAATTATTATCACTGAAAGTTTTTTTTTAGCGAGGGTAACCCAGAAAATCGGCTTCTAATGCAACGAAAATTAGCGATTGGTTGATTTGACTCACGTGACTCGCGAGGGGGCGTGGGCTAGACCTCGAGTAGGAGTGGCATTGTCTGGTACTGTAATTTGTCTCGTATCGATTCAAATGTTTGCGTATGAATAAAATTTTATGGCAAAAAAGTCGTCTTCATTTCCTAGTCAAAACAGTTACTTCTGGACTTTTCAGTGAGACGAATCGTACTGGAGTACAAGTGCAGTATATGTTCTACGTGAATGTTTTCGCAGCTCCAAATTTCCCAATAGGACATCAAAATTCACTTACAAACACGACTATTTGAAAACCGTGAAGGCCGGCACAATGCGAATTTTAGAATTCTCTCATAGCTGGTCGGTTCTGTGCAGTTTTTATTATACTCTCTGCTTCGAATGTTTTCTACATCTTCGTGCATTATACGCATTCGGTGCCGTTTTCTACATATCTGAGTTAGGCAAACGCGGGATGTTAGTATCGCTGTTCGACTCCCACGATACGAAAAATTGAATCACGATCGAACATGTTCTTTGTTACAGGCGGCAGAGCAGTATTCGCAGCTTTGTGAGAGTGATCCACTCTGCTTTTTCGAATTTTTCAAAATTTTGGCGCCAAGCCGCTTGATCGACGATCGAGTTTTTATACTTAAAGCAAATGATAATTTGGCACAACGCCGCTAAATGACAAAAATACTTTCGGACGTAATGAACAATCTCGGAAATCACTGTTTGATTCTTCCAAGAATATGCTACTTCACGCACTTTGTACGTTGTCAGATACAAATGGATATTTATCTAGTTCAAACTTTAAGCTACCTTATTCTCGAAGGCAATGGAACATAAATTTACCTAGTTTAGCGTGTGTTGTCACGATGCACGATAATTACACAAAACGTCGTGCGAAAAATAAGATTCGACGTCGTGCGCGACCGTCGTAAATTATCATCTGGTTGCTAGATGAAAGGTAAACGGTTTTCAACAATTGCGACGTTAATGATAATTCGTCGAGCGAGGGCTTCTTTCGTTTTTTCTCGAATCAGCTTGAATCAAGCGGCGTTTAATAAATTCCAATTAACCACTGGTGGACATGGACCACCGGGGATCCGGTAGTCGAATCGTAAGTCGCATAAACACACACGCGGCTCATTAGCCACCGAGGGGGAGAGAAACAGGATCGCTTGGCCTTTTATAGTCGAAGGTGGCAGAAGCTACCGCCTTCCTCAGTCAGTAGAAAGGACGCCGGTTTACGACTGGAGGTAAAGTCGATGGATATTGCCAAAGGATACCACCATCACTGTGGTCCTTCGTCCTTTCTCTTCCACCCCCTTTTCCGTCTCCCGCTGCGATTTCCACGTGCTGTCAGTTTGTTGTCATTTTGTGATTCTCGTCACTTTACGAAGAAATGTGCACAGAGCATAATTGTACGTAGGTATCTGACTCTGCCGAGTCAGTCACGAAATTGCAAGTTTCAAACATTTAAAGAGAAACGAGAGTTTCATTTATCAACGAAAAGTTTCGAAAGAATTGTAAATAACGTTTCTCTTCATATTTGAAGGTATAATTGTCACTTGAATGCATCAGAGATGCATAAAATGTTATAAAATAATTATAAGTTGTACTTAATCGACTGTACCGTCGATCGTTTCTTGACGACCATCTATTCACTTTTCATCCGTGCAACGAAAATTCACGTTCGAATGATTGGACTCGACGCTGGACGAAAGTTCAATTAACCGAAATTCCGTGCCAATTGGAATAACTCGGATTCACAATTGGTTTTATACAACTTGTTAGAGTCGTTTGAACGCGACACCGTTGCAATATCATTTTGTCGACGATCGCGCCGATCGATAAGTTTCGCAAGATCGACGGCGACGATTGACTCGACGATTCGAAGTTGAGCAGGACTGACGATGCGGCCAGAGTGCACCGTTCGCGGCGATAATCATACGTTTACGTTTACAACTCTGCTCGACGTAGGGATGCTACCACTTCCTCGTGTATGCGATCCGCGAGCCTTGGCTATCGCGTAATAACAGGCTCAACAATAAGCAATATCGATCGCCAAGTGCAGATGTTCAACTAGAAAACATTTTTTTTTCATCTCTCTCTCTCTTCTCTCTCTCTCTCTCTCTCTCTCCCTGTCGAGCAATTATCAACACGAAAGAATTCTCACAGCATGCAGGCGTATCATCTTGAAAAATCCATGTAAACCACGTAACGAGTTTTCCTTTATCTCTCATTATCGTTCCTTCACAATTTCCCGCGATTGCTATGCGAGACGTAACGGTGGAAATGGCGCCGCGTTTAAATTTACATCGAAACGCGGCACGCGAGTGGAATCGAGAATAACAAGGGGAGGGTTAACAGGGTGTTCATACGCGAAAGGATTAAGAATTAAACAAGTCTTGTAGAGAATGCTGTCAATAAGAAAATTAAAGAATTTTAGAACGTGGAATACACAGCGAGTACTCATTCGTGCTATATCGTTGTCATTTTATTATAATATTAATAATATTTAATGCCGTTAATATTAATAATATTAATACTGTCAACTAAGATGTTACAACTATGATTTGTATTTTCTCATGATGCAAGTTTAAAAATTCGTTTGAAATTTTTTATTATAATATTAATAATATTAATACTGTCAACTAAGATGTTACAACTATGATTTGTATTTTCTCATGATGCAAGTTTAAAAATTCGTTTGAAATTTTTTATTATAATATTAATAATATTAATACTGTCAACTAAGATGTTACAACTATGATTTGTATTTTCTCATGATGCAAGTTTAAAAATTCGTTTGAAATTTTTTATTATAATATTAATAATATTAATACTGTCAACTAAGATGTTACAACTATGATTTGTATTTTCTCATGATGCAAGTTTAAAAATTCGTTTGAAATTTTTTATTATAATATTAATAATATTAATACTGTCAACTAAGATGTTACAACTATGATTTGTATTTTCTCATGATGCAAGTTTGAAAATTCGCTTGAAATTTTTTATTATGATATTAATAATATTAATACTGTCAACTAAGATGTTACCACTATGATTTGTATTTTCTCATGATGCAAGTTTGAAAATTCGCTTGAAATTTTTTATTATGATATTAATAATATTAATACTGTCAACTAAGATGTTACCACTATGATTTGTATTTTCTCATGATGCAAGTTTGAAAATTCGCTTGAAATTTTTTATTATGATATTAATAATATTAATACTGTCAACTAAGATGTTACCACTATGATTTGTATTTTCTCATGATGCAAGTTTGAAAATTCGCTTGAAATTTTTTATTATGATATTAATAATATTAATACTGTCAACTAAGATGTTACCACTATGATTTGTATTTTCTCATGATGCAAGTTTGAAAATTCGCTTGAAATTTTTTATTATGATATTAATAATATTAATACTGTCAACTAAGATGTTACCACTATGATTTGTATTTTCTCATGATGCAAGTTTGAAAATTCGCTTGAAATTTTTTATTATGATATTAATAATATTAATACTGTCAACTAAGATGTTACCACTATGATTTGTATTTTCTCATGATGCAAGTTTGAAAATTCGCTTGAAATTTTTTATTATGATATTAATAATATTAATACTGTCAACTAAGATGTTACCACTATGATTTGTATTTTCTCATGATGCAAGTTTGAAAATTCGCTTGAAATTTTTTATTATGATATTAATAATATTAATACTGTCAACTAAGATGTTACCACTATGATTTGTATTTTCTCATGATGCAAGTTTGAAAATTCGCTTGAAATTTTTTATTATGATATTAATAATATTAATACTGTCAACTAAGATGTTACCACTATGATTTGTATTTTCTCATGATGCAAGTTTGAAAATTCGCTTGAAATTTTTTATTATGATATTAATAATATTAATACTGTCAACTAAGATGTTACCACTATGATTTGTATTTTCTCATGATGCAAGTTTGAAAATTCGCTTGAAATTTTTTATTATGATATTAATAATATTAATACTGTCAACTAAGATGTTACCACTATGATTTGTATTTTCTCATGAAGCAAGTTTGAAAATTCGTTTGAAATTTTTTATTATAATATTAATAATATTAATACTGTCAACTAAGATGTTACAACTATGTAACATATATATAACAACTATGTATGATTTGTATTTTCTTATGACGCAAGTTTGAAAATTCGTTTGAAATTTTTTATTATGATATTAATAATATTAATACTGTCAACTAAGATGTTACAACTATGATTTGCATTTTCTTATGATGCAGGTTTGAAAATTCGTTTAAGAAAAAGCTTAATTATTTAAACGTGCGTCATTATTGAGAAGAATTTCGACCGCGTCAAATCAAAGAAGGATATGACTTACCTACTGTAAGAAATAGTTACCAATGGTAACTAAGAAATAACATCATCGCTTAATCTAAAATCAATTAGTGTATTTCTAGAGAAAATTCTTCAGTCCAAATTGGACACATTTATATTTGTCGAATATAATAAAATGAAAGGAACGTAATGAAGGAATATAATTCCCCTCCTGTTCTAAATATTTGCAGTTTAGGTACAAATTTAAACGACCGAGTCTTCTCTGCAAGAATAGATCCCCCCTCAGAAATTAAAATTCTGGAAAATTTCTCTCGAGCCTACGAAGTTCAGACTTTACAAATTCTCCCACGGCTCCTGAAAAATGTGAAAAACTTGTTTTCTGCGAGTGGAGAAAACTGCCACGAAAGCCACCGACTCGTGCCATCCACTTTCTGGATGTCCGAGCCGAGAGTTTCTCGTTTGAAATAATTTTCGAAGACAGAACGCACCACTCTCTTCGCGGTGTCTGCGAATCACGAATCAGCGCTGGCGGATAACACAGGCCGCCGGTGGTGGAAAGACGCGGCGGTAACGGTAACGGCAATTGAGAAATCGAGGAGCGGAGTTGTAATTAACGTGGCATGGAGCAGGAACCGACCGGCGAGAGGGTGGAGAAGCCCCCGAAGCGTCGGGCGGTGGCGCGCAGCGGCGGCAATTGCGCGTTTGTAATTAATTAAATAACGATATAATTGGCTCATAGAGCAATTAGTTGATTGATACGCGAGACCCTGACGGGCGAGAGAGCGAGGGGGTGACGAGGGAAACGGTTGTATGCACGGACACGCGCGACGGAGAGACGGAGAAAGAGAGGAAGCACGGAACGATGCGAAGCCCAGAGGTGAAATTGTTTCACCGAAGTTGCACGCCAGTCAAACGATGGATCACACGATGGGGTGTAATTTATTTGCAATTTGCATTCGATTTACGCGCGAAATTTATCGCGATTCAGACCGGCCTCCGGACGGCGAATTAATCAAATTAAACGTAAGGCTGGTGAAAGAGTCTTGCGCGTGCGACTAGTAGAAATTCTGAAAGAAGCCGACGATCCAATGGTCGCGAATTGACCGGTTGACTATTGTCAGAGACTTACGACTGCTCAAGTATGTGTGTGTGTGTGTGTTGTACAAATAATTTCAACATTTCATCAACACTATTGTGACACTATCACTACTTATTTTACAATAAACATCTCGAAGTTACTATACACATCTCTAGATTGTGTTTTTCAAATTTCAAAGCGTTTTGTATAAAGGCGCACAATGCACTCGTGAAATGTTGTATATTGAAGTCGACAAGTGCTCGAATACCTTTGCGAGCAACTGTGCACGTGTCAATATACATATGTTCTTAACTTTGTTTCGACAATCGTGTCTCTCATTACTGACAATAAAATTTCAACCACCACAGAGTTACGTTTCACGTTCTTCTTTGAGCGTTCAAGCCACTTTTGCGAGCCACAAAACTTCGAAATATTTATAACTTTTAAATTAAAATTCGATTTGATCAATCTCTACTCTTCGTTCGACGAATTTCAACTAGAATAGTCACTGCGTTAACAAAGTCAACAGCACGATGCAACGTCACGTTGAAAAAGACTGTACGCTTAAACCAAAGTTGATATTTCCAACTGAAACGAAAGATCGATCAACAGAGGGGAAAAACGATTAATCGAGACGCGTGGGGACGTTCCACCGTGAAAACAGGGCAACGCACAACAACGTTAAAGAATTTTATCTGATGGATCGACTTGTGAGACAAGAGATGCGCCTCGGCCGATACACGGCCATTCCTTTTCACGCTTCTTATCTGTCCAACCGCCGGGGTCCGGAGTGAAACACATTTTCAGTGTGAAACAAAGGAATAATAACGTGTAAAAGTCCGGTGTAAGTCACGGTGAACGTGTAAGAGAACGTGGACGCGGTTCGTTGTTCGGTGAACTCGCAGGCGGCGCCAACGAGTCCTTTGATGGTTCGCCGCGCGGTCGCTTTTTCAGGTAGCCACAGACGCATTAGTCACTCTTCTCGTTCTCTTCGCTTGTCTCTCTTCAAAGAAGAGAGGATGACCAGCCGCGCGCAGGTATCTAAATGAGCTGCTCAGAATTGTTAATAGGCGCCGCAGCCGCGAACAACAACGCGTGTCTCGTCGACGCGCGAGCTCTCCCCTTTTCCTTTCCACCCCGTGGCATCTGTGTGTCATCCCCGTATCGCGTCCTGGGTCCTTTCGATTAACAATGTTCGCCATTGGCGGTGCTCTGTGGCCCGCGAATCCCTTCGAACATGTACAGTGATCGGACAAAATCCAGTGGAACATCTTGCGCATCAACATCGCGATTAATATTACTGAATTCTATAAAAGGTGGAAGATTCGGAATATCTTGCGTTTTAACACAGTTTGGATTCATTTCCTTAATTAATTCTCAAATTCTGGATCACGAAATTTTATAAATGCTCTCAGAGAAACTGCAGGATTTATAAAGAATTTTAAAACACGTAAAAATCCGCAAAATCGAGACCAAGGTCCGAGAAAGACTCTCAGAAATTTTCACAGAATTGAAATACCTCGATGTTTTTCCAAGCTTCTACTTGAAAAGAAAAAAAGAAAGAAAAGAAAATACCGCCAAGTATTACGCGCGAATCTTTTGAAGTATATTTCGTCAAGTACAAGTATAAAAGTACCAAGAAGAGAGAGAGAGAGATTTTATTTTTGAGCGAAAAAGTGGTTTATTCAAGGTCCGAGGGGGCGGTCTTTGTTCTTTAGGAAATCAAGTATGAAGCCATCAAGCTGCCAGTAAATCGCGAGCCGCGGGCTCGGCGAGCCTCTGTTTTTCTGCGGCAGAGTCCAATCTCGGCGCCAGCCCGGAAAGCCAAATCACGGCCTCATTATAAAGTAATTAAAACCCATTACTAATGCTATCCTTTATCGCGGCCGGGCAAAGGGGCCAGAAGCCGACGCACAATGAAACGGCAGTCAGACCCTCGTCTTCTCGCGCCGCGGCTCTCTCCGATGCTGGAACCTCGATTTTCGCCGCATAATCCAATAGCAGTTCGAGGCACGACAGGACACCTCAGAGCCTCGAACCCTCTCCGTTCGCCAATATCCGTCCTACGATGAACTTCCAATAGGATTTTCGCGTGTTTTAATTGAATTTGACGGCCAATGGACGACGACCGACACGACTCCGTCAGAACACACGCGTGTACTTTTTAAAACCATTTCTTCCTTGCTTTTCTCCAGTTTTTAAAACTTTAAATAAATATTATAGAATACATCGGTTAATAAAAGTGTCCAAACAGTTGAATTCAGATAGTCAAAAACATAGAAATCCTAGTTAAATAGAAATGCAATTAACTTTATTTTTTACTCTTTTGTATTTCAAACAAGTGCAACGATAGAGTTTCGGATATTTTTTCTTTTTTTTTTTTCAATTCTATGCAGTTCAAGGAAAAGAACTGTAGAAAATAAGAATTATCCACTTTAATTCAATTTATCGAGTCGAATTGTTATTTGATTCAATTTAATTTATTTACCCGTACGAGCCACAGACTTTTTTATACAAAGACCTAACCTAACCTAAACCTAATCTAAACCTAATCTAAACCTAACCTAAACCTAACCTAAACCTAACCTAAATCAAGAATGTCACAAGCTCGGTTAAACTGGAGGAAGAACAAATGCAAACCTACTCCTCGATCATCGACCGAGAGATGATTTCACTTATACTGGCAGAAGCTCTCTTCCCTTCGGTGAGAAGAGACTTTTTGCACGCGCAGGACGTCAACATAATTACGAAGATCTACCAATCAGCTTTCGGGAAGCGACGGGCGACAAAAAGTGACCTTAACGGGAATAAAACTATGACGAAGCCGGTGGCGCCAGGGCTCCTCCAACTCATTACGCGATTCTCCTCGCTAACCCTTCATCAGCCTCTGTGGAAGACTGAGTTTCAAAATTTACCTCCAGTGCACATACAGCGCGAGAGAAAAGGAGAGAGAGAGAGAGAAAGAGAGCTTTCTTTCCTTCGCGTTTCGTTCTTATTGCTCTTCACGGCACTCTGTTAGACACAACGCAACGTTGAATGGAAAACGATTGGAAACGGGCCGACTTGGAGCGGGATAATCCCGCGTTTAACCGTGATAAAGAAGGGAAAGAAAAAAGGGATAAACAAACAGGAGGATGTGGCGTTCATCGATCATCCTAATGGAGGGAACGAATTCTCGTATCTAAGAGCCTGAGGTTGAGGTTGAGGCGAATTTGCCGTTGCGTTTCAGAGTGATGCAGTTTCAGTTGTTACATCGCGGACTCTTCTTTATCTTCCCTGCAAATTTTTTGCGAGAATAATTAAAAAGGGTAGAACCTTTGTTTCATCCGTTAAATATTATAATAGGTAAATATACTGTAAAGACTGCAATAACTGCACAAATGGACACCCAGTGCCATTTTATTGATAAGATATTTTCTAGTATCAATTGAGATTAATTGTAACGCTCGAGTTTCACATTAAAAATCTAACACTTTGTAAAGTCTGTAAAAAACTTTTTCAATCGTTCCAATTAAAACAGCAATTAGCAATTAAAACAGCGTTAGAGTGAACAGAATTGATTTTACTGCAAATGATCTTTCAGTTATTATTTTTCTCATGAAATATATGTGTCAAGGTTCGATTAAAAAGATTCTCTTTAAACGCCAGACAAAGGGAAAACGATCAACGAAGCATCTGAAAGGGTATCGTGATAATTCATTTTCACAAATTATCGATGGAACAGCGTCTATGCTGAGTCAAACAAGTAATGGTTGGTACAAACAACTTGGAAATTCCAAGCTCTCGCAACAACGTCATCCCCGCGACGTTCGACAATTAGCTAGTAGCCGCTCGTTTTTCTCGCGTCGAGAGAAGTTCTCCGCTTCTGGGACGAGCCTTCGGTTTTCCCCGGAACGGCCGATGGAACGGCTCGTGATTAGAGAGGTGCGACATTTTCGCGATCTTATCGGCGAGTTAAGTATCGCTTTCCAGCATTCCGACAAAGCCGGCCAGGCAAAGGCGACGGTGATGACGGGTGTAGATACAAATTGGGGTCGAGAGAGCAAAGGTCCGATCGATCGTCGAGAGATCCTTATCCGTCTAATGGACAGAAGCCACTGGAGGCAAAATCAAGAGTCACTTATTTCCGGGATCCACAACGCCGTGAATTAATTCTTTCTTTCTTTCTCTCTCTCTTTCTCTCTCTCGTGAAATTAAAATTCTCTCGTTTCTTCCTTGTTAGATCGCTTTCCTTCGTTCCAAGGAGCGAGAGAAGCTAGCGAGGAGTGTCCGGACTGGAACAGTGAGAATTAAAAGACATTTGGAGTCCTTTATGCTCGTCCTCGTTAATTCGTAAAGAGACGGAGAAGCTGTCAGAGCGTACAATCGCTCGGAGGAGCAAGAGATGACTGGTCGGATCCCTTTGGTCGAAGAACGTTGGTCAAGAATCGTCCGATCGATTACGAAATGATTTGATTAGTTGCGAACGTGCTTTGTTGGTCAAGCACCACCTACAGTTGTTCGCACGAATGTGTTCGAAGAGTTGTAGCAAACTTTTGAAGTTTTATTAATACCGTAGCGAGAAACGAATTTGAAATCAACGTGAATATGTTTGTCGCGTGTTTGTTGAAAAATTCATGCAGAGCATGAACGATCATTTCGAACATATGCTATTCTTCCATGTTTAAATTGGGATAAAAACGAAACTAAATAACTAGTCGATACAATTTTTTTTTATTAAGTTAAAGGCGGAAGTCCAAACAACAAGAAAACAATATAGGTTAGGTGCTTTGAAGACTGACAGAACAAAAGAACGTGCTAAGACCATCTATTGACAAAATCCGCAATCACTTAGTTGCCAACCCAATAGTATCAAGTGGCTTGTAATGGATTGTTTAAATGTTTTTCTGATATTTGTGCAATGCAGGTATACGTTTTTAGAACATTGCGCGGTACAAACGATGTAATTTTCAAAATGTTTTGCATAATGTATTCACAAAACGTTTCTACAAACTGTCACATAACTTCCACTTGGTCTCGTTTTAAAGCTTCTGAATTGACAGAACTGATTTGTAAGTTCGTTTTCTTCGAGGATAGAGTGAAGACAAAATTGAGAACTTTTCTTCCAACTAAATCCACCAATTTGAAGTCTAATCTCGTAAAACTCGCGGCAGGATTCCTCTTCGCCATTTCATCCAACGTCCAACACTGGAATTAAACGACAAAAACTCGAAAATCCAACATTTCGTTGTCCAACACCAATGTTTAACATTCAGTATAAAAGAATGAAAAGAGTTCCAGGTAAAGCTAATTACGAAAGAAACTGTTCACGAAAGATGCAAACAACGCAACATCATCTTCCGAAAGGCAGAAACTGTCAAAGTGGAAGGCTTCGCGCTACAAAGTGAGACTAAACTGGATCGCCGTCTGTTAGCATCTTTCCTCGCAAAGTTACGTCAGTCGAGATCATACGACAATTTCCCATTGTCGTCGGTTGTGCCGACCTCGCGGTGGAGGAAGGAAGCGGCAGAAAGGCGGAACCGGGAGAGAGAAATCCCGCCGATCCTTTATAGATTCACTCACGCCCCCGGAACCTTGTTTACGTGGCCGTAACCATCCGTCGCTAAACATTTATCGTCTCCTCGGAACAAAACCGTCGATAACGTTATTATTACCATTATACACCCGGTGCCCCGAGGCGTTCCTCGAGTGCTTTTCGCTCTTGAAAGTATCGAAAGTGCTTTTTAAGATGGGGATCGCGCCTGGATCCGAGAGGAGCGGCCGGCGCATCTCCTCGCCCGCGTTCGCATCCGGGATCGTACGAGCAAACACACGCGGCGCACAGGTAACCCGCTGCAACCGTAAATTGATGGACGTTCACCACCGTGGCACAGTAATTGAAACTCTTGAACTTAGCAAATGAAATCTCGGTATACCCCCCCATTGGTGATTGGTATTATTATTCCAAGGGACCAGGGACGTTCACGGCGAAATTACAAGCCTGGATGAAACGCGTAACTTTATGGAAACTCGACTCTCGCGCGCTGTAAAATCCAAGAGATCCACTCTCTCTCTTTCTTTTCCTCTCTTTCTCTACGCATGTGTAATTGCGCGCACGTGTGTAATTGCGCCCTCACTTTCACCGTTTTACGCGCGTCGTTTCGCAAAGTTAACGCACAGTTGACTGTACTCTGTAGTCCGTCGCCGGACGTTTGCACGGGTTCGATCGTTCCCCGTTGACGGAGGTGTTGAGAAAATCGCGATCTCTCTCGTGGGATACCTGCAGCAACCGTGATTCACGGACGTCGAGAATGAATAACGTGCTTTTGCTGTTTTCTAAAGACGATGTTACGTCGATCATACGTATGTATATTCATCGAAGACACGTCCTTTGATCAAAGGAACCTTTTGTTGCTTCTTGTTGCAAGAGACATCTACATACTTGTACAATTATTTCGTCAACAACATTTCCTTTTCGCAAAATCGTCAAACAGTTGACCAGACACAACAGAGGCAAGTACCGTCGATTACGATGTAAGTTTGTTTCTTGCAGGTCATTACAGCAGAGAGAGGTTCGTCAGTTTTATCTTTGCCTATCTCTGATCAAAAGAACCTTTGGTTGCTCCTTGTTGCAAGAGACATCTAGATACTTGTACGATTATTTTATCAACAACATTGACATTAGAGCAAGATTTCCTTTTCGCAAAATCGTCAAACAGTTGACCAGACACAATAGAGACAAGTACCGTCGATTACGATGTAAGTTTGTTTCTTGCAGGTCATTACAGCAGAGAGAGGTTCGTCAGTTTTATCTTTGCCTATCTCTGATCAAAAGAACCTTTGGTTGCTTCTTGTTGCAAGAGACATCTAGATATGTGTACAGTTATTTTATCAACAACATTATTAGTGTTTCCTTTTCGCAAAATCGTCAAACAGTTGACCAGACACAATAGAGGCAAGTACCGTCGATTACGATGCAAGTTTGTTTCTTGTACGGGTCATTACAGCAGAGAGAGGTTCGTCAGATTTATCTTTGCCTATCTCCGCGGAGGAGCGGATAACGAAGGTCGAGGCATTCGAAGGTTCGTAATGACGAGGCCTAAGATCGTAAATTACAGCGGGAGGAAGCGGCGATCGGCGGAGAAAGAGAACAGAACGCTCTCGGGGACTGTCGATGAAAGGGAAGTTGGAACGGTTTAGCATCGCGCAGAGCGCCCTCGACCGCTAAAGGTACTTCCATACCGCGCTGGAAACGCAGTTTGTCTTATCGTCCGTCATCTAGCAACGCTGCGAGAGGAGCATTGCTTTACGACTAATGGACTCGCGCCGGTAAATCACCGGGCAACAATACGCGCCGGTCGCGGAGCGCACAATTTACGAGGGTCCGCAGCCGGCATCGATTCTCTCGTCCTGTGAAAAGATCGAGACGTCGAAAGTTGAGAGGAACGTGTCTCAAAACTCGTACTTGCACTTGTATCCGTATTTATATTATACTTGCCCAAGTGCCGCGTTTTCTCGAAAAAGGATCGCCTCGCGATTTCTTCAACGAGAAAGTTCCACGTTTCGACGGAACGGTGCGAAGAAATGGATGCGCGTCAAAGTGAGTAAGCGATCAATGACCAATTCACCGATAGTTCCCCAAGTAGCGCGGTTTTTCTGTGAATTAAGTTCAAAATAAGAAAAATAGAAAAATCAAAATGATATAAAAACCAACAATCTGCTGTCTTTCGGCTACTTT